>JAGFMF010011464.1:3394421-3516862 GCA_019455555.1 Galemys pyrenaicus
GGGACTGAGGTGATGGTGCACGGGTGAAATGGTGGTGGGTACCCCCTGGGGACTACAAATGATGTCAAATATAACTAATAAAAAAAAAAAAAAGAAAAAGGCATTCCTGTGTTTCTTTACTTTGATAGTAGGTGACTGTGTGAATGGACACACATTTATATGGTGAGAAGTAGATTAAAAAGGGAGACAGGAAGGGGATGAGAAGGGAGTGTCTCTCTCCATTAGTTCAAGTCTGTATGTTTCATCTCTTAAAAGACAGAAACTTTCATGAACTGTTGAGAAGGGGGTCTGAAGAAGAAAGACAACAACATATCCTCTTGAAGAATACTAGGGACCAAAGATCTTTAAAAGCTAAATAGCTTTAGGGCCTCCCTAGTGGCACAGCGGGTTGAGTGCTGCACTGTGAAGCATCCGCAGCACAGCAGTGCGAGTTCTATCCCTGGCCAGGGAGGGGACCCACAGGGCACAGCAGACCTCTCCTGCCTCGCCCGCTGCTCCCCTTAGCAGTGTGATTCAGTCCATCTGCCTGTTCTGCTCCCCCCTCTGTCTCTGGTGACTCCTCTCACCTTCCATGACTCTGGCTTCTACCTAGCTCTTGTATGCATAAATAAATAAATCTTTAAAAAAAAAAAAAAGCTAAATAACTTTATATTCAAGCATATATTCTTCTCTAGACTGTCAGTCTTTCTTTGCCCTCTCTGGACATCCAGCATGTCTGACCAAACATTAAAAAAAGTTCTAATTTACATTTATAATACAAGACGCATTTCTAATACTAATAGCTTTATAAAACTGCATTTCTTTGCAATGTATGCTTTTAAGGGATTTGCTGTATTCTTCAGTATGACCATATCTTACAATCCAGATGTATTTTGATTACTTCTCCAAAATGCATGCTTAATTTTATAATAGAAATCAATAGAAAACTACATAGAGTTTAGAGAACAGATACATCAATGTTGAATGTGTATGTCCTTAGATATGCATACTATTTTGTTTTTATACAGGTAAAACATAGCTATATTTGATTCTTAAGAAATATCAGTACATAAAAGTACAGTGATTACACTCTCCAAATAAAACTTAGGGATGCACAGTCTCGCAAAAATAGGGGCCAAAGGACACACTACATGGAATTGTACCTGTCTTGGGAAAATCAAGAAATATGTACCAATAGGTGTCCTGTGCGTGCTATGTCCGTGGAATGACCTTTCTTCACATAGCTGTAATTCCTCAGTGAAATACATTTTGCTCTTCCACTCCAAATTAAGAAAGTTAAAAAAAAATACAACAACATAACTTTTGGGTTTTCTCACAGTGGTTTTCATTATTTTCAAGGCAAAAGCGTTCCAAGTTGTTCCTGCTAACTCGTTTGTTTTTGAACCTGTACAACACTTGATGCATTAGATCATACTTAATGAAAGGTATGATGAACATTACTCTGTTGTAATCCAATGCATGGGTGTCCTAATGCATTGTAAGAAATCAGCACAAAATCTGAATGGGTTTAACTGCATAAGTTAAATAAGAGGAACATGATAAAACAAATATCTCCAAATAAATAAAAGTCCAGTTTTATATTTGTGGATTCAAATTCTTGTTCCATTAGCTATGTCATCCTGGTTATATTATTTAAATACTCTAAGACTCAATTTACTTCCCTAGAAAATTATAGCACTAATTTTATACGGTCAATGTAAGGAATAGATGGCATAAATTATTTAAAATACAAAAATTGGACCTAGAATAGACAAGCATTCCTAACACGTTTATAGTTATTTCTGTGGCAGTATAAGGCTCAGTATAGGGTAGTTATCTGACATCAAATTGAGAAATGATAATGTTGAGTGAATCTCTAAATGATCCTATCAATCAGGTATGTAATAAATAAAAAAAAAAACTATGTTGTCATATTCTTTGAAAATTGAGTTTGTGAAATTTGAATGTAAATCCATATATATATATATATCAAGAAAAATAAAAAAATCACTAGGTAGAATTCTCATCAGATTGATAATTGAGGCAAGAAGACTTTCCCCAATAACAGAACCTTCAGTCTGTCTTCATGTGCCCTGAGTAGTAAACATTATAATGGCAGATGCTCTTAGCTTAAGCTTGAACATTTTCCACATGCTTCTAAGCGCACTCTGCTCAGTGATATTTTTATTTGCCAGTGTACTGCACTAACTGTAGCCAGAATTCATAGAAATTGTACTGAAGCATCGTTCCTGCTGCCATTAACATTTATGGAGTCCATCTTTTGTATGAGCAGAATACAGCACTGCATTTTTCTCTTTACCCTTTATGAAAATTCACTGCCTCCACTACAGTCACGTTGCCTGGAAGGTGTGTATACCGTGACTGTGTTGTATTTCCTCTCCTCTAGACTCCTCCCAATCAACTGATCCTGACAGTGAAATTCCTACCTGGGAGTTGAGGTGTTCATCTGAATTGAAGTTTGATGTTCACCCATCACTCCCCTGTAGGCACTGACAGTCTCAGACTTTCATCTGCCAGTTCTTCCTTCCTCCTAGCAGACACAAGCAGATTAACATATCCCCAAGAGACTGATGTCTTTAGTTGCTAAAACAACTCGATTCTTATTACCTGACAGTGTTCTATAGTGAAACTTATTTATTTATTTTCAAGTGCTCCCTGCTAGGATATCTTCATGAGATACATGTGTCATTTTTGAGGGGGGCCCCAAGGGGACAACAGCTCCAGGCTTCTCCGGTAGCCTGTAGCTGTCAAGACTTACCAAGAGTAATTTGGTGGTGGCCCTTCTCCCTTTTTAGACTCCAAAATCAGAATCGGTTTCCTCTGCAAGAGTATTGCAAACTACAGGGAGTGATAACGTATAGTTGGAGACAGTCTCTGGGGAGCACTAACAATGAAAAATTTTTGGTCTTGGATAAAATAAGGTGGCTGTCTACACAGACTTAAATCTCAGGATAATTACCCTTCTTCATTTCTTTGTGACAGAGTTTTGGCCTCAGCAGTAGAGCGTGTCACTCTAGCAACTTCTGCCACTTTGTTGTGGTGATTGTGAATTGATGCTTGACACTGATAGGGTCTAATTTCCCAGTGGACTTTGGGAAGGGTCTGACAGTGGTGTGGATCACTGTTCTTGGAGGAGCTATTTATATCGTTTTCCTTTCTGCTGAAGGAGGACACTGCAGACAGTTGTTGCTGGTGTTGTGTGTGAGACTGTGTATGTGTGTGTGTATGGAAATGTGAATGTGTTTTTATTAATCACTTTAATTTCTCCCCAGAAACATACATCATTTAATGTCAGGCAACAGTGTAGCAGGATGGGGCAGGACCACTGGGCTGGAAAGGGAAAATAGACTAAAAGGTGAAAAGCATATCTGTAGCTTCTGGACCTTCAGATTACAAAGAATTCTCATTTGATTTGAATAACACCCCTTTGAGGTATATAAGAAATACAACATTGTGAAATCAGTTCTATGTCCATATATGGTATGTGAAGATTAGAGCGATTTGGCCATATACTGTCAAGATCTGATGAAACTTGGATACAAAGTCAGCTCTTTGATTCCTACATTTATGGTCCAACCACAGTGCCCTCAGAGATCTTGTAATTTGGGGGGGGGGGGAGGCACATATGCAATGTATAGAAATAAAATATAAGGTATTACAGGCACAGGAAAAGAAATGTATAGGAGGTATAATGGAACAATAAAAGACAGAATAATTCAATTAGAGGTGGGGCAGGTGTGATCAAGGAAGGTTCAAGTAACCTAATAACTCCTCTGGAAATTACTTGATCTAAAAGAGAACATTGGTATTTGTCAAGCTTCATGAAACTATACTCAGCATAAAAAATTGTTTTGGTTAAAAACTAATGAAGAATCTGTATTTAACATCATTGTAATAAACTTTGTGAAATCTTTCCTATAATGGTTGAATGTAATTGTTGCAGTGGATTGTGAGGCATTATGATGGATTCTAACAGAAATTACAATTTGCACATCCATTATGACTTTCAAGAATGATGAATTTTAAGCTACATAGAAATGCAACAGTCAATTGAAAGAAGATTGCCAGAGAACATTAAAGATATTCATGGTCTTTGATACAAGCAATGAAGGAGTGGGTCCCAGCTGGGCAGTGTGTATGCTGACCTGGAAGTTATAGGCCCTATTTCTCATTTTGAAGCATCCCCCTCCAGAGAGAAGGTCCATATATTTTAAGCATTTTAATGGTCTGTTGAGTCTGATCAGTTTGTAACAGTATTCCTTTTAAGAAGTATAGTCAACATAACCCGGTGGACACATTGTTCTTTATCTGAAGATTCTGGAGAATGACAGAAAATTCTTGTCCTGGTAAAGTCTGTTAATATCGGGGGTTCTTACTTTAGTGTATAGAGAAACCACCAAACTGAAACTGAGGTTATGAACAAGTGGCAGGCAGAAGGGCTTAGGAACTTTAGATGGAGTATCTAAATCAAACCAGAGCCTGGAAATTTTTTAATGTATACCTATCCTTTTAATCAGTGGAATTTAAATCAAATTATTCAAAGTGGAGGCCTATTGAAAAAGTTTGCAAAATATCTGAGATCCAATCATGTGACCCATGGGGTTAGACATCTCAGATGCATATAATTCCTCCTGTTAAAGTGATGTCCCTCCAAACTAATTTGTGATCTTCTCTCTCAAATAAAAACTGGTCTATTTCCTTGAACTCTCCCTGCTCATGTGCATTTGTCTCCCTGTCCTTCAGTTTCAAATGTTTAAAGTCATCCAGGTTTATTTTATCCTACCTTTGAGAGTTGCAAGTCTGTTCAATGTCCCTAACATTTGTTACATCTGAACCCCCCTTCCATTCCACTATGCATCTCGCTTTTTCAGGTCACACTACCTTAATTTGTGAGGCTGTAATTGTCTTGTTGTCTATGACTCATTGTTTTCACTTTCACCATCTGTGGCTAGAGCCAATACCCATTAACCTGCCTACCAAGAAAACACTGATTGCTTAAAAACAACCCCAAGCCCAAACAAACAACAATTTCAGAAAGCTAATATTTCATTTTGATAACTGTATAGTTTAATCTCATATACTGAAGTTCAGAAACCTCTAAAAAGTAAACCAAAATAGCCCTTCTAGTCTCATTTTTAAACTGTATATTTGCCATATGCTTTACACAACACCCACAACAAAACTCTTCTCTGACTTCCACCAGAACCTCATTCTTATATTGTCATGTCACTAGATTATCCTTGGTTACAACATTATATGAACTTATAAAAGATATTAATTAATGGTCAAATAAAGGGCTACCTACTAAAAGTGGCACCAGGAAATGACAGTTACTTTTGAAATAGAATATATCCTAATTTAGGAGTTCAATTTCTGTATCTCCTACTTCCTATGTGTAACTTCGAACAAGTTAATTTACGTCTCTGAATCTATTTATAAAATTAATCTATAAATTGGAGTGAATGACAGTAGGATGGCTGTGAGAACTAAGCTACTTGTTATATGAAAATTGTTTAGTACAATGCTCATAATAAACAGAGTAAGCTCTATGTTAGCATAACTATTGCTATAGGAAGAGAACTTCCAAATTCCTCTTTTGGGCACGTCATGAAAACCCACTTCTTTTTTCAACACCATGCTCTTCTTCACAGATAAAAGTGAAAGCATAAAACTAGGATTAAAATCTTTCTCTCTCTCTCTCTTTCTGTCTCTCTCTCTCTCTCTCACACACACACACACACACACACTGCTCTTCTCATGGAATTTTACTGTATCTTTTGAAATTCATTCATGAAGTCTAGTTCTCTCAGCTCCTTTTCAGAATTGGGAATATGAGTGATAGGATTTGACTTATTAAAGTTGGTTTATCCATTCATTAAATTATTTACTAAGCATGATGGAATAATATATTAGTTCCTTATTGCTGCTGAAGCATGTTGCCACAAATTAAAAACAATACAAATGTATAATCTTACAGTTCTGCAAACCATAAGTCTGAAATGGGCCTCACAAGGCTAAAATTAAGTTGTCAGCAGGGTCACATTACTTCTTGGACTTCAGGAATTTACCCATTTTCTTACCTGTTCTTGCTTCTAGAGATAAGCAACATTTCTTGGTTCATGGAAAATGAAGCCAAAAAAAGGCCACTCTAATCTTTCTTATATCATAGAACTCTGACATTGATTCTTCTGTATCCTTCTATATTTAAATATTTTTATTAGATCCAAACCTATTCAGATAAATATTCTTCATATGTTAACATCAGCTGATTAGCAGGTCTAGCTTAATTTGCAACTTTAATTTACCATTTCCATGTAACAACATTTTTAAAGATTATAAGGGTCAGGAAGTGGACATCTTTGGGTAGTTATTATGAGATAGTCTCTTTTTGTAATTTAAAAAAAACAGAAGAAAAACAATACCAGTATGCAATTAAGTTCTAAATTAGAAGAAATCTGGGGGAATTTTCACCAACTGTGACATCGCTTTCCTTTTAAAGGATAATTTATTCAGATTAATTTATTTGCTAAATGATTTTTTAGCCTTTTATTACACACCTAAAATTATATACACTCACCAAATAAGCTTTACAGAGTATCGAATGTAGAATCACACTAGTAAAAATTGGCATATGTAAAGAGAAGACAAATATTAATGTACAAGAAAGGACAACATCAGAATCAGAGAAATGTTATGAACTAAACGATTAAGGACTAAAACTGACACTAATCAATAGTCAGAATAGGAAAACATTTTTGTTAATTTTCTTCTTTTCAAATAGTGAATTCCAGTAATAAGAATGTGTAAGGGATTTTGTGTCCCTTTCTGTCTTCCTTTCTTTTTCTTCCTAGATATGACTGAATGCTTCATTTTCCACAGCATACCTTATTAAAAAGTTCTTTGTAAAAAGTGCAGTGTATTCAGAAACCTTCAGACACATTTGCCGCCTATGAAATGAGGATGCGGATATTTGTATCTATCCTCTTTGAGACATGAGGATGGATGGCAAAAATCACTTGTAAAGTACTTTAGATATCTTGGAAAAGAGTCTATCAAAATGGAAATTATTATCATAGGAAGAGTCATAACAGTCTTCCAACTGTCATTGTTAAAGTGGAAAATGGTGATTCATTCTACTTTCCTTCTCCTTTGTCCCAGTGGATGGAAATCAGCTTATTAGTTCCTTAGTATAACTGACAGTCTCTCCTTTATAAAACCCATTCCGAATTCACATTTCCACTGAAATTTTAATCCAGTGAATTATACTTTCTCCTTTCTATTGCCCATTCAAAAATCATTCTTTGGTGACTGTTCTGTCTTCTAGTTCTCCTTCAACAATTAGAATTACTTGGAGAGGAAAAAAAAAAACCTTACAGAGTCCTCAGTGGACATTTCAACTTCGGAGGAGAGTGAAAGAGTGTACAGGGGGTCCAATGGACTACAGTGGAGGACTATGTGTACCTATTGGTGGGTGTCATGTGGTAACATACACCTAAAGGGTATACACCTATCTCGCAACACTGTAAACTAATAAATACTTTTTTTTTTTTTTAAATAGAAGAGAGAGGAAGGAGGGTCTTGATCTATAGATTTACAGCACTATGTTCCCAACGAATGGCCCTTCATTTCCATGCTAGCCAGAAAGAAGGATGGTCTATTTCGGCTATAGTTAATTTCACAATCACTATTTTCTTATCTATACTGATCCCAAATATTATAGACATCATGTGAGTTAAGGAAGCATTAAATTTCTTGTTTGAATTAGAAATTGTCACTAAGGAAAGTCATACATCCTCTCTTTGATTTAGAGGTGAACTCCTTTCAATATCTTCGATGAGAAGTATAGTCCCTCAGCTTCTGTTTGTCTAAAAGCCTATTTCTCCCTCTTATCTGATGAAAAGTTGTGAAGAATATAGTGCTCATGACTGATAATTTTTTATCATTGAGTATTTTGAATATATAATTCCATAGGGTCTCCTCCAATTTTTAAATTATATTGCTCTATTTAAATGTTGGATTCATTTTTCTTGAGAAATTATTCTATTTTATATTTTTACAAAATGAAAACACATTCCAGAATTACATATTATATATAATTTAAATGTTAAATATGCAAAAATATTAAAATATTTTAATATTATTTATCCTTCAGTCAATTTTCTAGGACTAATTCAATCATCTGCTCTCCTTAAAACAATTTCTCGGATTATTTTAACCAACATAGATATACCTCCTTTTCTTCCCTTAAATCCTTTATATATAATAGAAACTATCATAATCTATCATTTCACATGCTAATTATGACTTTTTAAAATGTATTCATAATGGAAACTCGCATCCATCACAGTTAAATCTCAGGAAAACCATGCCATTTTCTATTTTGAATTCACTACTTTAAGGATCTCTATATAGATGGCCCACCTTAATTACTGACACATGCATACCTAATTATTTCTCTATACAACATCCTCTTACAGTTTCCTCATTTCTTCTCCCTCGACTAAGTGATTTTTTTGCCCTCCTGTTTGGAAAACTTCTAGCAGAATCTATAGGTACTGCCCTCATAGCCTTCCAATCTTATAATTCCTGTGACTCTGGAAAAGTCCAAACTGGCTCAGTTTGTGCACAGACTTGTTTTCTGGAGCTCTGGAATGTAGTTTTTATCTGGCCAGAAGTGATTAGTAATCAACAATCTCATCAGTAACCTTGAACCAAGGACTCTTTTTAACTGGTCTATAATTAACCTAGCTCTCTTGCCTTTTGAATGGAGATAATTCTGAAGCATGTTTCCCCAATTTTCCTTAGAATTAAGTTGTAGTCACCCCTAGGCTTCCCTTTCTTGCATCTTTACTCTTGACCTCTTCCAAATATAACTTTGTAATAGGGATCCTTGCCCCAGTGTTCATTTCTCAAGGATTTGAAACTACACATATCAGTCTCCTATTTCTGATCATTTAAATCTAGCACAGTCTTTATAGTTGAAATTAATTCAAGTCTTTCTCCTGTCATCTAAACCATTCTATATCTTCTTTCTGATTCCCTAAAATATGAATTGCTTTTACTGCATAATTCACTAATTCATAATGTTAAATGTTTGTCAGAGTGCTTTGAATTACAGATTCTGTTAATATATATCTTTTGGCTTGTTATGTCTTTTCATGTGTATATACTCTATTTTTTCCAGTGATATTTTAAGGTCCTTGATAGAAAGAATAGACAGAAAGATCTATACACACTTGTACACTTGCACTTCACTTGACTGACCAATAAATATGTGAATTTTAGGAACTTTATAAAATTGAATTATATAAAACATACACCAATAATTAAAGAATTTTAGTACAAAATTCTTATTAAAAAGTCAGATAGAATAATTCTTCCTCTCCAAGGAAGATTTTGTTCCAAATACCATGTTTCTATTTGTCATAATTTACTACATTTCAAATTTTGCATATTTTTACTGAAAAAATTGCAATATAAAAATAGGTAGTTTCCACATGTATCTGTTTTGTGAACTAAAATAGTAATTTACCTCTTTTTAATTTATTTATATATGTATTTATGTGTGTATACATATATATATATTACATCATTGTTCATTTTTGTACAATGTATACTTTCTCCTCTCAGGTGTAGTCCCTGTAAAATTCCCATCACCAATTCATTCATTAACCATCACCATAGTCCCTTGTGCTCTTTCCTCCCCTGTTTAGATCCCTCTCTTGCAGAATGTCTCATTTATAGTTGTCTACTAATTTTTTAACTATTATTATTGTTACTTTTTTCCTGATCCCTTATTTGGCTCCCCTAAGAGTAAATTACTATTTTAACTCATTGGGTATTTAATTCTACTTCCTTTCTGATTAAAATTATAACACCCTCCTTCCAAACAAGAACTTCATTCTTTCAACCATCTAAATAGCAGTGTGTGTAATATAGGAGACAAACAGGGAACCTTACAATTCAAAGCATAACTGTTGACAAAATAAAACATAAGGCAAGTACTGGAAGGAGCATAGCATTTGTCGTATGGCAAAGTACTGAGTTGTCAGATGATCAAGGTGGAAAAGAACACCTGCTATAGTTTATGTCTCACTGCCTTTCTTAGCCCACTTTAAAAAAACAAAACAGAAATATCTCCATCTCAGCAGAACATATGCATTTGGAGTTAGAGTTGTGGACAGAATTAGTGGAAGGAATTAAGAACCAAAAAATATGTTATGAAATTGCCTTAGCACTGATTAAACATTTTAACTACAATTTTTTTTTCTTTTAGAAAGAAGAATAATGGTGTACAATTAGTGAAATGTGTTATTTTTGCAGGAAGGAATGTTAAAATCATTAAGTCTGGATGAGAACTACACTTCTCTGCAAATTGATCTTTTCCATCAAGTAGACATGACGTGTGGTGTTACAAGACTGTGATTCATGTGTGAGGGCAGTATTGATGCTACTAAAATACCATTCAACCTGGGGTAATATAGCAACACACTGTATATTAAAGACCTAGAAGAGATCCTGAATCGAATTTCCAATAAACAGTCCCCTGAGACATCCAATTCTGCCATTGAGCAAGTTTAAAAAAATGTGAAGGATGTCAACGTAGTAATATTGAGATGCATTAACTGTAAAATTGTACTGGTGCACATAATGACAGTCATAGGACTAATAACACTTTGCAATTAAATAGCACTTATCTTCCTAGGAGTTCAAAGTGCTTCCCAATACAGTATTGAACAACCTTCTGATGCAAAGAGGGGAATAAAGACTCCACAAAGCCATGGAGAAAATAAAGTATTTTTTTCCTCATACCACTGCTTCTCATAAGGACATGGCTTCTCATCAAAAATGACAAGGGTCACATTTATCAGAATTATAACCCACCTGGCAAAGATCTTGCCTCTGATAGTGACAATTTGGAAAGCAATGAAAAGAAGCCCGGGTTAACTTCAAAGTCTCAAGCAACATATTGTCGGTCCACAATAACTCTGTGAATAACCAAGTCTGCTTTTATAAATGTCTTTGTCCACTCATCTTTTCACTGAAGACACCATACATAGCGTGTACGTGAAAGTACTATTATTCAACTGAAGAGTCCATTTATTCTTGTTTTGACCTGAATTATTATTACTGGTTAGGACATGGATGCACATAGTTTATGTTATTCAAAGACTTTCATCTTTACAAAACAATGTGACTTAATTAGTTCTCTTGCTAAACACTATAGTGTTACCTTACCAAACACTAGGGTATTTCATCAAATACCATTTATAATTGAAGGCACTCAAAAAGAATAGAGAGTTAGATAACTGAGGTATTTTTCTTAACCTAATTTTCCTTTATTACCCATTATGGATTTATCATCCATGAATGGATCACATAGATGAAATAATAAACTGGGATTGGTTACACTAGAAAAGGAAATGTATTTCAAAAATGAGAGCTTTCTTTGAATTTTCCTAACCCCCAAAGAATGTCTATTTTACTTGAATATAACTTGATGACCTCTTCCAGAAAAAAAAAAAAAAATAGAAGCTGTATTGTAGAAAGGTTATTATAACAAATGTGAAAACATTTCATTGAATATAATTATAACAATTGGATATGCTTTTTTATTTTCATATTTTTTGCTAACCAACATCTATAAAGATGTGTTGTATTTAGCCATCTAGTTCACTTCATTATATCTGAACTTAACATAGTCAGAGTAGAAAAATTCAAAAGCATCCTTAGACGGTATTTTAGAATGGCACATAGCATGTTAGGTTACCACTATCCTGGTTGTCTGTCTCAAGCTATATAAAGCAATTATTTCCTAGCTATAGAGAATATATGTATGAGGAGATTTCCATAAATGCTTTGTAATCCATAAGACATTATTCTAAGCAACTTTGTGTTTTCATGTTTTTAAAGCAGCATAAAACATTGACTAACAGTCCATATGTCTTCACACTTGGAAAATAACCACTGGAAAATCTTATCCACTGTGTTCATTTCACTGGCACTACTAGTCTACTGAGTTTATGAGTTTGAGCTCTTTAGATTCATTCTTTGTGTGAGTCTAAACAGAGCCCTACCAAGATCATTGATGAGCTATTTGATGTTTTCTTCTTATAGTTGTGTTCTTCAGAAATATTGTTGCTGGGCAGAATTCTCTAAAAGAGAATATTGCAGTTCTTTCTTTTTCTCTATATCTTGGATAATGGAGGGTTAAAAAAATGATTATAATACTAACTTGGAACAACTCAACAAGGTAACTTTGGGCTTTCCTTTAGTGGGGACTTTAAAAGCTTTGAAAATGCTCTTAAAGTTATATGGATTTTTTTTCCATTTTATAGTCAGTCAAAAATTATATTTTAAAACTCTACAGTTCAAGGGGAAAAGCAATTATCAAAATGCAATAAACTTCTAAGTAAAGTACAAATTGCTTCCGTGGCCTCAACGTTTAAAATAGAGAGCTTCTGGTAATGTGTTTCATGAGTCAATCAGCAGGATTCTTCTCCCACATTTTGACATCCAGGGGAGAGAGAGAGGTCAACATAGAACTTTAAGAAGATTCTCATGGAAGAGTCAGGCTTGAGCAAACATGAGAAGTTAACATTTTTATTTTTTTATTTATTTTTTTTTTTTGCCTAGTGCTTTTGTGGAGGATCTCTTCTCTCTTGCTTGCTTCCTTCCTGATACCAAGCCTGTTTTACACTCTCTAAGAATGGGAATAAACAGGGACAATAGCTACCTTCACAACAGGAGCTGAGAATCTTCCTGCCTTACACACTACAGAAAAGTAATAAATATCGGTTGTTTGATCGCTTCCCTTAACTTATTTCATTTATATTCTGCACCACACCACAAAGCATTTAGGACCCTAGAGGCATAAAATTGGGGATTTAGAGGGGATTTTAGTTGACACCTAATCCAACTTCAGGCAGAAGTAGGAGTCCATCCTGTAATATCCCAGACTGATTGCCATCCATCTTGCTTTGAATCCTTTCAGTGTGGGAATGGAAACCACTTCTGAGGTGACCTATTCCACTGTTAGATAGCCTTATGTTTAAAAAAGTTTTAATAAAATCTTCCCCTTTCTAAATTCAACCCAGGTTTCTATCAACCATCTATGGCAAAACAGACCAAAGGCATCCATGAGTCAAGGAGGAATGAAAAATTGCTCTTCAGAATTCTACTGTCCTGAGATGGGGCTGAGCTCCCTACTTACTACCAAGGGAACTTTGCACAGAAAATGTCTTATGACTCATTCAATTTTCTGTTAATTTACTGCTTCCCATGTACAAATTGGTGTTAAAATACCTAGCTCACAGGTTGTTGAGAAGTTTACATGTTGCAGAATACCTCAGAGGGGCATTCTCTTCCTCTTCCAAATACTCAAGTTTGATTGTTAAAATAGTTCACTCATCATATTAATTTTATCAGATATCCTTGTATTGTGTTTTCCCAAACCAAATCAGTCTCTCTTATCTGCCAAAATTCCTATGTCACATCTAGATTTCCTTCTGCTGTAAATATTTGTTAGCTTATGAATGTCCTAACAAGGAAATGAGCTCAGAGGAGTAATACAGAAACATCAACAGTGAAAAACTGATGAGTTAAATCTATGAGAAATCAAGTCCAAAAGTCCCAGAATACTTAATAGATATTTATCCTGAGAATGTCAGGAAAGGACAGAAGTAGGTCTACAAGTGATGATGAATTGATGTTTATAATGGGTAAGCAGACATCCAAGATAATTTTCAATTCCTTCAATTTTGTAAAGGCGTTGTACTAAGTTATCAATCCTTATGAATATTTCCAAATTCTTAGAGCTAACTTCCATAGGCTCAAGTCTCCAATATTTGCCTATTAAATCAACACATCAACACAAAACAAATAGACACATCATAAGTCATTAACACACTTCTAATAAAGGTTATATTGAAGACAGAACCTGTAAATGACTATACCTAGATACTAACCATGGTCCTTTTCAACATCATTTACTCTGCCAGTTGGATTGTTGTTTTTTTTTTTGTCTCTCTGTTGCCCAGCTTTTCTTGAAATTTCCTAGATAATTTCTTACCCACTACCCACCTCCCGACTTCATGCCTGACTCTTATTGCACGTCTCTACTGCTCAATTTTGTGGAGCCCATCTCCTTTAACTCATGACTATTACACTTCCAAAATCAGAACTTCCTTGATCATGCATAACAGTTTAGCTCTCTACCTTCAAATAAATTGGCATATCCACTTTTTTATAGCCAAAGATTAATTTGCATGCTAGGTGAAATACAGGAGTCAATCTGCACTAAATCTCAGCTCAGGTAAATACACATGCTGGGAAAAGCTTTTGACATTTCACTTTCTCCCTTCTCCTTCCTCTATAAAAGCAACTTATCATTTAAACCAACCCAAGAGTACAGGCCCAAGAAATGCAATTCCATTCTTTGTTTGGGAGAAAAACAGCACCAATAATTACCACCTTTAGGAGATATTATAAAACTGAGTGATGATTCACGCATAGATGACAATCACTCCTTTTGTCCTTTTTCTCTACATGAGAAAGAACCATTAGCTCCACCTCTAGTTTTCTAAGCATCTATTATAGGTGAGGATAAATCCTAGAGCAGAATTGCCCAACATAATTGTGCATAGGTCTCATCTGAGCCACTTTCACAAGTACGATACCCAGGTCACCTCCAAAGACAGTCTTATTCAGTAGGGAAAAGAGAGGCTTTGTTGAGGAGCTACCTTGATATGTACAAGTTATCATGGAAAAACCCACTTTAATCCTCCTGTACCTTTTTTTTCCCCTTCACTTGTAAAAATTAGGTCAGAATTACAGGACGATCAAATCTTGTGTTCTTTCACAAAAAGTACAGTTTATCAGAGCCTTTCCCCATAAAAGCAGATTCCTCCAGATTTGGTTCTTGAAGTGTTATGAAATGAAGCACCAGCTTCACCTGACACTAAAAGTGAGAAGAAATCTGCAGTCAGAAGGTCTCAGAAGCTATTTTGAAAAGGCACACTAAGGAACTCTTACTATTAGAAGTTTGGGAGCTTCAACTTTATACATTTAATCAACCAACTTGTTTAGTTCCTATAGTACAATCAGCTGTATTTTCTCTCCGAATAATGTGCAAGCTACTTAAAACAGGGGTTTTATCTAGTATTTTTTTCCATTTTACAAGTTTATAAAAACTTGGATATTGTAAATGATCACTCTTGAACAAATGCTTAGTGAATGGAATGGAAATGGGATGACAGAGAAAAGAATGTTAGGATTTTGCTACCATAAAACTTTTAAATTTAAGTAGTATTCATAAGGCAATAAAGAAAGGCAAGATGACTATTCTGTCCCAAGGGAGTGAATCACACAGGAATCAGTGTTCTTGTATTTCCTTTTGTTTCTCCCCACGGTGTCACACAGTGTTGTGACTATTTACAGTGACTATTAAATAAATATTTGTTAAATTGGTTATGACAGAAAGAGAGATAAGGAAAAGAAAGAATCCATCATTCTATAGGTATTTTGCTCATTGAGGTTATTTTCATTATTCTGTATATTTTTCAAAGATAAGTCAATGTTCACTCTCAAATGTTTGTCAGATAGTGAAGGAGATGTGAAAACTAAACTTTTGTTTATATCAAAAGATTAAATAGGCACAGTGTTAGAATATTCAATAGTGGTATCATGATAGATAAGTTGTCAAGAAGAACTTCAGAAACCACACATGAAATTTTTTTAAGAAAGATAAATATACAGTCTTATCTTCCAATGTGAAGACTCTTGCAACTTCACTTT
The DNA here is from genome assembly GCA_019455555.1 of Galemys pyrenaicus. Taxonomy (NCBI): domain Eukaryota; kingdom Metazoa; phylum Chordata; class Mammalia; order Eulipotyphla; family Talpidae; genus Galemys; species Galemys pyrenaicus. The sequence continues at coordinate 3,410,217 of JAGFMF010011464.1, forward strand.
TAAATATGTATGACTAAAACCTTACTGTTTTCTCCTACTCTTCAAACCATAGGAAGGGAAACTTTTTTTACAGAAGGCTGATAGACCAGGAGAAGGAGAATGGAAAGAAATTCAGAAATCACTGGCATATGGTGTGTGTGTGTGTATGTGTGTGTGTGTGGTGATCAGAAGTCTGACGATATAGTTAAAAGTAGCCTCTTTTTCATGGGGAGATTTCTGCAGTCCTGTGTAAACCTAATGTGAAGAATTAAGTGTCAAAACTTCAAGTAGTCAAATGAAGACCGAAACTGATTTATGCATATTTCTTAGCTTATAAGTTCTGAGAATTGTGTAGGAGAAGATGAAGTTTGAAGGCTTTTCATTCTGGTTTGAATGATTGACCTGAGGTAGACAATTAAAGGACAACTAAAGATGAAAGGGTTAAAAATATCCCAACACATGTCCATCCAATATCATTATATTCAAGGCCAATTTTTACTTTCTGAAGTGAGCAATTTCAGGAGCAGTTTAAGTACAAAAATGATATTTTTTCCCCTTCACAAAGTCTCTAAGCTGCAAAATTGAACATTTCTATGAAAATCACATTTTTCAGCATAGTGATGCAGTTGTGAAGGGCAGGGCAATTGAGTGCACTGGGGAAAGTTAATGTGTTCTACTGACATGGCACTTAGAGGCCAAGAAAATCAAACTATTTTACCCCAAAATTTAGCACCTTCTTTCTATAGAACTAGGGAAATTTTCTATCATGAGGAAGGCTTTTAGAAGGCACGAGAGACCATGCATACCCTAACATGCATCAGTGTGCATTCTGGAGAAGAACGTCTTCTCCCTGTCTGCACCTCCTATTCTAGACCAAAGGTTCCTACAAAGCAAAGTTAGTAGCTATGCACACAAGGGCAGAACAGAACAATCTAACTATGAAACAAATGTTATCAAATATGTTTATAGCAAACGTTATTATAAATATGTTATTTGACCTAATAGTCTCTCTTTTTTTTTTTTTGATCTCTCATTTGATACTCACCTTTTTTTTTTTAATATTTATTTATTTATGCATACAAGAACTAGGGCACAGGCCAGAGGTGCACGGGGTGAGAATATTCACCAGAGACAAAGAGGGGAACAGAACAGGCAGAACGACTGAAACACACTGCTAAGGGGAGCAGGGACACAGCAGAAGAGGTCTGCCATGCCATGTGAGTCACCCTCCTGGCCGGCAGCAGGGATCAAACTCATGCTGCAGTGGCTGTGGTTTGCTTCCTAATGTGTTGCTTAACCCACTGCGTCACCAGGGAGGTCCTGATACATACCTTCTTTTATACTTTCCTCATGGACTCTCCCTGTTTCCCTTTCATCTCCATCATGAGGGTCAAAGTTTTTAATGCCCTAACTTAAACAGAAAGAATGAATGCATTTAATAAGTATGTACTGTGTAACTATGGATCACAAAGCAAAATGTGGAGAAACAAACAATGATTTTGTTTGTTAGTCATTCCTTCTTCTATAAATAACTGATAGCATTCATTCATTGTCTATGGCATAACATACTTCCTATAGATACATCTACATTTTCATCTTAACATTTTAATGAAAATGGATTCTGTTTTTCATAAAGACAAGTATACTGGACTTATTTTTGGTTATCATAGGTCTGGCACATAATATAGTTTTGTTTTTTTTTTTTAGTTTTCATTGCATTCTGTTAAATTACCATACTATATTTTTAAATGCTGTAAACATCTATAGGTTAGCCATTTGGATTAATAAAACTAAAACGGAGGGCCTCTCTGGTGGCACAAGGGGTTAAGTACGGTGCTATGAAGCAGCTGCAGCCACTGCAGCACAAGTTCGATCCCCGGCCAGGGACGGGATACACATGACGGGACAGACCTCTCCTGCCTCGTCTGCTGCTCCCCTCAGCAGTGTATTTCAGTAAGTCTGTCTGTTCTGTTCCCCACTGTCTCTGGTGAATACTCTCACCCCCCACACCTCTGGCCTGTATCCCAGTTCTTGTTTGCATAATATTTAAAAAAAAAACTAAAACAGAACACTTTATATAGTGTTAGAATACGTTTTAATGCATAAAGATTCCAATTAAAGCTAATTTATTTATGCTTTGTTTTATCATATATCCTCAGGTAAAATGAGCTTTATAAAAATGTGTGCAGATTATTGTAAGCTGACTTTTCACCATGGAGGGAAGGGCACATGTAAAATATAATTTTAGGGATTTCAAAGTAAAAGGAGATATTCAATTTTAATATATATACATACACACGTTAGCATAGATTAGTAGGTTTTTTACATAATGATGTACAATCGTGTTTTTTTTAATAAAATAAAATTCTACATTTTAAGTCCTGAGCCAAGATGGCATTAGAAAAGCTTCCTCAATTTGCTTCCTAGAGGGACATCTAGGTTAAGCAGTGGAACAATGCACCAGAGAGCCTCTGTGACTTGGAAGGTATCAGCACAGCATATACCAGAAGGAGCATGAAGGAGATTCATGTGTCACTGAACTACAGGTGGGTAGAGAGCGTGTCTTGAGGCTGTGGTCCGGGATGGGAGGCTACTGCACTAATTGAAGTACAGCTGCTTGGCCCGTGACCCTAGTAGGGGAAGCTAAACATATGGAGGATACCCCCTTGATTGAGGGAAAACACATACAGAGGGGGCTTATGCACTCCCCATAGGCCATGCCCCCAGTGGAAAGATCAAGAATTGGTTGTCCCACACACAGGGACATATATAGACTTCATGAAGTATACTGACTGCACAAACTACACAGTTGTGGGTTGGGAATCCTACAAAATGTTCTTGGCAGTGCCACCAATATTAGCTAGTCATCCCCCAAAGCATTCACACCAGAAGCTAGAAACTTCTAGGCCCCTCCCCCAGCTTCTGATACAGCATCTATAAAACTTAAGGTCTCTGGATCTAGGGCCAAAAAACTAAACTCATCTAAAACCACATTATAACCTGTGAAAATTTCAACCAAAAGGGAAAAAAAAAAATAAGTGAAAGAGCTAAATGGACACATCTCCAAAGAAGATATGGATAGAAAACAGGCATATGGAAAAATGACCATTACCATTTATTGTCAGGAAAATGCAAATCAAATCCACAGTGATATACCATCTCACATTTGTGAAGAATAACCCATTAGCAAAAACACTAGAAACAGCAAGTGTTGGAAAGAATGTGGAAAAGAAGAAACCCTCACGCGCTAGTGGTGGGAATATAGACTGGCCCAGAACCTATGCAACAGTAGAGAGGTTGCTTTAAATGTTAAAAATAGATCTACCAATTGATGCAAAATTCCACTCCTAAGTATCTAATCCAAAGATATGTATGCACTCTCTAGTTTATTACAGATTTACATTAGCTAAATTATGAAAATAACCTAGGTGCCAAAGGAGAGATGAGTGTAATAAAAAGATGTGTGTGCGCACACACACAACACATACACATAACACACACTGGACTACTACTCAACTATAAAAAATGATGCAATTTTGGCATTTGTGACAATCTAGAGCTAATGGATTATACTAAAGCAGAATTAAGTTTGAAGAAAGATAAATAACAGATAATTCCACTAATATGTGAAATATTGAGAAACCAAACAAATGAACAGACAAAAAACAAATCCTAGAAATATGAGTGTATAATTGATACTACTGGAGGGGGCATAATGAATTGGTGAGGACTGTATGTTCCTTGGTTGTGAGTGTGGTATGTTGTGGTAACTGACATTTGAAGATGTGTAAAAGTACAACTGAATCATATCTGGTGTTTTATATCAATGTTACCTGAATAGGAATGATACAACTGAAAAAAAGATGTTTAAAAGAGGGAATTTCTAGTAAATATTCAGATATGGCATATTGAAAAAACAGACAATGGCTAATTTAAATCTTGCTTTTGAGGGCATGCCTCTTGAGGGAGACAGAGAATATATCTACAAATCCACCTTAAAGCAACTTAGAGTTCTTGAAAAATATCAAGTGTCAAGTCAGAGAGGTTGTGAATGAAAAAGTATTTATTTCTTAATAAGCTGAGCTTTTTTGGTACATCCAATTAAAGGATGCCAACTGTCTTGGTAATCCCTAATTCTTAGATAACTCCAGCATAAATAGAATGAATGGAAAGTGGCTAGTGTTAATTTAAAATCCATTCTCCACTTAATTTAAAATTACAGAATTTTAGTCAAGCCCTGTCCATCCCACTAAATTCTCCAGCCTCCTTTGCTGCCATTTGTAACCTTGTGACCATGTTCTGGCCAATAAGACGAGGAGAGACAGTATGTTTCATTGCCAGGGCTTGCCCTGGAAAAAAAAAAAAAAAAGTGCTCTCCTGGTTTCTTTATCCTACCAGCTACTCATAATTGGGCAGAACAGGAAAACGCCACATGTAGAATATACTTGTTTAGACCAGTAGTATTTCTACCAGTCCTGGACCTCTGAAATATAACTTGGTAGAAAAATAAGCTTTTCTTTCAGTGGATGGGTAAATGTTTTCATGGTGGACCTATGAATAAAAGCAGTTTGAGATAAATACTGGGATTGTGCTAAACAAATAAAAAACATGGCATGACATTGATTTTCTAGAGGAGTCTGTAGAGTATAAACTCAGGACTAAATGAGAAAGAAGTCATTTTTTTTCTCTGTTTTAGAAAGACAGATGGTAGATGATATAAGAAACACCCATTTTTATAAAATGGTATCAATTCATAGCCTTTGAATTCTCAAATATCATTTGTTACCTCATATGTAAACCCATTACATGCAAAAAATATGTCCTAAAATTTCTCATATCTTAGAGATAAAGCTCTTTTTTTGTACTGAAACTGGATGACTAAAGTCTGATGCAGATAACTTCACAGTAACTATACTAGAACTGTTAAATTAACACTAGTGCAAATGTTCCATATCAAGAAAAAACAAAAACACTTAGAATTTGGAGAAAATACATAAAAAGGAGAGCTAATCTCATTTTAGAGTTGAGAATTTTCCCTGAAGAATTTTTCTTTAAGATTTGAATTAGAGAGCTTCCCTGACGGCACAAGGGGTTGAGAGCTGCTCTGTGGGGCTTCCACAGCCACTGCAGCCCTAGTTCAATCCTCAACCAGGAAGGGAACACACAGAGCGCAGCAGACCTCTCATGCCTTGCACACTGCTCCCCTCGGCAGTGTATTTCAGCTTATCTGCCTGTCCTGCTCCCTGCTCTGTCTCTGGTGAACACCCTTACACACATACCACCCCCACCTCCGCAACCCCCCAACCTGTACCCCAGCTCTTATATGATAGTCTTTAAAAAAAAAAAAACATATGAATTAGAGGAAAATTTAGGGAAGCAGAGTGATAAAAGAAGACATTAAAGAATGATGTTCAAATTCCTTGAGATAGGAGGAAAGGAATGTATAATTTGAAATGGAAGATCAGTGTGGGTAGCAGGAGACAAAGTATAGCAGAAAATGAATATGACAACATAAAAGTAGAGGCTACAGTCTGCAAGATCAGCAAACTATGATTTACAGTAAAAACTGTATTTTACATTGGACACAATACTCATGCACATGTGTGGACATGTACATTTACAGGTACACAAACACTAGGTTCTCAAATTATGAATTACCCTAAATATTAATGGTGTTCTTTGGCATTTGCTGTTCTTTTGGTTTAGTTTTAAATCCATAGAATTGTTAGCATGGTTCACTAATGGGTCACTCTCCAAATATTTAAAATATTGCTTTAGCAATTCTGGAACCAACACTACCAACCTGTCACTATGCAGGTTTTTCTTTTACAAACCTGTCCCTTTCATATCATGTAATACACAAATTGTGTGGAAATTTGTTTTTTGCTAATAATTTTATGTTTCTTTAATATATATATAGGTAGTCAAACAAACAAAACATATGTATTTAACATGTTTTGTTACTCAACTAGAAAAAATACATATAATCACATATATGTATATATGGTAGAACATATAGATGTATTCTGCTACATATATGTAAATCTCCTGTATCAAAGAAATGGATAGACAAAACAAAATGTGGTTAAAATATAAGTCCCTTCCAATCTCACAAAACTATTTAATTTTAGCACTAGATCTAAAACCCTAAATATTCGTCTTTCCCAAGAGTGCCTAGGACTCATCTTCAAGAGTTCTGAGTAAAGGATAAACCCTAAATGTGTAACTATTGGTTTGAATTCGGTAACTCAAATGAAAACGCATTTGTTTATTTGTTTTTCTCACAGCTTCAGTATGGCTTAGCCATCTTGGCATAAAAACATGGAATGAAAATTGATTGATTTGGGATGCGCACAGTGGCTGTTGAGAAGAGTTTTCCCTGAACCTCTGCCTTCCTATCTCACTTTCCATATAGTTGTCATGTTTGAGACTTGAGCCTCCTCTGTGCTTTTTGTTCTCCTGTCCTTTGTGTCTCTGTTCTGACTCTCAGAAGGGAGCCTCACTTCTTTCACTGTGTGGCTCTACAGATTATTGATTCATTTCCTTGAATTTAACTCTGCTCCTTTCATTATTTATTAATACATTGTTAATTAATATTATTGTTACAAATAATGTTATTATTTGACTTGCTCTCAGGGAGATTTCAAGTTCTGGAGTTATTGCACAAGAGATTCTGTCTGCATATCCACTTGCCAGAATAATCCATATGCCTCTTTTGCTGAAAATTCCCACTAGAAATGTTGGAAACCTTACAAACTTTGATTGAGCTGCCCCAGGTCAAATTGAACATCTGGGAAAGAACTTCTGCATCAGCGGCAGTTGTGCATCCTTAAATACCCTGGTGACCAAGTTCTAAGAGGAGGATTGGTTTGGGGTTTCATTTTGTACAAAATGTATGGATATATTTAAACATTTCATTATATTGTTCAATGAGACTGTGTCTACATGGGCACATAATAAAGTAAAAATTTGGCGATTATCTGGTTCATTTCATCAAGTCAACAGCCAAAGGCATCTATCTAGTTTGGCCAAAAAAAAAAGGGGGGGGGGGAAGAGGGAGAGTCAAAACTATATGAATTCAGTAATTACATTCCTTGTATGTAAAAAATAATTCTGAAATTATTTCACTCTTCAAAGAGTCTTAATGATTTTTAATACAATGCTTTATATTTCAAATAAGCAAAAAGACATATTATAATTCTGCTCTTACTGCAATGGACTAGGTGGACAAACCACAAGGATGAGTTGCCCAATGTTCTGTTCTGGCCAACATTCTGCTTATTCTTGTCCAAAGTAGATTAGATCACAAGCTGGCAGGTTACTATCTAACATTCTTATATCTTGTTTAAACCACTTGGCCCACCAGACTAACTGAAGTCATCATACTTAGACAAGAGGTGCTACATCCTGACAAGTGATTGTTTCCAACTTCCTGGAGGGGAATGGCCAATGGTCTCACAAGCAGTAAAAGCCCTGAGCAAGAACAACCAGAATCTCATTAGCATGCTAGAATGTACACCCCTGGGTGAAGCTTTAAAATGCTAATGAGATATATAATGTGTGAAGAAGTAACCACTCTGTGGCTCTGCGCATGCTCCAGGGTAACCCAGTCCAGAGCATACTGTGATACTGCTCCTCTCTCCCATGTCCTAATAGACTCAGTCTTTAAAAACCTCTTCCTAGTTCCCTCTGGCAGCCAGGCTGGAAATTTTCTCCTTATATCCTGCCTCCTCCATGTACATAATTAAAGAAAAAAAGAAAAACTACCCTGAATGCCTTCTGTCTTATCTTCTTGTTAAATTTATTCACATAGGCTAGAACCTCTGAAAGAAACCCCAGTTTGGTAAATTATTATTTCAGGGCCCCCTCCATTATTCTGAGCATATATAGCCAGTACAAGGGGAAAAAAGTCCTCTGAAGATTAAATTCAATCTTGTCCAAATCTTATATGAAAGGATGTCTTCTGTCCTCCCCCCTCCCCTAATTGTCTTGGTCTAATTTGTCAATCATATCAGACAGAGACAGAGTTAAAAGCAGCTAAGAAGCAATTTCATGGGAGGGAATGAGGGAGGGAGGGAGGGAGGGAGGGAGGGAGGGAGGGAGGAGATTATGATAAATTTAGATGTACATGCTATCCTTCTAAGCACTATTGAGATATACCTGCTGTAGGAATCAGCAAATGAATGCATTGTAATCAGTAAAAGTTAATCAGTAAACGTATGCAAGGTTGCTCTACCCTTGCTTCCTTATCTACACACAGTTCCCCCTCCCAAGCAGGGGGTTGTAAACTGGATGAGATAAACCAGAGGGCCTCTAGTGCCAGTATGGAAAGCCCCCAGACTAGTTTTTCTTCCCTTATCTTCCTTGTCTGTGACTCTGTGACTTATAAAAAACCAGCCCACAGCAGCACTGGGTCCTTCCCTCCAAGGGTGAGGCTGCTGTACCAGTGCTCCCTGGGGCTGGACCCTAAGTCAATCTAGCAATAAAGTCTGTTTACTGTGAACCAATTGATCTCCAGTGTGCTGACTCATCTCAGTGCCTTGGCTCTCCAATCTGGTGTCATATGGCCACATAGTGACCCTCCTTGAGGACTCCGGTCAGGGGCTTTTATGGACTCGCTACATGCTAAGACACGGGCTGGATCCAACACTGCAAAAACTACCCACTCAGTCATTCTTTTATCTATACCTCCTCCTACCATTACCTGTCCATTAAGTACTATTAAGTTTTCCTGTTTCCAGAAAAATTTTGTTTCTTGGATCAGAATTCCTGTCACACAGCAATAAAAGTTGCTAAAAACCATGAAATAAGTAATATTGTGGCGAGTGAGAGTATTGAACTAATTACTCATCCCATTTTAATGGTTTCCTATGAAGTCTCTAATAGGTAGAGAGTAAGGTCCAATATACATACACAGAATCAATGACTTTGTATTTGACTATGACACACTAGCTCTTCCAGTCTATCCATTTAGATGTTTTTAAGTAACATCTATGTGGAAATATACTGATCTTGCCCTAAATTAACAATGCAATTGTAAATCTGTCCGCTGCAAAAGCATCACTTATATGTCAGGACGAATTGATTTAAGAAGAACCAAGCAAAATGCAATCTTCACCGCTCAAGGGAAGCAGGATATGATTATCATTTTCAAACATTTGAAAGGATTAAAGACTGATGATGGGTGAATCTCAGAAGGCCAGAGTTGGATGCTTACCCGGAAAACTTTGGAATCACTTCTCAGAGTCTGCAGATACTGGTGGAAATCTATTGAGGATGTGCTTATGACATTTTCTCTACTGGTTGCTTCCAGCCAGCCTGGAAGCCCCTGCCTTAAGGTCTTGGCACCTAAGCACTAAAACAGTTCCTCCCAGGGAGTGGAAGGGGGTATGGTAATTACAAGCGGAGGTGGCCTGCAGCAAAATTGCAGAATGGGTGAAGTTTCCTTTGGCAATTTTCCACCTACACTCCTCAGTTATTCTGAAATTCACCAAGTTCTTAGCTTGTAAAGAGGCTTTGATTAATACACCTTCCAACTACATTTGCATTTTAATGGGAGACTCTGGGAGATAACAGGTAACAAAAGACTCAAAGAAATAAAGTCAAATGGTATATAATATTAGGTAGCAGTAAGTATCTGAATGCCCACTGCCCCCAGCTGAGACTTTTCCAATACTTTCTTTTACTCCTTAATTCCTACTTTGTTTTGCAGGTTAATCTGGACAATAATTCCTCTACATTTCACGATTTTCGGTCATACTGAGTACTCTTCATTTTCCAAAATTGACATGAACTCTTGTCACTAACCTTTCTCATGTGCATTCCTCCCACTACTATATTATCCTGGTGCATCTCTGCAGAATTGCTCAGTGACAAGGCACTTCCTTTTGGAAGGCATCCTGGAAGCTTCCAAGCGTGGGGTGTGCGTTTGCCTTAGATGTGTCTCTCCCACCTGTCTCTCACACAGTGTAATTCTAAGACTGTATTTTAATTACCTGTTAAACTCTATTTATGGGTCTTGTAGAGGAGGCAATAAGGAAAAACATCACCTCCCATTTTTACTATGATCTTCTAAGGATACTGCACAGTGTTAAGATATAAAAATTAGGTTATTTTGTGTTTAACATATGAAAATATCTGATTATTGTTACCTCATTCAACACTTCTCAAGCATGCCTTTCCCTTTAAGTCCTTAAAGAAGCACACACATGATTTGAGAAAAGCTGTGTTCTAACTATATATCCTCTTTGTCCATCCTAAAGTCATTTTTAAGGCAATTAAGACAGAATAAATTTGAATGAGGTCAGATAAAAGTATGGAAACAAAAATGGTAATTTTGGATAATTCTCAATAAGACACTTCCTCATGTAAATCTCAGTCTAAAAAATGATATTTTCACTGAAGTGGTGTGCACAGAAATTCTATGGGCAGTTATAAATTTGATTGACCAAGGCACTGAGGAACATTAGAAAGAGAATAATGTTGCAATCAGGACACACAGAGTTTAATACTTAACCCTGAAAACTGGGATTAGGTGACATGAATTCCCTTCTGTGAGAACAGTCATTCTGTCTCATCTTTGTTTTCTTTCCTGAAAGTTTAGTCAGTATAATTATCTCAAACTCCATGCCATTAACCATAAAACTCCTCTGTAGCACTGAATCCCCCAACATTTCTTGAAGTTTTAAACAGACAAAAATAAAGATAAAATGCATTACAAAATCAGACACAATAAACCCTGGTTTACTTTTAAAAGGGGATGTTGTGACCTATGCTCAAAAAGGCCCTCCTCTAGAAGCTTATATCTCTATATGAATTCTAAACAGTTCCTCTTTTGGTACTTTATTTAATAGAGCTGAAACAATTTCCTCATAGACAAAATCAGAATGTTATTGCCTACTTCTCAGTATTATTGCCAAAGTTAGTGATAATTATTATATTGTCCTTGGGGTTTATACATACATTTTAGTGTTTTTGTGCTACTTGTGATCAAGAAAAAATGTTATAAAATAATGTCATATATTTTATTATACTAAAAAAGGGCTTCTCCTGTAATTCTGGAGACTGCATTTATTTGTCTTAGATATATTTGGAGGAACTTTAAGAGGCACAAAAAACAATTATTTCATGCACACGCACGCACAAACGTATGAAATACCTAGTTTATTTGAGATACTATTTTTGCGTGGTACCTGAAAGAAAAAGCTATATTTCAGGAACACAAGTACTCTTGAGAAAGAGACAAATATTTGCCACAGATAACAAAGGTGGTAATGTTAGGGGGAAAGACCCTCCTGAATGGATTATACAAATAAATTATAGACTTCGACCCCCATTCTAGACCTACAAGATCCAAGGACTACAAATCCCATAAGGTCATTATCAAAAAGCAGATCACTGGGACCTGAGGGTGGAGTTGAGCAGCCAAGCTAAATATAAAAGCAAACACGTGGGCCTTGGGGGGTCCTTTTCCCTTGGGAGTCAGCTCTCAGCACACGGTTAGGTTCCAGCTCCAAAATACTAGTAAAATATTTACAAATCTATATCCCTCTCTTCCCCTTGTGTTTCAATACGCTATTTCTCCTTCCCTTGTAAATAAAACCCTTTATTAACCTTTGTTGTGTGTGCCTGCAGTTAGGGCATTATAAGTGCCGTTCGAGCGCGCGGGTAAAGACCCAATCAAGCAAACCCATTTTATATTAAAGTTGCCCTGTAACAGTAATAAACAAAGTACTAGTACCGTAGAGGGTCTTGAGGACATTCACTGTGCATGGAACTACTCTGTCGGTAGACTGGGAGAAGAAATGAGGGCTTTCATCCCACAGTATGTTGCTATACAGGCAAAACAATAATTTTACATAAGGAATGGTATGTGAGGAAGGATGAGAAAACACAAAAGAAACTTCCTATATTCCAGAGGAAAACTGGATCTTTGAAAGTTGTGCTTATTACCTCCTAGGAGAAAGGCCTGATTGCTCTCCAGGGAAGATGACTCTTTGTTTAGCTAAATCCCTTGACTGAATGATATGATTACAAAAGGGAAAAAATCCCAGAACACAGTCTGGTATTTCAGAATATAGATTTCTACTACATGTTATTTTTGTGGGGCACCATGATTTAATCACTTCATTACAACCTTTGCAAATTTTAATAAAATCTGTGACACACCATCATATATCAGTGATATTTTGAGAAATAGTTGTATCTAGTGTGGTGCTGTGGGAGACTAAGAAGGAACTCAGATAAGAGAAGTAAAACAGAGAACTAAGACTGAGATAACAATGGAAAAACCGACAAAGCCACAAAATAAATAGGAACATGGTAGGATCAGATCCGAGCTTGAGGAAGAAAATGGCAAAGTGCTTTCTCAGGGTGGGAAATAGTCAGACTAAGCTGCAAGTGTCCTGGTGATGAGTGCTGACTAAAACAGTAATTATAGAGATAAATAAATGAGCACAAGGATGCAAGGAAGGGAGCAATAAGTTGCAGAGTCAAATGTGACTCTGCAGTTTACAAGCTGAAAGATGACATGAATGGATTTCACTACCAAGGAAATGAATTTAAGGAATATCAGGAGATGTATGTATTAATGTGAAATATAAAATTAAGGACACCACAATGAGTGCTGATCATAATTTTATGTTTGATTGCCTCTTTTAATGGTGATCTTTCAAAAGACTGTAATTCTGGTTCTCTGCTCAGAGGCAAGACATTATCAGTAGTACATCTTCTGGTACCTACTCCCATGAACCACTCTATAATAGGGTTGATTTGATTCATAAAATAAGATGCCACCTCCCATCTTCTAAAAATTTCCAAAGGTCAGTATTCAAAGAAGATCTTTTCATTTTCCTTATCTAAATGCTTTATGATTCAAGCTACACTAATATCCTTTAATTGGTTCCACAAAGCTACTCTGTTACTCATCTAGATTAATCTCTGTCTCTACTCAAAATCACTAGAAAGGATCAAAATAACAATAGTATCAGTTGTAATTCTACCACTATCAGTTGTAATTCTACTACCTCTGCTGCTACCACCACAACCATTCCTTTTCCATCTGTGCTAGAAGAAATAGAAATTATAAACCAAGACACAACAACAGGGCAGGTTCTAGGATCAAAATAAGATTTATGTTCCTAAGTAAAACTATAATTGATTAACTAAATAATAGGGACCCTTCCAATCCTGAAAATTTGATTTTAAATAAGACAACTTAAAAACTAAGACTTTTGTACTGGATAAGAGGGAGAAAAAACTATGAGCTCCCTTAATCCAGAAGAAAGGATAAAAAAAAAACACAAGCAAGAACTATATGCTGCATTCAGGGACAGAACCAAGAGTGGTAAGTGCTAAGAAAGAGGTGGTTTAAACAATAGGGCATAGTTGTCCTAGAAGTAGATGTGAAGAGCATCGCTGAGCTCTAGATACTGAGCCTTTGTTGACCAATGAAGTACAGCAGTTGAGCTCAGAACATGATATTAAGTTAAGGCCCTCAGGTTGGGGACCGAATTAATGTCATTAGCGTTTTCTGGCCCATAGAAGAAACATATGCAAATCCAATTCAGAGAAAAGCATCCCTAATGTATTCATACAGAGTTTCCACAGCTTACTATCATCCAGTCAATCCACAATCAAATATCAACAAACAAAATAATAGAGAAGCCACATGCAGGAGTATAAGAAATAAAACCTGTCATGGTCATAAATGAATTTAGGTAGAAATGTATGTCTATGTGTGTATACATATATCAATGGTTTGCCACAGTTGGTAGAGAATGATCAGAAATAAATTTTAGCAAGTTCCTTATGTGTTTTGGAAGGGTGAAAATAGTTTCTCTATTTTAGACTGTTCTCATATAAATATTTGTGGTAAAGACAAAGGAATATTACTAAATAGATGATGTATGAAATTTAAAACTGAAATTAAGTGCAAAAAATTTTTGTTGAACAAAAACATTAAAAGAGAAAATAAGGCACAGAAAAGGATAAACAAATATTCAATAATAGAATTTCACACATTTCAAATGTGTCAATAAGTTTGAAAAATATGATTTTATCCACTGTAAAAGATTTGAGAATTAGATAAAATGAATGTATAGATACATATCATTTATAAGAAGTATAATTAGATATTAGTCTTTGTAAACATCAAAAGAAAAGGAACAGTCAAAAATAGACCAAGCAAATACTTACCAATGGAAAGCTTATGTATTTGTCTTGCGTATAATAGTACTTAACACTATTTTGTTACTAGGATATACAGAAACCATTATAGAATATAAAGTGTTCAACTGAAAAGAAACATATAACAGTGTATATATATATATATATATATATATATATAAAATATCCGCAAGATATATGAGAAGTTTTAATAGAAAAATGGAAAAGGACAAATTAACTAACATAGTGTTTCAAATCATTCTAAAAGTTGGAAAAAAAATCAGTTTCTCGTGCTCTTAAAATAAATCCACAGATGTTTTCACTGACATAATAATAATAGTCCTCACTATTGGACATCTGGGAGTAAACTTAAGAATCTGAGGAATATTTTTAAGGTTTATTTATACATACAGGAACTGGGGTACAAGTCAGAGGTGCAAGGAGTGAGAGGATTCACCAGAGACAGAGTGGGAAGCAGAACAGACAGATCTACTGATACTGAAATACACTGCTGAGGGGATCAGTGGACAAGACATGAGAGGTCAGCTCCATGACGGGGAATCAAACTCATATTGCAGTGGCTGCCCATAGATTCATGGTCTGTGACTTAGCCCCTTTGTACTACCTGGGAGGCCCCAACAACCTAAGGAATTTGTATACTAAAGACTAGAAGTCACTGTTAAGTGAAATAAAAGATGACACAAAGAAGTGGAAAGATATCCCATGTTTGTTGCTTTGAAGAATAAATATCATTAAAACCACCATCTTACCTATCAAAATCCCAATTACATATTTTAAGAAATAGAACAATTATACAATTTTTATAAAACCACAAATGACACTAGATAGACAAAACAATTCTGAGCAAAAGAAGGAAAATAGTGGCATCACGATCCCTGATTATAAACTATCCTACACAGTAATAATAATCAAAGCAGCATGTTATTAGAACAGAAACAAAATGAAGACCAATAAAATAGAACAGAAAACCCAAAAATAGGCCCACACAAATATGAATAGTTAATCTTTGATGAAAGATTCTTGGATATAAAATGGAAAAGGAAAGCCTCCTTAACAAATGGTGTTGGGGTATCAAACTAAAAATATCTTTGAATGTCAAAATGAAGCACCACAAAAAGTAAGAGGCAAACTGTGGACTTAGAGAAGATATTTTCATAGTACTTGTATAGAAGGAATATCCAAAATATATAAAGAACTCCTACAACGCAACATTATAGTAAACAATTTAGAAAATGGAAATAAAACCTAAATACTCTTCTACAAGAGATACTCAGATGATCCACAAGCATGTGAAAGAATGCTCAACATCACTTATTATAAAAGAAATACAGATAAAATCATGATGAGCTATCACCTCATCCCCATGAGAATGGCCTATATCAGAAAGACTAGAAAACAATAAATGTTGATATGGGTATGGCGAGAAAGGAACACATATGCACTGTTGGTGGGAATGCAGCTTGGTGCAACTTTTAAGGAAAAAATCAGATATTTCTCAAAAAATAATAAAATTGGAAACGCCCTAAGATTCAGTAATAACACAGCTAGGCATGTACCCAAGAATATGAGAATTCTATGTGAAAATATTTATTAATGTAATAGCAGCATTATCCACAATAGTCAAGACTGGAACCAACCTAAATGCACCACTAACAAATAGCTACATAGGGAAATTGTAGAATATATGCAATGGAATACTACTTAGCCATTTAAATAGATGATCTAGTGCTCTTTGGAACATAGTCGATAAATCCAAATGATATAAACCAGAAAGTTAGTCAGTTACCAGATGGTTTCACTCATTTGTGGAACATAAACACTCAAAACAAACTGGAAAATCAGCACAAAAATTCTCAGACTCTGAATAATTATACCAGTTACCAGAGTGGGCAGAGAGGAGAACAGGAGGGAAGAATAATGGAATGAAGGTGATAGCGTATTGGCATTAGAGCTCTGGTGGAGGGTGAGTGAAGCATATAAATGGTGCGGTAAAGATACACTTTCCAGAATGTATAGTTACATAAATGATTGCAAACTCAACACAATTAAAATTTTAACTTAAAAATTAAAAATATCCTATTTATTAATATATATTAATATATACCTATTATTATTAATATTGCTAATAATTTAAAAATACTTTTCCCTTGATCTATTTTTGTTCATTTTACTGCTTATGAATTTGATATTTCTCTTATTTGTAAATTGTACATGCATTTTTACATGCATGCACACACCTCTGATGCTAGTATAGTAGATCTGTGCTAATTCAATGGAGTTAAGTCATCCAGACTGACCTGACCAAACTACTTCTAAAAATGTACAGACTTGAAACAACTTTGAAATGAATACTAAGCTTAAATTTTAAGATTGAAGCATCGTTGCGGGAGCATTAGGAATTGCTGCAGCCCATGCATATACTCGTGCTCTAGGTGCATCAGTCATTGGGTCTGCAGCTACATTTCCTTCCATTTTTTCCTCTTTATCTTTTCCAACTTCTGGACCAAGTCTGTATGTTTTGCAACTTGATAGAAGGCTCCAGTTATGCATAAGTCTATCAGCATCATTGAAGTCTGATGTTTAGACTAGTGAGAGAATAGGTTCCAACCTAATCTCTCAGTTGTAGTTCACCCTTAAGGTTTCTCCTTCCCTCTCCCTACCTTCACTACCTATCATCTTTCTTTGTCTGCCCTGATTTTTCAGGCTCCACTATAAAAGTCTTGCTTCAGTTGTCAAAACTAAAAATGGGCAAGTTCCAATTAACTCTACATAATTCTTAGTGTATTTTTTTTTTTAAATCAAGCAAGCCCTGAGTTATGCATTAGTTGGGGGATATTTTGCATGCTAATAAATCCACAAATACTATCATGCTGCCTAAAGTTTTATTCCCTAATTCCAGTAAATATCCTGTCTCAAGACTCCTCTGATTCTAAGCCCCCAATCTTAAATATCATCTCCATTTTTTAATATTTCTCTTTGCCCCCAAATTAGATATTTATTCATCTCCCCCCGCTTTGCTTGTGCTATTGTGCACAACTGATGCATAGCTCAATAAGATTAAATTTGTTCAGATAGAAAATGAGGATAATAATGCACATCTTACTTCAAAAGGATATTCTGAGGGCGGTAAATAATGCTTATTCATAAAGTAAATTTCCAAAGCAAAATAATATGTAAATACAAATTTTATACATTTTATTGTCTATAAAGTTAAGCGCTTCCTAACTTTTTAATCACTAAACTAAGTCTCACTAACTTATGATCATTTTTTACCAAATCTGAGATCTGTTGAATTTGGGGAAAAAAAAGAAAAACATCAGTTGTCTACTTATTGCTAATTAATTTAGTTAATCACATTCAGAATTAAGCTCTAATTGATTTGAAATTGGCTTCAAATTTGGGCATTGGTCTTGGAGAAGCTAAAATCAATCACACGAAAATATTTCCCAACATTAAGAAAATAGAACCAATTAGAAGTATTTGAGATTTGAACCAAGGATATGTTGTTTCCACGTGGTCTGAAAACAGCTTCAACTCAGTTGATTATAGATGCACTAAAACATCTTGATGCAAGAAGAAAAGCTGAAAAGCTAGTGGGAGAGTTTTCATCAAATCACATTCCTTGATCTACTTTGTTTTAGAGTTTCTGTCTCCAGATTGTTTTCTCCTTGGTTTATATGTATAAAGCTAGTCTGTTAATAATTTAATATGTGCAGCTATTTCATTTTATATGGAGAGATCATGAAACAACAGCTCTGAACGTGCAGCTACGAAATAGTTCATCTTTATTGGTTTTAGGCATATTCCAAAGTGATTAAGATATGAGACGAATACCCTCAGCCTATTTTTTAATTTGGGAATTATGTATCACTGACAAAGATTTCCTTTGCAAATTCTAGTCTCTGACTGTTTGCTTATGTTATACTTTTAAAAGTGATTTCCTAAGGGTTCTTTCCAGGAATGAGAATGCATAAGAAATTCCTTAATAAAAACAATATTATTCTGACTTTGATGTTACAAAAAATTTTGGGAATACATATACTATCCTAATATTAGTCTAACCTACTTCATTTATTCTATCACTTGAAAAATATAAAATATTTCACTGATCTTCTGTAATGTACCCAACACTATAATTGTGTGCTGGATAAAGTAAACAGGATAGAATCTTTTTCCTAAAGTTTTCAGATTCATTGAGGAGGCAATTCAAGTAGTATTATAATAGTAGTAACACATTTAGGGCACTATCAAAGTACAGTGGAATATATGTCACCTCTTGCTAGGTGTGTCTGAGAGATTCCCAAGGGGAGGTGACTCAAGTTGGAGGAGTGAGGGCCTCCCTGGTGGCAAAGCTGGTAAAGCAACGCACTATGAAGCAAACCACAGTCACTTCAGCACGAGTTTGATCCCTGCAGCTAGCCAGGGAGGGGCCCCAATTGGTGCAGCAGACCTCTCCTGCCTCACCCGCTGCTCCCCTCAGCAGTGTGCTTCAGTCAGTCTGCCTGTTCTGCTCCCCACTCTGTCTCTGGTGAATCCTCCCACCGGGGTGGACTCTGGCCTGTACCCCAGCTCTTGTATGCATAAATAAATAAACCTTAAAAAAAAGTTGGAGTAGTGAAAAATACAGATTTTGCTGTTCCCCCAAATTAGACCTTACAGTGTTCCTTTCCTAACCCTGTACAAGAGGGATTATGTAGCCAGACAGGGAAGCTGCACAATAATGTCAGACATTTTCACCAGATTATGTTTCATCTTCTACTTTCTTTGCCAAGAAATATGGAGCAAAGTCAAGACTGAAAAATATGACCAAAGATAAGGACTAAGAGAAAAGGAGACTGAGGAATAGGTAATCTGGGCTACTGAAATAGGCTGTTTCAACTCTATATCTAGAATTGGTGTTGTCTAGGTCAAGATTCCACAAGGTCCTAGAATCCATTGTTCATTAAATATGCTTTTGGGTCTTGATAACTGTGATGTAATAGTATGACATAGGCAATGGTCAAAACAGGGACACCATGGATTATGATTATTCCTTCAATCCAACTTTATAACCTTGATCTAGAAACTTTCGTTTCCTAATTTCTAAAAGGAAAATAATTCCTAATCCTTTCACAGAATTTCTATGAGAATCACATGATATGTGCAATTTTT
Organism: Galemys pyrenaicus; assembly: GCA_019455555.1. Taxonomy (NCBI): domain Eukaryota; kingdom Metazoa; phylum Chordata; class Mammalia; order Eulipotyphla; family Talpidae; genus Galemys; species Galemys pyrenaicus. The sequence continues at coordinate 3,429,534 of JAGFMF010011464.1, forward strand.
ATAAACTATAAATAAAAGCTGTTATTCTTACATTATTTTTTATTGCAGTAGTACTAAATTTCTTAAAATGAGAAGACTTCAGTTTAACCTGCACGAATTACTCAATCTGCCTAGTCACTTTCCAGATCACTTTCCAATTCTTTGCTACAGGACCAAAATAAAGTTTCTTTAATTAACTATTCATGATTTCTATAGGAGCAGCTTCTGGCTTTAAGAGTTACATTACAATATTATACTGAGACCAAAACTACAAAAACTTTGAGCCAAGTGATAGAGAGAACTGACTAAAATTATTAGGGTACCAGAATCCATTTTAATAATCACAGTAATTTTTGTTGTTAATATTATTTTGGAACTTTGTAAATGTAACCTTATTTTTTTTATGTACTATCTTTTTTCTTATGTGTGATTTTAGGCCCCTCAAATAAAATGTTACATCTATCATTTTATATTCCTGAATCTTCATTATAGATCTTTACTCATAGTAAATGCCCAATAAAATTATGTAGCTGCTACTACACAATAATAGTCAGGAATCTATGAAAATTAGCAATCACAGGCAAAAGCAATAGTGACTAAGGAAGGACATAATTTGAATGTATTTGCTTAGAGGAATTGGTGTTTTATTTAAGTCTAGACCCATGAAAGAAATTTTTAAAACTTTCTGCTATTCTGATGATAGACTTATGAAAACAAGCTGAAAACAGCAGATCAGTGACATCTGTTAACTAGCACTGACACTTTGATGTGTAGGGCAGCTGTCAGGCAATTCTACTCGTTTCTATGTCTTTCAGAATTAATTAGCACTGTAAAGGCACTCAAATACTCACTCACTTGGCAAGATGATTTTGAAAAGTCAGTTCCTCCGAGAATAACATGGGGGGTATCCACCCTTTTTACAACTCACTTTACTCAAGCCCAATTCTTCTGGCCCCACTGGCTCTGCTAGCATCAGCTCCCTTGAGTTTGGAATGAAGACAAAGTTTTGAGATCAAATAAAATATGAGATGTGCAAAGCTTAATAAAGACTGAGTTCCTTACTGATAACAATTGTACCTGGCCTTGCAAAGCATGGGACAAAGACTAAACCATATGCTCTCATGAAACTCTATGGCTCTAGCTGTAAGCAGGAATGCTATGCTTGATCATTTTTGTAGGAAATAAAAAAACTTTTTTATATTCATCTTTTTTATTGAAATAACATTGGTTTATCACATCATATGTATTTTAGCTGTACAGCCTTCTAAATCAACATCTGTGTATACACTTATGTTCCCCACTAAAAGTCTAGTTTCTATCCATCTTAAATAATATGATGAATTTGAACAAAAAAGAACATTTTTTTAATGTAAAGATATTATTTCTGTACAGAGAAAAGGATAAACTGAATATAAGCAAATGCTACTTCTGTGTATATGTGTGTAGTTTTGCGTGTACACTTTAGTATATGAAAGTGTGTATCTAGAATAAAGGAGAACCTGTTTGCCAGAGTGAGTTATGATAAAATTGTAGAAAATATGAATAATATGATAAACAACTTGAAGCTCTCTCTGACAAATACTGTCTTAATGTTCCCCTCAGAGTGACAGGTTTCTGCCTCACTAAAATGTCCTCCTTTTCTTAGAACACTTACTGAAGAACAGCTACAGTTGTAAATTTTTTCTCTATACCTACAACCTAGAAATGTCTTTGTCAAGGATCTAGGTGTCACTCCTTTGAAATGCAGTCATTGAAAGAGATAGAATTCCCTACCTCCCAGTAACTGTGGCAGCATGGGAACGTAACTTCAAAAGGAAACTGCAAAAACAGATGACCTACTCAGACCAACCAGCTTGCAGGGACTCTGGGATCTCCAGTACTTTTCTATAGGTCATTGTAGTATCTGTAAATCTTCTCTCTTTTCTTTAAGTTCACGCTCTCTCCCCTGTTGCAGTAGTCATGAATAAAGCCTGTTTAACTTCCTCTAGTTCATTTTACTTTTTACATGCTGCACGGTAGTGAAGAAGAGATTATCATTGGTTAAAAAGTATGCCAGTTATTTTCACTAAATAAACAACACTCAGAATTCTATAGGCATATTTAGTTTGAGATTCCTGGTCCCTGGTTGATTCTAGTTAACAATTGTCCACTCCTCACATGACCTAATTGTACAAGGATATGGTTTTGCATATCACAGTGTGTCAGCTTTTGGAAAATTAGTAAATGCTGCAAATATATTCTTTCATGTGGCTTCATTTCCTTTTTTAATCTACTGATTCTTGAATTGCCCTGTCTGTCTTGTGCAACTCTTTCCATCCCCAAATTTTCACAGCCTTCTTTAAGTACTACTTTCTGTCCTCTTAATCAATAATTCTTTTATATATCCTGTTTTCTTGGATTTATTCTAGCTTTGTGTCAATGTTATAAGCCTTCCTAAAATTTAAATGACTATAAATGGCTTAATGTTCCATTACTTCTAGGTAAAGTATTTGCATTTTAACAGAGACATTTTAGAAATAATACTCAAAGGAATGATTCTCTAATATCAGTGTGGTGGGTTAGGGGATATGCATATATTTGGGCAGTGAGATTACCTGTCACCCCTCAATTGTACCCACAGACATGTGTTTGCTTACTCAGCCTTTGCCTATGGGTAATCATACAGAGTATTTAAGTCCTGTTCAAAAACCCACTTAGTATTGAATCTGTCTTTGCTGTATGCTTCTTTGGCTCTCTAGTGGGTTAAGTCAATGTTTTTATTTTTGTTTTTGTTTTTGTTTTCTAAAGACTGCTACCTATAGAGGAAGAGGGAGGCCTGAGCATTGCTATACTGACCATCAAAATATCCATATTTTGGGCCCACCCTGGTGGTGCAGTGGGCTAAGCAACGCACTATGAAGCCAACACAGCCATTGCAGCAGGAGTTCGATCCTTGTCCCCGGCCAGGGAGGGGACCCACATGGCATAGCAGACCTCACCTGCCTCTCCCGCTGCTCCCCTCAGCAGTGTGTTTCTGTCAATCTGCCTGTTCTGCATCCTGCTCTGTCTGGTAGATTCTCTCATCACCCCACACACCTCTGGCCTGTACCCCAGCTCTTGTATGCATAAATAAATCTTCAAAATATCCATATTTTACTTCAGAAAACTAAAGAGAGAGTAAGTGCAAACTGGAAGAGCTTTTACTTTTGTTGGGCCAAAGTGATAGTAGTTCAGCCTGTATATTCCAGGTAGTGAATTTATATGTCATATCAGAAAGGGCCATGCATTAAAAGATATTCTAACTGGATTTGCTGTAAACTGAAACAAAGGATGGACCTCCACTCAACCCACAAGCCAGGAGACTGATGTCCTGTATGTGACAGGCAAGTTTTCAGTCATGGTAAAACTCTACCTGGAATTGTACACAACCCTGAACAGAAAACTATGCTCAGAAGTGGCCATAAAGGTTGGTAAATCTTTAAGAAGGAATTTCATGGAAAGTGTTATGCATTCCAAACTATTCAGAAATAGCAGAGTTTTCACAGGAGACCAGTAGGCTAGTTTCAAAAGTCTATTTTCTTGGAGACTTCTCAAGGACTGAGATCCATAGTCTGAGAAATATAAACAACCACTGCTTGTCCTTGGCACTACACTGGATGTGGGATGAGTTCACCTTCAAAAGAGATTTGTGTTTAAACTTGATGGGAGACAAGGGTCAGAGTCAGAGGTGGAGGATTATTGATTACACGGTAGCAAAATGCCATTCACATTTCCTTGTGTCCCAGCCTTCTTTGGGTCAGGGTGAGTCTGAAGAAGAGGCTGTAACAATGGGGAAATCAGGTGAAAATCTATATTACTGAAGTTTATATGTGAAAAATGAGGACACATGTCAGTTCTGCTCTGTGGTGTAAGGCAGTCTTGGTGGGAGAAGGGCATTCTCTTCGGTAACCCTTAGAAAAATCTGCTAGACTATAAAGGAACACACCACAGCAATTTTTAGTGGAAAATAAGATGGATTGGACAAGAGCCAGGTTCTCTGGTAGAGAAACCTTGAGCTGTGGCAGAAAAAAATGGCCACTGAGATGTAGTCTCTAGTCAACATGACCTCATCACTGGAAAAACAGCTGTACATTAAAAAAATGGTGGTTATCCTACAGGTCTAAGCTACTGGTATTAGGAGAATGGAGACGATGGAACTTCCTATGCAATCCACACAACTATTTTCCTGGAAAATAGCAGATAGAGGAACAGGCGAAGCCACCGAGTTATTATATTCCTACTACAGAGAAACTTACTCTCTCTGTTCTGACTTGGCCTGAAGGGACTCTTCCATGTAATACAGCTAAGGGAACTGAGTGTGCATAAACTGGAAAACAGAAGACTATTAAGAGACATAATAATTATCCTTGAATGGTTTTAAGGGATGTTTGATGAAAAAGATAGACTTATCCTGTTATTCCAGAGGGTAAAATTATTACGATGCAAATTTACAGATATATAAAACTGGCAGATCTAAACTTCTGATCTCAAAGTTGTGAAACTCCAAATGAGGGAATAACTGAATATATTTTAAAATATATGTTGCTCAAGAATAAAACTCATTATAGCTAATCCCTCTTCCCTGTAAATGCCTTCATCCAAACCATGGACAACAGATAAATGCTTAATCTATTCTGGAAGAGAATGAAATACATTTTTTAAAGAAATATATTTAGAAACTTTAATTCAAATATTAGCAGGTTATGTTTCGCTTTTGCCTCCTCCTCCACCACTTTCTTTTTTTTTTTTTTCTTCTCTGGAAAGTTGTAGTTTCACAATAGACATAAAATAAGTCTATTCTGGATAGTTAAATATATAATTATTTTCATAAGATGTTAAAATGTATCCCAAATCTGTCAAAATCCATGTTCTGGAATCTTTCACTTTCTATGAATCTATACTCTAAAGTTATTTAATTATTTTTTTCAAATATGATTATGAGTAGACATAAAAAAATCAAAGAAAAGGTTAACCTTGATATGTATTCACCTATTTACCTGCATGTTTGACCAGTTTTGATCACCAATTTTGCCTTTATTTTCTGTCTAAAATATTTCACCAAATAATTCTAGAAATTAAAAATTCCAATCTCTGTTTAAATACTAAAAGCTTATTTTTGTTCTCTTGGTAACCTTAGAACTTATCAAATGTCAACCTGTATATGCACTTTGATTACATAACCTATATATCAAGCATAATATATATTACTATAGATTTCAACTGGCTCTTAGCAAAATGAATGTTTTAGTAGCTCAAATAAGAATGGAGAATGGAGACGATGGAACTTCGTCTCAATACTCAATAAATGTATTCTTATAGCCTTAAAACTTGAAATCTTTAAATATTGATTTCAAGAAGACTACCTGAAAACATGAAAAATACATTTTGAATAAAGAAGTCATGGTCACATGAGCAAGATAGTTGATTATTATTCATGGAGGAAAATATAGTCAATACTTTTACTTGATTAACTAGGAATTTAGTAAACAGTTGATTGGTTAGTCTTACATGGACTCGTATGAGATATTTTTACTCATGAATAACAGCAAAAGAAGTGTTGTTACACCAAGTTGTTGAAACATGGGTCCATAGATTTATTAACTTTTATTGAGGCAATGTCAGCCTATGACACTGTATATGTTTTATAGTTTTATAGGTTCACACCTTTCCAAAATACATGTTGCCACACCACACCCGTCAGCCATAAACCCATAGTCCTCCACCATAGTCTACTGATACAAATGACAATTGTTTCCAAAGAATTATAGTTCCACTTTATGGTATTTCCATCACTGTGTCACATTGTTAAAATGTTCAAGTTATTTTCTCTTCTAATTAACTAGATTCTTTATGAAACACTTAAATTCCAGAAAATACCTTTACTTTTGGGGGCAGAAGTCACTTTTGAGAAAACATAAGTGAAAAATTATATGGACAACCAAAAGAAAATGATTCCCTGATCGTGAACTATTGTTAGCAGGCACAGAGCCTTAGAAATGCAGGTTGTCTGTTACTTTTAGAAGTATCTTAAGATGTGATCATGCATGTGGGTTTCAGCATAGAGCAACCGCCAAGCATCCCTTAATAAAGAGACTGTACAACTCCTGATAAACTTTATCTCCAAGGGCTAATGATGTACTTCCTATATTCTTCAACTTCAGCCCCACTACTTTAAAATGTAGTTCTCAACACAATCATGTCAGAAAAGGGAAAACACACAATCAACTACCCGTGACCCTCAGGATTTGAAAATGTCACAATTGCTGAGTTGCTGGTTTTAACTGCCCTTCACTTGTTCACTATCTCTCCCACCCATCCCCTTCCCCCTAAATGTGTGGGTACTTGGTGTTACTTAGCTTCTGGTTTTTTTTCCCTCTCCTCAATTTCTAAGCCTAATGAGGCTGAGCTGAGTTAATAATGGATGTAATAAGTAATGACTCATTGTTTGGGGGCCCACACGTCTGTGTGCGCTGCGGAACAGGAGCCAGGACTCTGATGCTATTTGTTCTGCTATGTCACTTGCCACCAAGCAATGCCACTCATCAATAAAAGGCAAGATGACGGATGAGTTCATTTAATGGAATTCCTCTGAGTGAGCTACAGCCCAAGTCTTCAATAGGTCTGCTACCACACTCTCTCCCTCCCTCTCTCCCTCTTGTGACTTTTTTTCCTTCCTCCCAAATCCAGGACAGTTGGAAAGCATGCTTGGCCGAGAGGGCCACCATTTGTGCCAGCAGCTCCTTCTGCTCTTAACAACTGCTATCCTAAATCAAATCAGCAGCTCTGTGCCTGGAGATTAAATCTGTGCCACCCGATAACAGTGACACCCCGTGGCATTTGGCCACGCATACACCCTGTCTGGGCTCATTTCTTCCTTTCCTCGGAGGAAGGGTTGTGGGTTGTGTTGGAGTCTCATGACCTTGGGGAGTCAAGGTTTAAGTGTTCCATTTTGGTCCTCTGCATTCTAGGTATCGAAACCAGGCTGTTCTCTGAGAAAGTTTGTGGAGTAGTCATTCTAAACCTGATGTCCATCCTCCGTTTATTTGTTCGCAGTAACTAAAGTGTGCTGCTCCAATCTGTGAGCTGGATTTCATCCACAGTGAGATCATCACTGATGACATACATCCAATATAGACAGACTTTTGCAATCTGCAAGAATGGAGATGTCAACAGGGAGCCCAGATCTCCTAAAACTGCAAAATGTGAGAATCAGATATCAAAATAAACCACAACAGGTGTTGATGTCAATGTACCACTTTCAAATGTCAGTTCAGGGAAGTGGAGCTAGAGAGCACAATGGCCTATGGTGCACTGTGGGTGTTTTGATGACGGTTGCTCTGCTGTGACTACGCCTGAAGGACAAGGTCCTATACCTCCAAAATACTAATAATGCAGACTGATAGTATTTCACTAAAAAAATAAGATGCCAATGTTTTAAATAAGGAGTAAAACAACCTACGTGAAATCAAATATGACCACCTTTTAGAATTAAGGAAATGGAGTTGAAACAGAGAGACTGGTTAGCACTGAATTTAAGTTGAGATAGTAACACTTAGCCTCAAATGTTTCCACTACACAGAAATCACAGGATAAGGTAGTGCAAAATGGAAAACAGAATTATAGGATGTTACAGGTAAGAAAGTAGAGAGTTAAGAAAAAAAGTTATTCAAGAAAATATTTACAAATTCCTCTTATTTCTACAGTTGAAAATGGAGAAATTCTACTTAAAAGTTATTTGAAACATCACAGAAAAATAGATAACAGAGTCATTCAGGTCTAATATATCTCTTGTTATATCATCTAGTAGATATTTCTGACAAACTTTGCAAGTATATATTGTGCGCATACCCTCGTATATCTATTAATTTTAAATATATGACATGGATTTTTAAGGGCACAGATATTTCTGTACTCTAGGAATTTAGGGACTCTGTGCATGGCTTTGACAATGAACCTTCCTGAGCCCCTGCTGGGAATGGTTCTAATATGCACTATCCATAGCTAACATTCTTGATTTCATATGGAGCGAGAAGCGTTGATTCTCTTGATGCTGACATTATATTTCATATTCAGGCCCTTGCAGACTTGAATCTATTCACAATTAAAGTCAGTGTCAAAATAAGAAAAGTGATGAGAAAGGAGGAAATATAGTTTAAGGAACTAAATGAGGAACAAAAGTGTATTTTAAAAACCTACAGAGTAAGGACAGCCAAGAAATAGATTAACAGAGCATTACATTTTATTGTTGAGCACAAATGTTCCATTCCTTTCTCTGAGCTCCTAATCAGCATTTTTCATTATTTTCTTTCCACTGTTGTCTGGTTCCTATGCATCAGTGCCCATAGCACCGCCTCTAGTAGTACTAAAACTTCCTCTTACATCAGGGTTACCCACAAACAGTTTTAGCAGGGCTGACCTTCCCTCCAATGAGGTTATTACCCCACCTGGGGTCAGGTTCAAATAAGAATTCTCTCCTTGGATGCAAACAGTTTTAGGAATGATTGCTCCACTTGCATGCAAGAAGGCATGATTTCCACCCTATGTATGACAGCATCATCTTTCTGGGTTATCATCAGGTAGGTTGCCATCTAGTCAAGATTGTTTTCTTTAAAATGGTGCTGGCACCTCAAAATGCCCTTGGGAGATCCCTCCATTTGAGAACCACAGATGTCACAACTCCCAGGTTTCTGCACTGAACACAGTTCTGTGATGGTGCAAGTTTTAATGGTGAAAACAGTCTATCACTGAAAGGCAACTTCCCTGACACTTTTTGCCCTACATGTGTTAATGATGAACCCAAAGATTTGGATGTTATCATATAGCTCTTTCATAAGACCACTGTAATAGTAGCTTCTGAGATCACAAGGACAAAGGGACGATAACAGATATCTTAATATTTAAGGTCAAAATTGTGCTTGTTTATCTTCATGTCATCTCTTCCCCTAGCACAAAACCTCCACAGACTAGAAACTCAACAATATCTGTTGAATTAAAATGGGTTGAATAAAATCTGTTCTTTGATCCTCTGGGTTTACTTTCTCATCTCCTGTTCCAATCATTCTGCAAATCTGTTTTTCCCTTGGTTTCAGAAATTTGGCAGGTGGCACTTTAATTTAATCTTGTCTTAAATATTCTAATGCCAACATAAATTAAGGCCATATGTGTACCATGGTAGGCTGAGACCTGCAGACATGAATCCAATTTGATCTTACAAATATGTATTGATCACCTACTATGTCTTTAGACTCCTACACAGCACAGTTTTGATCAAAATACTGTCCATATAGAGAAGACAAAATAAATTCAGACTCCTATCAGTCAGAAAGTTAAAATTTTGATGTTTAAATGCTGACTTAAGCAAAGTTCAAGGATCTGAGCTACAAGAGGATTTCTATTGTTTATGAATCTCAAGTTAGAAGAAATCTAAGAAATGTGGCATATAGTTCTAATTCAAACTCCATTCCATATATCCATGTAATGCCTTGAAAATCATCCTTGAAAAAGGTTGCTTTTTTCTGCTTGAACCTTCCAGGGTTAGGATCTTGACTAGCCTCCAGGGTACACAGATCTCCTGGTCATTATTTTCTATCTACAGACTGTATCCAGATGTCCTGCTAACCTCTGATTTACAAGAAAAGCAGAATTACCCTTTTCTTCTCTTTTCCCCTCCTCTAGATGGAAATCTGAGTCAGGCCCCAATATGGGAACAAGAAAAAGCATAATTTTAGAAAAAAACAGTGCACAGGAAAGGTAAATGCTATTACTCTGTGGCCAAAGACACGGGCTAATTATTTCATAGGTACCACAAAAGGAACTTACATCATGGCAAAGACATCCTTTCTACCACCCATTTAAGATAATTGTATACCAGTTATCAGGAAATTCTGCAATTTAGTGATTGAAAATCAGCTCAAAAAGGGTGTGAATCTGGAAGTGAGACCCAAAGGAGATGACAGCATCTCTCATGATTCATCATGGACTGATCTATTCGTAGATATTTTCTGTTTGCTCTCTAGTGATACATCATTGTTTCTGGTTTGGGGGATTTACTTGCTAATATATAAAAATAGATACTTCAAAACCCTTAAAATGCAAATGATCTTGAAGCAGTGGACTAGCATTTCATTTGGCACAAGTCAACTGGCCTTGAGGGCATGTCCTCTGTGAGAGAGGGGCATGGAGTCACACCTTTCTGGATTCTGCTTTTGTTCACTTTTATTGCCTGACCCTCTTAGAAGCTCAGTGGTTGAATGGGATGGTGATGGGCACATGGTGTCCCTTTATGAATGCTTTTGCCTCTCTGAAAATCCTTCAGTCCCTACATCAGGAGGATCTAATGCTGGGTTATACCAGAATTTAGCATTACATTTTTTCCTGTTCATTTGCATATTGAATCTTGTATATATAAACAACATCAAAAAATGCAAACAAGGTAGTTTGTAGGTACTGTGCCAAGCTCTGGATAGAATAAAATAGATCTGTCCACTATTCACTTTCTACATTAACTCAGCCTAGTCTTGCCTGGTGAATTTGATAATACCCTGGCACAAGTGGTAATTTTATCAGGAATGGTGGTATCTTTGTTTAGAAGAAAAACAGCCACTAAAACATATATAATTATCACAAAGGCAACTTGGACCCACAAAACAAGTATCAAAGCAAACAACGTGACTGAGAAATAGTTCCAATTCAATTTTATCCTTGGTAATTCTATCTGACTTCCACTCAAGCATGTATTAAAAGTCCTTTTACTGTATATTCACACATATTCATAATCCTCAGCATTTAAGCTCTTAATTAACAATTAATTATACAGTATGGCCACCAATTTGAATCCACATTTACATCCACATATTTTAATCGATCAATAAATTTCGAAATAAAACTTGGAGGCATGTGACATCTTAAATGCGGAATTGAAAGTAAAAAGCTATTCTCCAATTTTGTTTTACCCTGCAGAAATTCATTTGCTTTCTTTTGATTAATCATATAATTTCATATAGAAGCATGATACAGACATGTATAGATCTCTCTATAGACCTATACACACACACAATAAATACTATAGTAAAAGGTGTCTTTTAAATTAAATGTATAGTATTTCCATAACAGCGTTATATATTAAAGTGTTTACAAAAACTGACTTAAAAGTATTTTTAAAATAATAGTAAGGGAGCCTCCCTGGTGGCACAAGGAGTTCAGGACAGCACTAAGAAGCTATCCACAGTCACTGCAGCACAGGTTTAATCCAGGCCAGGAAGGTGATGCACATGGTGCATCAGTCCTCTCCTGTCTCTCCCACTGCTTTCCCCAGCAGTGTGTTTCAGTCCATCTGCCTGTTCTGTTCCCCACTCTGTCTCTGGTGAATTCTCTCACCCTCTGTATCTCTGACCTATACCCCAGTTCTTGTATGCATAAATAAACAAATCTTTGGGGGAAAAATCCATTAAAAAATAAAATAATAGTAAGGACCCAGTTAGAAATTTCATCTACAGAAGGTACATCTCCTATATTGGATTATAATGTATAATCTGCAATAAAAAAAAGATAAAAAGGTAGTTCATTTCCCTATGTCAAATCCTGTGCATATGAAGAGGGCATTCATTTTCTTGACACTCTCTAGGTTAAATTGTGTAAGAGAATAAAGAATTAAAGCTAGTACATATTGCCTAGTCCATGGGTATGAAATACAACACATTTGTATTTCTCAAATCATGACAATTTCAATAGAAAAATAAATATCAAAGGCAGTATATTCTATATTGACCACAAATTATTTTGAAATATTTAATAATTAGATACAATTCTTGTAGAAAGTCATGATGATTCTCTGCAACTTAAGTAAGTTAGTCCCTTCCCTTAAATTTGTAGTTGAAGTTTTAGAGAAAAAATGAGAAGGTGCTAGTCATAATCTTCAGAAAAGAGCTTTATTTTATCATAAGTTTCATTTTATTAAAACATAATACTGAGTGAGGAAGTATATAAATCATGTAATTAAAATAGAATGTCAGAATTGTCAAACATCATAATTGAGAAGGATGGAAGATCACATGCTTCATATGTAAACCAATCTCACTGCCTATCCTCTCCACTTATCACCATAGTATGTTCAGTGTATTCAGTATCTATACAGATCCAAAACCTAGACTTTCACTCCTATTACATGTACCATTTAACTTTTCTCTTGTTTATTTACCTAGTCCTTTGACCTCAGGACAACTTCTTAGCAGCAGGAACTCAATCTCACACTCCTCTACAACCAATTTCTATGCTTTCAACTCATGTGGTCATGGTCTATTCAGGATTTTTTGTGTCATTTATTAAGATCTCCATTTTAACTCCCTTTTATACATAGATAACCTCTCCACTTCCCTGACGTTCTCCTCTGGCTATTGTCCCCATCTCCATAGTTTATAAAATCAACTGCAGTGTTTCTCTTCATTGTCCTTGTCCTAGGAGATAATACCGAGCCTTATATGAAATCAGTCACCTGTCCTTTTGTCCCCTGAACACATATATACACAGGTGAAATTGTGGTTCACTCAGGAATGTGGGTATAAATCAGTAACAACATATTTCACCAATTTCAAATTGGCATATAACTGTACCCAGCAATACTACACTACATATATTTTAATTTATTCTTATTATCAGTAATGTCTTCATATTTTCCTAATTTCTCCAATCTAAATAAGATAGATAAATTATAGGAAGAACATTAATTAAAAACTAGGAGCTTGATGGTCCTATTGTCACCATCTGTATCCAGTTCCTCCTCTTCATTAACAAAGACAGTTTCTCCAAATGTAGACCTTGCTTTCTCAACACAATTTGTTCCTTCATTTATTCCCACTAAAACTTCTTTGTCCTTCTGTCAACCAAATAATTCCCACTGACAAAGAAGCTGTAATACCTCACACCTTCAAAAGAATACGTATTTTCTGAAATTGCCATCTATACCAATATCTCCAGTTATTTGCTTCCTATCATCATCAAGCCCTTTCAGTCTGCCACTGCTCCTAATATTCTACTCATAAAGCTCTTGTCAGGTTCCAAAAGGTATATTTCACTATTATCTTTATAAACCTTTTATCACCATTCAGTAATGTTAACTTTTCTCTCAGTCTTGAAATACTGTCTTATGTAGTATATATTTTTAGATTGTTCTTTTTTAATAACATCTTTCAACATTCCTTTTTTGTATTTGTCCAAACAAGAACTAAAAAAAAAAAAAAAAAAAGAAAATGTAGTCCTCTTCCTGCATCCTCTTAGAAAAATTTAAACAATCCAACTATCCTGAATCACTTTTTCTATCCTCTTAGAAAATCAACTTCCATACATTTGGGTATTATAAGAGGTGTGCTGATGTCTCTAAAACTTTCTGTCCTTAGAATTAAATATCCAGATACTCTCCTGCCAATACTATGAAATTATCTCAAGATAATCACAAATTTTATACTGTCACAGGTAAAAATATTTTCATTTTCTTGCCAAAACTTTTGATCTCCATTTAAGAAAATGGTATGATTTTCCCTCAAGTACAAAATATTTAAAGTCTTTACTGGGAAATTTATTTTCTTCATTCCTCATACCCAATCCACACTAAATTCTATGCTATGTCGTCCTAAATATGTTATTTTTCTACTTTTTTTTTCTATCATCATTTCTTTCTAAATCCCAATCATCTTTACATAGACCATTATAATGGCCTAACGTGTCCTTTCTCATCAACTCTAATCCATTCTCCATTATTACATGTATCTATTTGAGTTATCTTAAGTCATTGCTCTCTTACTCACTATTATATAAAGAATAAAACCTATGTTCAGACTCCCCTATAAGAAACTGATGATCTCACTTTGCCTTGGACCTCCACTATTGCTTACCTTTACCTAAAATCCTTAAACTCATAAACCTGTCCGTTTTAAACTTCTCTAAAACACAAGATTCCTATATCTTTTTTCACCCATGTATACTCAAAGTCACACATAGTGTAGATATAGTGCAGATTAATATATTAAATGAGCAATATTCTACGTCAAATTCTACCAAATGCTTAACAACCGCCTACAAAACTTCCAGTGAATCCTATCCTGGAATTCTTCTATGAGAAAACTTAAACCATACAATATCATTTTATAAAATTATATGAATCTTTTAAGAAACACTAGGGGAAATTTTAGATTTGCAACTTTAAGAGAAAGCAAAAGACATACAACAGCAATTATATTGAAAGGAAGATTACATGAATTTATGTCTAATATAATCAAATTAAACTATGATAATTACAGATAGAATGAAAGGTCTAATATTACAATACAAAATGAGTAAAGCAGATGAGAGATGTAAACTAAATTTTGAAAAATGGAAAGGCATGGGTTATCATTGATAGACTTTCCAGGACTCATACTGGTAAAGTCTTTAGAGGCAAAAGTATTTCCAAAACAAGGCTACAAAGAAATAAATCAGGAGTGGGAAGGCCCAATCACTTTAACTGTGAATGAGATATATAGACTAAAAGCAGACGAATTAAAAGTATGTTACACAAGATAATGCATCCCTCCATCTTTCCAAGTAGTTAAGCAGTTGCATTTTCAAAACCTTATAGTAGATAAAAAGTCTTGTGTTCTTGAAAAGTCACACAAATTACCTCCAATCTCTTGGATATCCCAAGCAAATGAAGGTTGGAAAGTGTCTATACAGAAACAGTTATAATAGGAAAATACACAATGATCAGTGAGAGTCTCAGTTTTCTTTTCCTGTTCAGCAGCAGTGATTTCTTCTGCTAGGCTGAATGTTGGAGAGTTTTTCTTTAGAGAAATGGAGTGTCCTTAGGAAAACAGCTTTCAGGAACTAATAATCAGAATTCTCCAGTTGTATACAGGTGTCTCTTTGTGATTTTACAATGGTAAAAATAATATCCAATCAGTAATTTATTATTGGCACCCTAGGGTCATCGAGTTTTTTTTTTTTAAAGTCCTCAAATACATCCCCAAACTGACGATTTCCCATTTTCCTGTAATGGACACAAGGTAAGGGAATTTCCAGTGATGTCTGATGGAACAAAGCTGAAGCAACTTCCTTAAAAGAACTGTAAATTCAAGAGGCACAAGCTTTTACAACTTCATGACTGTAAAATGGTAATACAAATACCTATGTTTTCAGATTACTATACATACTGAACAGCACACAAAAGCGTACACTAGCAAAGACCATTCTTAATGAATATTTAATATGTTCCTTAATAAACTCTCATCAATGAAAACATTTCTAAGATTTGTGTAAGGGTCCAGAGAAAATGAAATTGGCCATGCCTTGATTTGTTATGAAGCTGAGAGAAAGGTAAGTATAGGTACACTGTATCATGATCTCTACTTTGACATATATGTATAAAATTTTCCCTCAAAATATTTCACATGATAGGGCTTCCCTGGTGGTGCAAGGGGTTAATTCTCAGCACTATGAAGCTATGGGCATCCACTGTGACACTAGTTCTATCATCCCCAAACAGGGCGCCGACCCGCCTGGGGTAGCAGATCTCTCCTGTCTCCCCTGGTGCTCCACTCAGCGGTGGATTTCACACACTCGGCCTGTTCTGTTCCCCAGGCTCTCTGGCGAATCATCTTGTCCCCACACCTCAGGCCTACAGCCCAGCTCTTGTATGCATAAATCTTTTAAAAATTATTTTTACCTATTTATAATATTAAAAAATTTAAGATAAGTAATTAATTTCCATGTTGTTTTCCCCAATAGAGCCATAATATACTAGAATAACAGGATAATGCTTACCCATCCCTTTCTTAGTAGTCAGTCATTAATCCATTTATTTCCCATTCTTTGCTTTCTACTTTTCTGACTATTTATTCTACCCTTTGTGCACCTGTGTGTTTCCTTCACTCAATATTAAAATAAAATCCGTATCTTATATAGCCAAGGGGCTGGCATTAATTTCTTCTATACTAATTTGCAAGCAAAGTGCATACAGAGACAATCTTCATCTTTGTTTCACCTAAGAACTAGTGTTAATCATGTATCAAATAAGTATATTTCCATTGGAAGACCAGGACTCATAGTACTATCACACAGTATTAATTGAATCTTTTGTTCCTAGAACCCAACACACATCTAATTTGTCAGATTTGCCAATTTACTAGATTAAACTAAGATATTAATCTAGTTTCATAGGTGTCTTATTAACTATACTGGCTACTAAAATTTTGTCTTACTACTGAACACAAGAAAATGGATTGTAGGTCATTGCTGCTAGTTTTCTCAATAAGAATTACCTGGAAAATCATTGTGAATGACAAAACAGGGATTTTTTTTTTTTTTCAATAAAGGATAGTATTTGAGACATGCAACTTTTTTCCAGTATAGTAATTTCCTATTTGATTAAACCATTCTTTTTGCCCCTTTATTTTCTTTATTGAAGTTGAGCTTATTTCCTATAAAGTCAACAATAGTGTTTTGATCCTAAATGACCTCCATATCTTAATTCCGCAAACTAGTCTGCTTTCCTGAATCATTTTTATAATCTCCCACTGATTTTAAATTTAGAAGGAAAAATGAAAAAACAAGCTTCTTTTATACTAAAATTTAAAATTAAATCTAATGATGGATTCACCTCTTTGCCTCTTGAACACTAATCTTCCTGGTGGCACAGTGTGTGATCTGATTTACTTCTTTATGATTTCCATATTTATTTCCAAATAATTACTTATGATCCATTTGCCTTTTATTTTTTTTTAATTCTAGGCCAAAATATAGTTGCTAGGATGAAAATCACACTAATATCATTATTCACTTTAAGAATCTAATTTGCAGAGAGAGTATGAGAGTAATTTTATAAATTGCCACAGAAAAAAAAAATGTCTATAACTCAACATTGAGTTTTCCTCTAAAATAGGTGATTCAGGAAGCCAGAGAAAATGATGTCTATTTTTACTCACTTATGTATCCACCTCCATGACCGGTGTACAGTAGTGTTCCTATAAATACTTTGATGAGTATACAGATGAGTAAATTATTAACTTGCCTTTACCACAATCTTCTTTGAGACTAAAAACAAGTAATTCAGACAGAAAATTCTACTTTGTGCTCTCTTGGCCTACATGAAACATAGCAATTGAATAGTAATTAAATAGTTTCCATATATCCACTATATTCAGGCATTTAAAGCCACAATTAATAACCACAGTCATTTGCCATTAATTTTCCGTGTTTGTAGTCCTTGAACAATTTCTTAGATTCATTAATCAAATAGACTCTGGGATGGCCACAAATTTCAAATGAACATTCAATACTGTCAAGACAATACTAATAAATTGCCCAAGAACATACCCTTGCCCACATTCCAAAGTGACTATTTCATTCTATTTTCTTTCTCTTCAAACCCTTCATCTTCCTCTAGCTCATCTGCTGACTTCATATCATATTGCGTTCAGGAAATAGATGCAATTAATTGAGAAATAACTCATTTTTTTCACTAGCAAATACATCCCAAATCTAAATCTAGATCCTCATAATTTGTCTTTTCTTCTTTAATGGAAGATTTACTTTTCTTCTATCTAAGGACAACTACATATGTGCACTCTATAGCCCACTCGCTCTCACAAGTTCTAGAATGCAGCTCTGAAATTAGGATTCCATTTGCTCTATTAAATGATTATCATCAGCATAAAAACACTTTTTAACTTCATTAAATTAAAATTCATAATGACCTACTCCTCTGACTACATCCCCACTTATTTAACAATCAACTTAATATGATTTCTTTATTATCATTTTCTAATTTCTCACCTCTTCTTCCCTTCTCATTTTTGTAATCAGGGTTTAGACACTGCAACCCTTGGGAAGAGCTCTTGAGAATTCCAAAAGACGATTTTCTAACCTATTAGTATCATTAAACATAGTTGACCACCATTTCTTTCTAGAAACATTCTTTCCTAGATGTTATGACATCACATGCTAGTGATTTCATTTACTGACCATTTTTACTTTTAATTTTTTCTTCTTCCCCTTGTTTGAGTCTAAATGCACTTGGCCTAAACTTCTTTCTCTTCTTTATTGTCCTTTTTCTAATCCCTCAATAAAATTACAAAGGCCAATAAAACAGACAATGAAAAAAATGCAGAAAAAGCATTAGTATACACATGAACGATTATGAAACCACAATCCAGGAGAGGAAATGAAATGCAACTGGCACTGGAAAGTCTGCCAAAAACCTCTCCTAAATTATCCCCTCTACTAGTATGACTTTTAACTTTGTAGTTCAACTTTCACCACTTTTAAAAATGTGTATTTTTCATTACATGCATAGTATCATTAATACATATGTATAATTTTGTATCTAGCTCTTTGCTTAGTATGTTCATGAAAACCATCTAGGTTTGGAGTGTATGTGTAAAGAAAACTGTAATCTTAGTCCTAATATAGCAACCATTTCATTTAATCTATACTAATAGGAATGTGTCAAATATCAACCCAATGATTAAAAAAAAATCCACCAAGGTGACAAAATTTTTAAATGCTCAATATGTACCTGAAACACAGTGAAAATCTCAGGTTTGAGGTGCCCTGTATCTACATATGTCAGTTAGATATATTTTATTAGGTTTGTTTACTTAATTATCACTGATAACTTTCTGCTTCTTTATTCTGCATTCTATTTACTACCATGACATCTTCCAGAGTGCTGCATTTGTCCTTTCCCATTATAAATGTATTGTTTTACATATGTTACAGGTTTAATAACATCAAATATTATACCTCCCTGCTGAATTTAGTCTTTAACATCAAAATCTGATTAGCTTAATTAGAAGAGTTAACATTTTGCTAATGTTATTGTGACATAACCTTTTCATGTTCACTATCTACTTTTCTATATGTTTATATTTTAGGTTTCTTTTCAAATGAACAATAGATGTTTTATACAGTTGACAATATCACTTAATTGGCGTATTTAATTTGTTTAAAGTAGTTACTGATTTATGATTAAAATTTACCATTTGGTTGATGGTCTTTTCTAGTTTTATTCAAAAGCACAAGTTGGAATGAGAATTATCTAATAATAGCAGAAGTCTAAAGGAGAATAATATCATAATACAGTCAAAGAAAAGGACAACTTGTGCTTCTAAACATGTCATTAATTCCACATTGTAATATCATTTTAATATTTTCTCTCAACTCCAAATTGTGACTCCATGGTTTAACTTGGATATCAAACATATATCATATCCTAGTATGTCTGAAACAAACCCTTGAATCTTCACTCAACCACTACATCCTCTCTAAACATCCCCTCATTTCTATCCTATAAGATCATCTGCTAGCTGGTAGTTCATGGAGAGAACCTGATAGATTCGATGAGAAAAGAAACGATGTCTTCTTTTCATCCGTAAAATATAAGATGCCCAAAGTAAAACCCTATCTGTTTGCTCTAATACATCTGCTACTCAGTTCCGATTCTCTTGAGTTCTACTTCTAGACTCTTGCCTTTTATTGTTGGACTCCTGTTTTCTCTGTATTTGTTCTCATAACCATTAATTCACCATGTAACAAATAAATGCACCCCTCAAAATAGATATCAGATCTTTTTTCTAGATGTAAACTGTATAAATATGATGAAAGTATTTTTATTTGTCTACAAAACCTCATATCATCTCAACTTGAGATTTCTTCCTCACTGGTCTCCATGCCTAATGTGCTATTTTGGTAGAATTTTTGTACAGCTTAGTCATAATAATCTCATTTTCAGCTGTTTTCAAAACTTCAGTTATTTCTTAATCAAAATAGTAAAGGCATTCTCTTTCTCATGATTTTATTGTTTATTGCGTTATTTTTTTCCCTTATGGCATTTGCCAGTAATCAGATAATTTTTTACATGTTTACTGGCTATGTTCCTTAATGAATATGAAATAATCTGGTCAAGGGTTCTGTGTGGCTATCTCTTTTGAAATTTCAGCACTAACTTTTGCAGTTATTGATGTCAATCTGTATTTCCAGTTCTTTTCTTCCCTGCCCCATATTAGTATTACATCAGTCCCCCAAGCCAACACCATTCCACCATGACTGACTACCAAACCAAACGTGAGGCATGGTCACGTGATTAGAATTAAATGACCACTTTGAGGAAACAGTCTTTATAAATCTGTGTGTAATTTGCCATGTTTCCTTTTCCTGCCAAGAAACTCAAAGACCTTCCAGATTGTAGAGTCTCTGGTAAAATTATTTCTGGTCCAAGGGCAATTTGAACAAAACACTGGACTTAGATTGGACATGTAACCTAATGAAAAAGTAAATATGTTGTATTAAGGAGCTGAGTTTTTATGGTTGTTACTGTAGCATAACTTTACCTGCCCTGACCTTACTATTAACATTTAACAAATAATTACACAATGAATAAATTCAACTTCATTTTAATACCCAAGACAATGTCTCAGCCAAGAAATGATTGTAATACATCAGATAATTTGCATTTACTATGGACTATGGAAGCAGCGATCTCTAAAATAATTCTTGATATGCTAAAGATCCATCGTCATATTTTTTTTCTTTATTACCTTTGCACTTAACATTGTTAGACTGAGAAAATAACCAAAGAACAGCTTTGTGAACCTATCATATGAAATATTCCAAAAGTTTTTATTTCCCTTTTTCATTCTGTTGAAGAGGTTTGATGTTCAGAATAAATATGGAGATAAAGAACTATCCATGTTCAAAGAAGAACCATCATGCAATTCAAAAAACACATTAGCATATTAATCGGTTGTCCAAACTTACATAAAATACCCTTCAAAGGAGATCTTCCTTTCTCTTTCAATCATTTGAAACAGTTCTTGAAACATCTAAAATATGCATGCTCCAGATATCAAACAGTAAATTTTGGTTCAACTAGTCCTCTCTGCCTTAGACAAACAGCACAGTAAGTAATTCAAAGCTACATACTTCTATGTTCAGAAACTTGTTCCTATCTACCGTACCATGCAGACTTTTCTTGTTCCACATTTGTGATTTTCTTGTAGTATTCTCTCCTCTGAAATGGCCTTCCCCTGTGATTCCACATTCCAATGGCCATCCATTTTGCAAGAAACACTTCATGTTTCTACTTTATGGTAGATCCCATGATAATTCTAGTTCCCACTGATCTTTTCCCAGGAGATGCACTAGCATTCAAAATTCACAGACTACTGTGTGCACTCTGGCAGATTTATGTTCTGTCTGGTAATGGTCTGTAATTGCTTCATATATGCTAACCTTGCCTCCAAACCTAGTTTTTGAAGATAAATGGGACAAGAGCTTGCATTTTCCCTTCTGTGTAACTCCCATAGAAGCAGGAAAACAGCAGACACATAGTAGGCACTTAAAGAAACTGTGCCATTTAAATCAAATTAATTTTAATTTAACAAGATTTAAATGAAAATATCCTTGATAAGTAGGAACTTCTACCCACTCAAAAAAAAAAAAATGAAGATCATGCTTTCTGCCTAACTTTTACATCCAATTTGTTCTAGTCCCAAACCCCTCAACACAAACAAAATCTTTTAATCTGTTTGCAAAATATTCCCTTCTTCTTCCCATCTTGCCACTGCAACTCTGTGATATACTGCCCTTGCCTATTACCCCTTTATAGCTGTTTTGTTAAAGTTCATACCGCAAAGACCTGTAAAAGAAATTTATGGCTCTAGGGATCACAGCAAATTCTAAATAACCATAACAAGAACATGAAGCATTAATTAAAGACACTAGAGTCTAAGTTATAACAGGAATCCTGACATTTAAGGCCCTGGTACCATGTAAATTTAAAACAGTATGACAAACAGAGAGTAATTTGATGGTCAGAAGGTTATAACAGATACCTCAATACCTTTGTTAAGAAAAAGTGTCTGTCCTTGCTCTAACCCCTACCAGGGGCTTCAGTGGCTTCCTTCATAAAGCATGGTGATGCCAAAATATTTTTGCAATAACTCATATATGAGCCAGTCTTTCTCCTAAATACACCAGAGATTAAATGCTAGCCCCAACATTCACCCACTGATGTTCAAATAAAACATTTTAACATTTAACCATAATTGCTAAAAATTTTTAATTTTTTAGTTTACTGTTATATTTAGTGTCAGGGAACCAAGGAACATGCTAGAATACACAGGGTGATTTTTCCCTGGGAATATGCAGATTCTTATCTAAAGACAGAAGCTGGTATCTTACCCTGTCTAATCAAGCAAAGGAAATGCTTTTCCTAGTTTAAAATAATAAAAATTGAATCAGAGATTTAACTTGTTTTGTCTAATGCCTGGTGCCCTTTCTTGCATATTACAAGTAGCTATTACATTTATGTTCAAAAAAAAGAAAACAAATAATTGATATTTTAAGCTAAAATGTGCAGTATCAGTCTGTGTTCCTTCCCTTTTTGTATCTACATTAATTCTTCCCTAGAAGGGTAGACGACTCCTCTGAAATTCTAAGGCATATGTAGTACTATTCATTTGTGATGTGTCAAATTTTGTTTTGTATTGCTAGATTCTGTGTGTATCATCCTATTCCTCATGTAAATTGCAAGATAAGGACTATAATTTAAAATTGCTATATTCTCCACAACACTTGGCACTCACTTTGAATACATTAGGGTCTTAATAAATATTTTTGGGTTGATTAATCAATTTAGCACACCTGCTAATTGCAAGGTGACATCATTTGTCATTAACAGTCACATAAATGGATTACTAAAATTCTTACGAATTTAAAGATAATCAGATTAAGCCCGAAATTAGCATCAGAGAAGCCAACCACTCTTCCTTTAGGTCCGCCTCTCACTTTATATCTACTTATTCCTCACTTATAATTCAGCTACTTGCTTGCCTCCTTTCCCTTTCTTGCTTTCTGCTGTTATTTAATATCTCACCAGTTGTGTAATTTCAGCTCCCAAATTGAATAAGACGTTCCCTCCAGTGGAACCCTCACCTTGACAAATAGCCAAATAGTAATTATTATTCCTTTCAGGGGTTGAGCTATGGAATCATGCCTGCAATATCCCAAGCCTGAGTGCCTAGAAATTTATGCTATACTTCCCTGTGTCGGAGTTTCCATCTGAGATCGTATTTCAAACCTTCGCTTTTTTTTTGTTGTTCCAATATGATTAAGATAATTCCTTTATGAAGTTGGAGGCTCAGAGAGACATTCAGAAAGAAACTTGATGTTTCACATATTTTTGCAAACTTGCTCTCCCCATATCCTTTCCCATCATTTAAGCCACACCAACAGAGAATTAATTTTGCAATGGTCTCTATTTTTTTTTTTTTTCCTAAATGTGTGACCTCCATATTAATAGGAGCCAGAGGACTCATTCATCATATCTGGTCACTGTGAAACTGACAGTTACAGGGTGGAATGTTTCTCGCTCAGGACAAATGGGTATCATTTGTAAAACATGCCGCACCCAATCGTAGGCTCCCATGGCTCTCAAACTACATTTTTAAGCAACAATATAAACCATTCCCCAAACTGAAAGGTCTTTTCAAATATTTACTGCCTACCTATGGAATTTTTATTCTGTTGGCTGCTGCCATCAATAATCCTGGGAGCTCCAAGCTAAGTGTTGTGTGTGACCTCCAAGGAAATTCTTAGTGCTGCAGAATGAAGGAGGTGGGCTGGGCATCCTGCATCCTTCCTTATGTTACTTCCTAAAGCCTACTACAGAAAAAATAAGAATTTTAGAAGAGTTAATTTTAGATTTTTTATGTGAACCTCAATAGTTTCAGTGAAAAGTTGCAAATTCTACCTTTTTCCATCTTCACCTCAATTTCTTTCTCTCAACTCCTGCCTTCATGCTTCTCTCTATCTTCTCAAAAACAAACGTCATTTTCTTGCCTGCTGTCGAATATCTGTAATCCCTTTCTCAGCATCTGGACATAAGCTCAACTCACAAGCTCTAGAAGCACTTAGATGCTCTAATTAGAATTTCATTCCAACAAAAAAAACCTGTGTTCCTCCTTGGAGGAATTTATGAGGTAGCAAGAGAGTAAAACTGCATTCATCTTATTCCATTTCTGAAGAATCCTTCCTTCAATTAAAGTATAATTGCTCTGTCTTGAAAAAACACAAATGGTGAGCCTGGGCAGATAGTTTATGTTGACCCGTGTCTGTCATAGGTTATAAGGTTACCCTGAGGTCAGAATTCAAACATGCTCATCTAGGTACTCAACTTAATAGAAAACAAGGTAGATCTCGGCTCTCACAAAATTTATGTTAGGAATAAATGGATCATAATTATAGGGAAATTCTATAATACTAGTAACTGTCAGAAGGGTTAATGTGAGGGTTAAGAGAGCTAATACATGTGAGGTTCTTTGGACACTCTCTGGCAGTCCCAGTCAGTAACCATTAGCTACAGCATCCCTGTATAGCTACGCATCTTGAAATCTCTTAATGGTGCAAATAGATGTTAGGACCATTTCACATCAGATACTGGAAAATTAGGGATGATGAAGCCCTTGTGTAAGGACTTACAGACAAAAAGAGGAGTTGGAATTTCAATATGGTTCACTCTGGTTTGGGGCATTTTGTACATGAAATTTATAATTTATACTTATATATTTACATGCAGAAAATGTAAATCATGTAGAAATGCATATTACTCTTTTTATATGGAACAGTAGTGTCGAGTTTGAGTTTTTGAAAAATTTATTCCCTGATAATCATCACCCTGGACAAAAATAGACTATTCTCTATAACCCAGAAATCTCCCTTTACATACATGTCTCCATCCATGAGTCACTATAGTTATTTCAAATGCCCTTCATTTACTTATACTTTCACCAGGTAATTATGCAATCCTAAATGATACAGAGTACTTTCTCTTATACAGGGGTATAGAACAAGAATAGGAGCCCAAGGTCTTTGTCATAAGTCAAATGTCATGTGGACAATGGCTTGGTCACCCCAGACTTCCTATTTTGTTCTATAGGTCTGTTTAGTTACTTTTGAGCAAATCTATGACTGTGGTTTATAATAAGGTGTGTTTTTTTTGATACAGTAAGTCTAACCACCTTGTTTTATCAAGAATGTTTTGGCTGTTCTTCACAGTTTTCCATATGTACATATATATATATATAAACTGTTATTAAATACCATCTGACAATAACACTAGTAAAAGATTGTGATGCTCTTCAGTGTTTATAAATTAAGGGTAATTGACGCCTGTAAAATGTTGGATTTTCCCAATCCATAAAATAGAATATTTTTCTGTTACTCTCCAGATTAACTTGTACATCTCCCAGTACTTTTTGCTTGTCTGTATGGCGGTCTAACATACGATTTGTTATACTGATTTCTAAGAATTTCATGTTTAAAATTTTAAATAATGCCATTTTAAAAGTTCCATTTCTGTTGTTAAAACTATGAAAAATAAAATTAATTTTGAAGATTGATAAACTTGTTAAACTCTCTTATGTGCAATAGAGAAATTTTTGGAATTTTTGTATACGCATCATCATCTACAAAGAAGTGTTTCTTCTTTTTACTTTCCTATACATCATTTTTAATTCACTGTATGTATAGATTCACATACACTTAATACAGAGTTTATAATTTTTATTTTCTATTTATTATGATGTTTTGAAATCTTAAAATCTTTTCCTTGGAAGGAGGATTTGCCTCTCCGAAGCTAGTCAATTTTCAGACTAGGCAAAGGGTTTAGCTAGGAGCATGCTTTTGATATGCAAACTAACCCATCTCTTTAGTCCCTGTAGCCATATACACTAGAAGGCAATATACTTCTGCCTGAACCATCACAGGTTCAGTTACTAGGTTACCAAGGACCACCCTTAAAGAGCCTGCCGCAAGAATTCAAAGATGTCAAACAAAACTGATTACTTTCCCACAGAAATTCTAATATAGGCGATGACTCAGGTCTCCACTGGCTCTTGCCCCTTCTGTCTCCTAACTGACAACTGGGCTGGTGCGTCCCCATATGAACCTGCTTGGCATGTCATGTCTCCTGTTTCTAAGTTCTGTGATTGGAGTAAGTGGTGTTTTATCCTATGTTTCTGTTTGTAACCACATCTGACTCACCATCACATAGATACACAGACATATGGGCTTATGTATTTTGTTTTACTATCTCAGACTTATACGATCAAATAGAAATGATGGCAGCAACTACTATTCCTATCTCACTTTCCCAGAAAATGCTGTTTCTCCAAATTTTTACTGGTGTTGGTTTGTCAGTATTTTATAGAATCCTTTAACAGATAAAGACAGTTTAATTCATACTAGATCTCTTTTAATCATAAGACGTTATCATGAGTAGATGCTGAATATCCATTTTATCTATTAGCATGATCATCTCATTCTCTTCAGTTCTCAATGGCAAATTTTGTTGACAGATTTTAAACGTAAAATTCACATTATTGAAATTAGCACAATTTGACAATAATCCCTTGCTTAGTTTATAAATTATTTGATGTAGTTTTCTAAAATTCTAATGATTTGTCTTCATTTGTATTCATGAAAAATATTGATCTAACTGTTTCTTTATAAATTCTTATAAAATTTTGGTATCAAGCTTATGATAGCTGATAAAATGTTTCATATAATATACCTCATATTTCCTATTCTATAAGAATTGGCACAATATGGAAGCTAATTAGGGTTTTGTTCCTATAAATTTGTTTTCCTGAAGTTTATGGGATAGTCTATTTACAGAACTGCTTAGATTTTCTTAAGACTCTATAGTACAATGGATATTTTCTATTTTGTTAATTGTGGTCTTATTTTTACTATTTCCTATTTTGTATTTATTTTGTATTTCAATGTAAGTTTCTTGAAGTTGAAGCTTACCTTATTCATTTTCAATTTTTCTTCCCTAATATGTGCACTGAAAATAAATTAACTCATTTATAATGAGTAATAAAGTAATTCATTTTTATGAAGTTAAAAATCTTACCAAATGTTGCAAAATATCTAATTTACAAAAAGAAAAATTGAAAGTGATCAGTTTGTTATTCAAATAATATTGAAAAGAAGGTAAAGCTAAGCCACATTGAAGATACCTGCAAAATATATATCACATTAAGGATTTATATTCAGACTATGTGATTTATTCTTTCAATTCAAGAATAAGTGGACAGAATGGCTTTTTGAGGCGAGATTGAGCAAATATTTCAATAAACATGAAATGAAAAGATGTGACTACAATGAAGAGATGTGACTGTTAGATATGTATACTGAAATATAACATCTTTAGACACTAAAAAAGTATAAATTAAAACCATAATGTGATACATTCTACAACCATTCGAAGGAGTAATTTTTAAAAAGGAAGAAATTGCCAATTGTTTGTAAGGCTGTGGAAATGCAAAATTTCAAGTCACTTTAGGAAACTGCTTGGCAATTTCTCATGAAAGTAAACATTTGTATGATTTAATAATCCAACTCTTAGGTATTTTCCGAAAGAAATGAAAATATATATCCATGCAAAAATATATACTAAGTTATCGTAACAATCATTTATAATAGCCAAGGACTCGAAACAATCAACCTATCAACTATTGAACAGGTTACCAAAATACGTCAAATTTGTTAAACAGAATGCTTATCACAAGGAACAAACAAACTATTGCCACAAGAAAAGTCTCAATTCTTCTAAACACTATGTTAAAGACGCAAATCACAAAGATAGATTATTTTCTTCCACTTACATGAAATTCACAAAAGAGAAAATTATAATGACTGAAAACCGGCCAGTAATTATCATAGGCTAATTAGGAGAAAAAGGAGGACTTAAAAGCAAAGAGTAGCAGAAAATTGAGTGAATTCTAGACTGCATATATATATATATACACACACATTTTATTAACATATATATGTATATATCATCAAGTAAGAGTATAAAGCTATTTGTATAAAAGTATCAGATCACACATTCCAAAATGCAAGTGTACCTAGTTTGAAAAAGTGAATACATTGGCTATATTGAATAACTCATTTTTCTCAATATACAGAAAAAGATTGCACTTTATATTGGTTTAATCAAAGTTAGAACTGATAGCTGGTCAACATATATTTCTCTTAACACAAGTAGCTCCTAAGCTATTTTGTTAATGTTGGCAAAGAAGTATTTAAACCAGAGTTTTGTGTGTTCATGTGTTTGCTGTTGGTGGTGGTATTTATTTGTTTTTTTGTTTCAAAATTCTGTAGCAATTTTAATGGTGCATCCTCTTTTGGGTGAAGTAAACATACTGAAAAAAATGTTTAGTGGATGAATGACTCCCTGATGTCATCCTGGGAGAAAGGAGTCCATCCCCTTGCTCCTTCACAAGGCCACACCCTCAACCTTCCATCCTTACATACTACCCTACCCTGGGATTTATTAATACAATAGAGAATCCATAAGGAGAAAACAAAGCAAAATGAGTGTCTTTCTACATATCTCCCTTGCCTATTATTCGCCCTGAAGTTCAGGTCCATTCAAAGAAATAAAAAAAACAAATTTCTCACTTCATCCCATTCTGTATCTGCAGCTTCTAATACCAGGCTTTCTACACTTTGCTGATTATCAGATATACCTAGCAAATTTGATAATTCAAATTCTTGAACCATAATCCCAAACACACTAAAAGTTTTGTCAGTATGTTCATGGCACCCATATTTTTAGCACCATTAAAAATAAATCTTTGTTGCAAATGGTGCAATAATATCTGTCCAACATCAGCAACCATCATTGAAGGAACTAACAATAAAAAAAGGATCTGGACTCCATGTTCAAGGCTAATATCCAATGTACTCCTCAGTTCATTCAGAACCCATGAGGAATCTACTTACTTTATTCAGAGCAGACCTTTTAGTGTAATTCCAAACAATTCTGACATCCCACATTTGATTAAACATTATTCATTTGATAGGATCCATGAGAATCCCAGAATATTTTATCCAGAAGTAATCTGCTTCCCATGTACACTGACTTTTCCATTTCCAATCATTACTAAGGTTCTATATCTAAATCTAAAGACATTTACCATGATCTGCAAAATTTGAGAGACCTATGTATGATATGACATTCTATATTTATCATTTATATGATGTCTTTTAAATAGAAAAGACAAAATATTATAATTTGGGTTACTATGGACCATTGTCAATATTGTCAGTATCTGACAGAGCACGGCTCTCTCTCTTTTTCACTCTCCCTGTCCTTCAAGTAAAATTGCCCTTTTATTCATTTTTGCTCTACCCAAGACTGGCAGCTGATTTTGAAGTGTCAGACCATTATTTGTTTTTTTGGATGTTACCATTTATTGCAAGGAGGATAAAATCAATGTGACATTTCCAGAACAATGATAGATGACAATAGTGAGTGGTCTTTAAATGCGAAAGACTAATTTTTAAAAATGTCACCAGTGTACTATTTCAGACTTTGTCAAAGATAAAGCAGTAAAACTTATAGACATAAAAACTAATAATATTTCACCATGTTACTTGCAGATAAAGATGCTAAACTTACATCGTTATAGGTTTATCTAAATACTGCCTTCGTACTAGCTAAAATAACTAAAGTGATAATATTGGAGTCCATTTATTTGGGCCATTTAACAACAAAATTATAGATACTCTGAGTGAATATATTGTATGTGTTTGTGTATGCATGTATCTGTGCAGTCTGATATGGAAAGGGGGACTTTAAAAATTATGTGCATGTGTATATCCTCTAAACCTCATTCTTATCTACCTTGTCTAGGAAACTTGCAAGCTACACACCGTTTTTGTATTTCACTAACTGTATCTTTCATAAAAAAAATATCACTAGATGTTAACTCAGGTTCAGAGTTTCACACTTAATAAGTATTAATAAATGTTAGCACTTAGTATTAGCTATTATTACTTACTGCACTATCATTTTCTTATTGGTTTAAAACAGATCAATTCTTAATTGTTCATGCTGGCAGAGAGGCTACCATTACCATGTTATATCAATGTTGTTCATGCTTTCTAATTGATTTTTAAAGTCACTTAATTTCAGGCCTGGTTTCAAATCACATTGTGTTGTAGTGAGTCTAAAGTTCTTTGTCTCTTAAGAACTCCAGGACTGCTGGTTAAGAAGCTGTTGAAGCCAGGAAGGAATTGCACAATATCTATTGGTTTATCCACTTTTAGAAATCTGAATTGTGGTTTGGAGAAACTATTCTTTGGATGGGCAAAAGATTTGGCAGACTTTTAGAACACACATCAGAGAGAAACTTTCTTAGTTTCAATTCTGGAAAGGAAAAAGAACAGCATCCCTCTAGCTTTCCATATTAACTAGTCATATAATGACACCTACTTACTATTTCATCAAAATTAATACATCTGTAGGAATCTTGGGGGATTCCTTAAAGCTTCTTTAATTATGTATACTGTATAGAAGTCATCTTGTCTTCTGGAATTTTAATTTATGGAAAGGAGTTTTTTAACTAGTAAACTGTAAATTGTAAATAATATTCAAAAAGTGGTTGACCCATGAAACGCTTTGTTTGTGAAAGAAAGTGACACTGAAAGTTCAATCTTAAAATGTATGTATTATGACTCGGGTTTGTTTTCCTCGCCTATTCAGTGGCAATAATAGCACTTAATGATGCTCATGTGTTGAGAAACCTCAAAGATTATATTGTCTTATGCACTCACACATGCAAATGCTTGAGATAAATTCCGAGAACCACAATGTTGTTAAATTATCTTTGTTCTCTTTTGAGCCTAAGTTTTTTTTAAATTACAAAACTGCCTGATATGTCATAAATGTTAATGTTATTAATGGTGAATAGATTGAGAACCAACACAGAAAAAGCATCCTAGATTCTAGCACCATTTTTTTGTTGTCCCTACCATCACTTCATATGCATCTTTGTCCAGTCACATCATACGAGGAGCTTCAGAATTAAGGTCAGAAAAAACTTCTTCTAATCAGGGCTTTTGTACCAGACCCAAATGAAAGCTGCTCAGCTGCACCTTATTAAGGAATCCTTTGCTACAAAAAGCCACAGCATAGAACAAAAATAAACCCATGCATTTCTCTGTCCACTTGATCCAAACTAAGACTTACTGCCCACTGTGTTTTCTAGTTTAGTTACTAGAAAGAATACACTCATTACAAAAAGAGAACTAAAGGTAAGCAACACAAGAAGAGCTGGGCTTGCTTGCCAGCTATGTGAGTGAGGCTAGAGGGCATTTTACCCACTTAATCCCCACACAAAGAAGAACCAAATATTTCTAATAGTGTAACAGGGTGGTCCCAGGAAAAAAAAAATTTCCAAAATCTTGGTCCCACCCTAAGTGGGATAAAGCTAAGCAAAAATAAAAATAAAAAAATTGCTGGAGAGAGAAAAATAAGAGGACAGAAGGAAGGGAAGAAGAAGGAAGCAGGATGGAGAGCAGCAAGGAGACCTGGAAGAGGCACGTAAAGCAAAGCAACATGTAAAAAAACTGCGCTTGCTTTTTAGTCTTAAACTAGTTAAAACAGATGGGGGAGAAAAAACCCATAAAAAACTTAATAACATTCATCTAATTTTAATTTTACTCTTTCCCTCCCAAATTTGACTCTTTCTAAACCTTTTCTATAAATTCCACTAAAATCTTTTAAACTTATAGCAAACTTTTAAGCCTTACTTCAAGCCAACCTTATTTAGCTAAACTTCTACTCTCAAAAAAAAAAAAAACTTTAAATACTTAATTTAGTAACTATAGTCTATCCTTTCTATATTATTCCCCAATCATATTAGAATTCCTTCCCATTAAAAGCCTTATATATTTATCTTAATGCAGCAACTAACAAAACCCATTAAAAAAAAGCAGTTTTAGGGGTTCTAAAGTACCTCTCTCCCTGCCCTGTAACAATAGGATAGCATAATATCTTAAAGTTTTACCTCTAACACTGTAACAAAGTGACCCCTTGACTCTGACCCTGAGAACTGGGTAAAAGCAGACCTTTGAATTCCTCCCGGAGAACCGAGAACATTTTTATCACATTTCAGACATGATACCCCCAATCTCGTCTTACCTTCAGTCCCCGATGTCCTCTGCTCCTAGGTCAGCCGACAACCGTTAGGCAAATGAATGTTCTCTGTCTCCTTGCTGGTGAAAGTGTGATCTTTAAACCAAAAGTCATGGCGTCAACTGGGAGAGTCACCGAAATGCAGAATAACCGTGTTAGTTTGTAACCTCGGGAGTTTCATGGTGAAATTCAAAACGGGCCTCATATACAGAGGACAAGGGGAAACTAACAAAGTGGCGGGCCACTCCAGACTGGCAGGTGGCAGTTTTAACTGGCAAAAAACATACGTCCAGGACTTGTCGCGGGTAGTAGTGGGACAAGCAGCTCTCCACGCCAGCCCGCCAGCTGCTCACGAGTTTATATAAAGGCCTAGTTAGGCGCAGGTGCGTATTCACCCCAGCTGGTCTCATTAGGCATGGGTCTCAGGCTACCTCCTTAAGCTGCTTCAGGTGCAGGGATGGTGGTGGTTGAGTCCCGTATTCCAAGGAACGCAGGGGAGGAGTCTTTTATTGCTCAGGGCAGTTGTCAGGTCAAAGAGAGGTCAACACAGGCCCACCAAGACCTATTTTTGTAGTAAAGTTTAATTCGGTAAAAACAACTGCATAAACCCAACCAGGATTTCATGTAAAAGCTAAAAACAGCCATAAACTGTTTAAAAGTATGACTCATGGACTAGTAACATGAACATCACTTAGAAACTTGTTACAAATGTAAATTCTTTGTCCACTTTAAGAGTGCTGAACAGAAATGCAGGAGTAGATTCTAACAATGTGGGCTTAGCAAGCCCTGCTGGTTAAATGGGTAAAAGCTAAAGTTCGAGAACCACACACTAACAACTAAAGATCAGCTAGGAGACCACCTGTAGGCTTATAACGAAATTATAACACTAATAGCAAAAGAGAAACAAAAAGAAATAAAACACTAGATTACAAGGTGCACACCCAATGCTTTAAAATAGACAACCAAAATTGTCCACGCTTGGAGTTCTTGAGCAGCAGGGCCTCCTCCTCCCTTCCTTTTGAGAGAAAAAAAAAAAAATCTAAAAAAGAAACCTTCTTTAGTTCCCCTGCCCTACCCTAAGGAAGGGTAAAACTGGGCAGGGAGGGGCAGCTGGAAAATACACTGGAAGAAAGAACTGAGAAGGAGCTGCAGGAAAAATGGGGAGAGATGGAGAAAGAAGAATGGAAACATGTGGAACACAGAGACTTGCAAAGAAGTCATGCTTACTGCTTGGCCTTGGACTTGTACCAGTTTATAGAATTACTCTGTCTCTTAACCCAGGCTATGGAAGGAGATGCCAGACAGCACTCAAAGATTTCTGTGAGGCCAAGAACTTTATTTCACATTCATAATAATATGGACCCAGGCAAGGATCTTTTCCAAAAAATTTGAGCCCCCAACAAAGGCTGGGAACTCGTTTTATATACTTCACTATCTCTACTTTTGCCATATGGGTAAAAAAAATATGTAAAAAATAAGATTGAAGGCTAGTTTCTGGAGGAAAAGGGACATTAGTTAGAGAGGTAATTTTCCAGAGATTGCGCCAAGGAGCCTGACCTGTTATGACCCTTTGAAATGCAGTCATGTTTAGATAAGAGTGCTGAGACTGGGCTAGGAATCTAATATGTTAATTGTGCCTGCATTGGTATGTTAACTGAATTTATGCTACACTCTGTGACTGAGAGGTGTCTCTGTAGTAAGGTGGTCCTCATGAAAATGGGAGGTTCCAGGAACCCAACCCCAGTCTAAGTAGGGTGAAGCTGAGCAGGGATAAGAAGTTAGAGAGTAGAAAGAAGGAAGGAAGAAGGAAGAAGGAAGCAGGATGGAGAGCAGCAGGGAGAGCTGGAGGAGGCACGTGGAGCAGAGGGACATGTGAGGAAACTGCATGTGCTTTTATGTCCTGGACTGGTTGGAACAGATGCAGGTGAGAGACCTATGGGGAGCTTAACAATAGTAGCTTTTGTCTTCGTTTTGATTTTGCTCTTTTCCTCCCAGATTTGTCTGACACTTTCTGACCCTTTTCTATGGGTCTCCACTGAAAGACTTGTGACAGGCTTTTGGGCCTTTGGGACAATCCTATTTAGCTGGACTTTTACACATGAGGTGATCAGTAATTTGGATGCTTGATTTAGTAACTATATCCTTTGTTTTTTCTGTATTGTTCCCTAAATGTATTAAAGTTACTTTTCATTAAAGGTCTTGTATGTCTATCTTGATGTGGCAAATGGCAGAAGCCATTTAGTGAGGGCAGGTTTGGGGGTTCTGAGGTACCCCTCTCCCTGCCCCGTAACATTTCCACATCCATTTGTCCAGCAATATTTCTTCCACACCAGGAGCTGGGAGACATGGAAGGAGACATTTGAAACAGACATGGATGATACACCCATTGGGGGCTGACAATGGAAGCCTTTATCATGATTTTGTCCTTTTTTTCTAGATTTGCCTGACATCTTCTGTCCTTTTTCTATGGTCCCTCCCCCCCACCAGGGGCCTTTGACTTAGGGCAAGTTTTTGGGTCTTAGTGACCCTGTGTTGGGCAACCCCGTTTAGCTGGGCATTTATCTACATAGGGACAGGTAACTTTGGGTGCTTGATTTGGTAACTATATTCTTTCTCTTTACTGTACACTAATTATTGCACATGAATTGTATTAAATTTCTTTTATACTGAAGGTCTTATACATTAGAGTATGTTTGTCTCTATGCAGTGGATGACAGAACCCCTTTAAAGCAGGCAATTTGGGGATCCTGGAATGCTCTTCATTCTGCCCTTGAACACCACTTCTGCCTAAACTCTATGCTTTTATTGATGTCTTTATCACTAACGACCCTCCTTTGTTTTTCTGTATGATTGTTCTGGAGTGAATGAAGAGATACGGTATAAGAGGATTATTAAGAGGGCTCTTCTAAGCTATTTCATAGCCAAAATTACAAAAGCTGATTGTGTCACCCCTACTCCCATATTTCAGTGATTCTGTTACAGGGCAGGGAGAGGGGCACCCTAGAACCCCCAAACATGCTCTTTCTAAATGGGTTCTGCCATCCGCCACATCAAGACAAACATATAAGACTTTTAATGGAAAGGAACTTTAATACAATTAGGGAACAATACAGAAAAGACAACGAATACAGTTACTAAATCAAGCATCCAAAGTTACCCATCTCCTTGAGGGTAAAAGTTTAGCTAAATAGGATTGGCCCAAAGCAAGTCTCAAAAGCCTGCCACAAGTCTAAAGGACCTTTCAGTAGAGACCCATAGAAAAGGGTTAGAAAATCTGGGAGGAAAAGAGCAAAATCAAAATTAAGATGAAAGAGGCCATTGTTAACCTCCCCACAAGTCTCTCACCCACATCTGTTCCAACGAGTTCAAGTCTAAAAAGCAAGCACAGTTTCTTTACATGTCCCTCTGCTCCACATGCCTCTTCCACGCCTTCTTGCTGCTCTCCATCCTGCTTTGTTCCTCCTCCCTTCCTTTTGTCCTTTTCTCTCCTTTTTCCAACATCTTCTTATCCCTGCTCAACTTCACCCATTTAAGGCAGAACTGGGATTTTGGAAATCCCCCCTTTCCTGGGGACCTCCCTATTACAATTCTATTGCCCCACCTCATCTCCAGTCAAGGCCACCTACTCACAGCTATAAAAAGCAGCTAGCTTTTCTGCCTGTAGTTGGCTGAATGGTGGCAACCCCAAAAATACATTCATGTTCTAATTCCTAGAACCTGAGAATGTTATCTTATTGGGGGTGGGGGGTAAAAGTCTTTTTAAATTCAATTAAGTTAAAGATCTTGAACTGTGATTATTCATGTAGGCCCTAAATGCCATGACAAGTATCACTGTAGGAGAAAGACAGAAAAGATAAGAAGACACAGAAAAGAAGACATTGTGACCAAGGAGACAGAGTGAAGTCTTCCCACAAATTGCAATGAATGCAGTTTTTAACCTATTTTCAATTTTGACATTTCAAAATATAACATAATTTTCTTTTTAGTATATCCAATGAAATCTAAATATAATTGCTAAAGCCACTGCTGTTTATATAAAAATACATAGAATTTTCTTCGAGTTGGAAATTTTACATTTCTCTTTTTTCTATTTCCATGATGCTACATTCAACACATACTTTTATATCTAAATATATATTTTATATGTGCCAAATATATATGTAATTTATGCTGAAACACCTACTATTGATTACCCTGCCATTTTCCTATACTAATTATAAACACTATTTAAATTGAAATTTAAGTTTAAAGTTTCTGTAACTTTGAATCTTAACTGATTTCATGTTAACTGAGTCGTTTCAATTATTAACACATAATTTTGACATGTGGATATATACTAAAATTTTCAATAATTATTAAACTTTAAAAGTTAATGTTATTTAAATGTACATGTTAATGAAATAGTTGAGACTGCCTCTTGAGACTGTAATTTATTGAACATCAATTCTTGTCTCCCTTTTTTTTGTGTATGTTGAGTTGTATACAGATAATACCCAGGAATGCAGTATCAGTCAGAATGGACCATAACATGAAGAGGTAGTTGGCAACCTCACAACTTCAGTAATTAAAGCAAGCAAGCAAATAAACCAAATTGTCTATTTCTTGAAACCTCTGTGTTTCAGTACAAGTCAGTAGTGGACTTTAGTGCATATCTTCTGACTCTACTATTTTGGTTGTTAAAGCAGCTTCAATCTTGAAAGTTTTGGTGGTGGGGGGGAGATATTATCAGAAATTAAATGTTCTGTTCCATAAATGACTTTTGCCACTTTGACTCCAAGATCATTGGTAAGACATGCAGTCCCACTATAAAAGTATTGACAGGTAGACTATAAATTCTTGTGAGTTGCTGTAGAGGTCACCATGGTTCATTCTTTTGGCCACTAAATATTTGAGTTCCTCCTTTTTCATAAGCAAAATACACTCATGCCTTTCCAAAAGCATATAATTTTGATTGTTGTTCGCACAAGAAATAAGTTTTTCTTTTACAAACTGGAAAAGGTTTGATTGTGAAAGAGAACACAGGAAAAGCAAAACAGTCAATTACACAAATTCAGTTGTAAGAAGGGGAAAGTTTGGATTTTGAGGATCTGGCAGTTGATTCCCTTAAAATTTCCCACGTCCAGGTACCATTCAGGTAGTCTTACAGAGCCATAATGTGTACATAACAGATATGATGAACAAGGAAGGATTCTAGTCCAAAAGAGAGGAAAGAGTTGTGTGTTAGCTTAGTCAGACTGGATAATATTATTTGCTTTTAACATTGAAGAAAACGCATTTTAGAAGAATTAAATATTTTTTCCAAAGACTCATGACTAATAACCTACCAAAATGGCATATTAGAAAAATGAAATTAACATAATAGTTGTGTGTGAGAGAGACAAGAGAGAAAGAAAAGCAGAGATAACACATATATATCTTTTAATATAAAATCACATATACATAATTTTTTTATTTCTCAACCAATACTCCCAGATCTTTAAATTAGTAAAATGACTTTCACTACTGCATTATGCAAGACACACACACACACACACACACACACACCCCAAGCCAGTAATCATAACTGAGTAATTTTATAAGCTGTTACAACTCTATTGTCATAATACAAGTCAAACTTCCTCCCAAATCTATTCTTATAGGAGAGCTAAGAAAGATGGTATTTAAAAACCTTTCTTGAATTATTTTTGTCCTTATTAGTATGGAATATGGGTAAGCAAGTACATGGTTCTGTCAGCTCCTCCATTTTCTCCTTGCATTATTCGGAAAACAACATGTGCCTACAGACCAAGCTTCAGGGGAATGACTTACTGCCATGATATAAAGCATTCATAATTGTTTCCTTGAGAGTTTCAAGACCCTAGCTCCCAAGGTCATCTATTATCTGCACTTTGCCATCTGACCATTTATCTATTGCATTGGGATTGTCACTTCAAAGAACTGACCTTGCATTCTAATGATACAACTGCATATGATATTTTTTTTAAGGATTAGTAAATCGCAATATGAATGTAGGAAAACAGTAACAGTAGTTTCTAAAGAAGTGATTGTTTATTTACTTGTTAGTTACTATAGTTCAACTTTTAGAATAAATTGACAAGGTTTGACAGATGCAAAACTGCTGGATACTTTTATTACTAGGTAAGATGAATCATTTTTCTTTTTGTTCCAGGAAAATACTCTTCATAGGGGGAAAAAAATGAGCTCATTTCAACCTAAAAAAATCAATGGGCCAAATAAAAAAGTAAGAAAAATTCAATGGACCATAATTCATATAGGAAAATGATAGCACTGATATATTGTCAATAAGACAGGCTCTTTGAACTTCTTTCTATGGTACAAAAACTTTTCATTAAATTTCCCATAGTTACTCATTTAGTTTCTTTCTTTCTTGCTTGCTTTTTTGAGTGAAGATGATCTTGAGCTGGCAACAATCTTTTCTCCATGCGAAACTAAGTCATTAATGCCCAGTCTTTTCTATGTTACCTTACATGGACATAAAGTCTACTGAGTTCACTATACACTGATATCTCATTTACTGCTTACTGTTAATTAACTTTTGCTTATTGATAGTATGTTCTCTGAAAGAAACATGAGGAAAGAATCTCAATTTTAATTCTCTTGCTTTAATTCTAGCTGGGTCCCCAATCCTCAAAGGGTCTCATACTGATTCAGTTCGAAGTGAACACAGGTTTGAACAGGAATCACTCTTTTCTCCTTAGAACTAAAGGCCTGGACAGCCATTTGCAAACAATCCTGTGTCTCATTTAACCTAATTAGGATTTATAATCAAAGTAGGTTGAGTCACATACTTTGTTGCTACATTTTCTGCAAAGGAGTAAGAAAATTTACAAAGAAAAGATTCTAATGGAGAAATATTTCAGAATCTTGCTCCCTCCAATTTCATCCCTTGTATCGTTATAAAATCTGGAGTATTCTACCTATAGATGCTCCTATTTAGTCACTGTTTCCTTCATTTCAAATGCCGAAATGACATATTTTTTGGTAATGATATTGTTGACTAAGATCTTTAAGAATAGGTTATATTGGTGAGCATACACTTCTAATTTAATACCTGATGTGTCTTAGTATCACAATGAAAATATGATGAATAACATAATTGAATACTCACCAGATATATTAGAAATTTTGTCTTGGTAAGAGCTTTCTAGAATTTCTTGTGAAGCTATAATTTGTTTCCTTATTATAACGTTCACATATATCCAGTGAATTAAATGGTTATGTCTATGGCTTGTTGGTATTCTTTTTCTTCCTTTCAGAGAATAAGACAGGTATCAGATAAAGCCTTATGCAGGGCTAAGCAACTGACTGTGTTATTGCTTTTGTTTACCAAACTGGAACTGGTGAGAATAATAACTCAAGATTCATAGTCGAAATACTCTGTGTATAAAGTTGCTAACATAATCCATGAAATGTCTTATTATTTCTGTAAATTTTTTTGACAATTGTGGTCCTTATATTAAAGTTTTGGTGTATCATAACTTGGGAAAATATCCACTACGGAAATATCTACCTCCAGTCCAAATTTGAAATTCTAATATCCAGATGTGAAATTTGATCTTGTATATTTTGAAAAAAGAAAAAAATCCAAGTGACTTTGATAAGAACTCCCACATAGATACCATATATTTTACCCTGTTTCAAATTACATTCAATTGTTCTTGTTCAACATAGTCTATTATTTTTTAAAAAAATCAATGTTTTTTAAATTTTATTTTTATTCTGGGGAATTCTGATTTTATTTGTCAACTGCTATTTGGGGATTTATTTATTTCAATAATTTGTGCTATTATTTTCATTGATTTCCCTTTTCTATTATTTAGCTTTATTTTGTTGCTATTTTTCAAAGGAATGAATAAGTACAGCTTCTCAACTTTTTCATCTCTCAAATATGCATTCTTTTCTTAAGAATAACTACATCTGTCTTTGAGTATCACTTTTTTTTAAAGAATTTTAATGCATATTTTCATTCTGTTCCAAATACCGTTATTTTCATTCCCAGATATTTTACTTTTTTTAAATTTCTAATTTTGTCATACCAAACAAAAATATCTGTCCTCAACAAATATTTGTTTTTGTTGAGATTCCCTTCTTGGACTAACTTAGTCCATTTTTATGCAAATTATACATCTGTGGAAAACAATGACATCTTCTATTTGCTTTTTTAAACATAAATGATATCTTACTTGAGATCTTCTTAAGTATAAACTTCATTTATTCTGCAGGTATTTTTCAATTTCTTTTGAAAGTGTAGGTGTTAGTTTTTAATAGATTTTTCTTAAAATTATTTTGTCAGATAACAAAAGATTCCTAACTTTGCTGTTATTTATGTATTCTAATTTAATAATGATAAACTATTGCTACTATTTTTAGTGTTCTATAAACAAATTATACTTTGGATATATTAGTACTACTACTGCCCTGATTTTTTTTTCAATAATAGACTATATAATTTTGTTTTCATCTATTCTTATCCTTCACCCTTCCTACCTCATCCTGGTTTATCTAGAGATAAACTATGTATTTACAGATTTGCCCTTGAAATTGCTTTCTAATGCTGTTATCACAAATTATCACAAATTTAGTAGCTTCATATAATGAAACATTAGTATCCCAGAGTTTTCTATGTCAGAAGTGTGGGGTACTCAGCTGGGTAGTCTTCTAGAGATGCATAAGTCAAAGCAAAGTACTTTACTTATGGGAGGTTCTGAGGA
Organism: Galemys pyrenaicus; assembly: GCA_019455555.1. Classification (NCBI taxonomy): domain Eukaryota; kingdom Metazoa; phylum Chordata; class Mammalia; order Eulipotyphla; family Talpidae; genus Galemys; species Galemys pyrenaicus. The sequence continues at coordinate 3,470,280 of JAGFMF010011464.1, forward strand.
AGAACCAACTTCGGGGCACATTCAAGTTGTCAGAATTTATTTCCATTTGGTGGTAGGAGTGTGGACCCATTTCATTGAAAACTATCAAAATGAGATCATCTCAACTTCTAGAGCCTATTCTTGGCTTCCCCTATCCTGCTCAGGACATCCTTCATTGTCTAAGTCACAAATGGTGAACAGAAATCATTTCACACTGGAATCTTGCTGTCCTTCTCTTCTCCCTTATCTCTCCTACCTCCCAGCAGTGGAAAGGTCTATGCTTTAAAGGGATCTTGTGATAGTTTAGACCATTAAGTATACCACAAATTCCCTTTTGGAGTATAACTGCCTATATTCACAGGTTCCAGTGATTAGGTTATAAACTTCTATGGGAAGTCACACTGTTTACCATGTCCTTAACATGAAACCCCACAAAAGCTCGCCAAAAAATTTTGAATTGCAATATTCTAGCAACAATTCCCTTGTATGCCCTATAATTCTAATGTTACAATGAGTTAATTTATGACAAACACCCACAAAATCTAGAAGCCAGAATCAATGGTGACTATGCCAATAAGTTATTTACCAAGTTCCTTAAACAATACCATTTTTCAAAATGAAATCATTGTTCCTGTAACACAAGACATCACAAAAAATAAATCAACATTGCTGTTATTAGCTACACGATAGAAAATCAGTGTTGCTTAGTGGAAAGTGTAGGAAAAACAAAAGGGAGAAAAATGGAACAAGAATGGCTTTTTATTTGCAGCTTTCCATGTCTTATGAAAGTTTATATAAATTTAAAAATAAATAGTGCAAAACTCTCATCTGTTATATTTGCTATTTTGTATTTGATTTAGGGCATTTTTCATGGAATTGTCTAGCAAGTTGTTATATAGAAATTTTGCGTTTACCTCATGAAGAAACAATTTATATCATCTTTTGTTTAAATGAAGGCCCATATTTTCTTGTGATATTCAAGTATACAATTAGACAACCTGAAAATAACATTTTGCATAAAATTCATATCTGATATAATTGCAAACCTTCAAAATGTTATATTAAATAAGCATTTATTTTCTTATCCCTCTTTTTATTGGTAAAGGCAGTAACATGTCTTCATTAACTATAGTATATGGCCAAATATATTAATGCCTGGAGTTTCTATTGGCAATATATGTGCATTTTATCAAATGTCTTTTGGAATCTCTTGAGAAGATAATATATTTTTTTATCTAAGGCAAATTAAAATGATAAATTATATTAATAGAGTTCCCTTTTACTAATTGGGATTAAAGTCTCCTTGTTCATGGTATATTATCTACAGTGATTAATTTATTTGACAATATTTTATTTATAATTCTTGTGTGTATCATACAGGCTTCTTTTTAAAACTTCTTAGCAGAATTTGCTGTAACTTTGTCCCAACACATTTATTCTCTAAATGGTGCTTACATCAAAATGATGGGAATATATTCTACATTTGTAAGCTCTGGAACTACTTGAAAAACATGAAAATTCTATATCATTTAAAAAGTAGTAATAATTTAAAGGGCAGATTTCCAAACTCCCCTCCTTTTCTCCAGTGGTAATTAAATTCTTAAAATGTATTAATTTTTGAATTTTATTTAACCTAATTTATGTATGGAGACCCATCATTACTTTAGTGTCTTCTAAAAAAAAAAGAAAGAAAGAAATGACTGCCAATTTATACCATACTTTTTAAAATTTCTCAACGTTCTATTACCTACTTAGTTGAAATTTTTGATGCTTATTTAGATGTAGAAATTTATGATAGATTTTCTGTGCATAAACAAATATATACATGATAATCTTCTTCCATGTCATCACACTAACTTTCTTAGTCTTGAGAGAGAACATTATAATTTGTATGTTCATTGATTATTGCATTTAGTCATACACCTTCTGTTTTCCCAAGCTATATCTAAGATTAAAAATCAAGAACTCCATATTCTCACTGCATATTATTCTCCATTGTACTTGGCATAGAGTTAGGGATGTAGCAGGCACTCAAAGTACATATGCAATGTATGGTAAGTCAAACAACCAGAGCAGTTAAAACATATTCATTTTCTTCCTAAGCATTTGTAATCCATTTCAGTCTCAAACTAAATGACTAGTACAATGGAATCATTACCTTCCCAGGCTTGTTTCCGGAGGCATGTGAAGCATATCAGAGTTTCAACTCTGTTCCCAACAGGCAAGTGTACAGATCACAAAACACATTCACTTGCCCTTCCAGTTGTCAACCCATGCAGAGGATCTAAGGATGGAACAGGCCCCAAAGGCAAAACTATCTTCTCATTTTCAGTGGCAACAAGCACCAAGGTTGAAGCAGATTAACAGTCACATAAGTAGTATAGGGCTAGGGCAATTGTCCTCTGGAGTAAAAGAAATTCATTTTCAAGACTTGTCAGTCACACTCATGAAAGTTGTATCTGCTCCTCTTAAAATAGAAAATCAATCTATATAATTTCCCGATATTTGACTTCAGAATGACCAATTTTCTTTTAGTTTTAACATGTGTATTTCAATCTAACAAAGTAGCAATAGCTTTAGAATAAGGCTTTATTGTAGGCATAACACTTTATTTTGATATGACTTCACATTTAATGAAAACTTTCAAGAACAATACAAGGAGCTAGCTTATGCTCTTTCTTTTTCGAGAATGATCTTTTGTTTTCCATTTGCTCCTTTTGTTTGATTCTTCTTCCTCTCTATATATGTTTGTTCAGAAGTGAGTGTGAATGTATTTTCAAAACAATTTAGGACTAAAATTTTGATACTATAATCTTTTACCAATAAATATTTATTTTTTGGAAAAGGATACTCTCTTACATTACTAATGTAAAATTACCAAAATTATAAAATGTTAACATAAGTCAATGCTTTAATCTATTTTTAATAATTTTTATTTTTCCCATTATTTTTAAAATGTCAATAATATTCCCTATAATTGTTCTTTGATACAGGGACAGACATTAGATTTAGTTGTCAGGTCTTAGTGTTCCTTAATCTCAACATTTCTTTTTCTTTCTTAAACTTGGTAATTGTAAAGGGTATAGGTTAACTATTTCATAAAATTTCCTTGAATATTGATGTACCTGTTTCCTCATAAGTGGATTTAGGCTATGCATTTTACATGGCATTCCACAAAAAAGAAGTTGTTTCCTTTTCCATGAAACATTATCAGGCGATGCAATGTATTATGGCATCACTTTAATAACTTTTAAGGGGGATTACACCCGTTTTCTCCACAATGAAGACCTCTCCCTTGTAATAAATAATTTGTGTGCAGATACTTTGACACTAGAGCAATGTCTTTGTAATCAAACTTTCACTTACTAATTTCAATAACCCATGAATATTATCTAACTCTACCATTGCCTACTTATTAGTTGGTATTCTACTGTAAAAAAAAAAAAAAGAGCTTCCCTTTTTCCCATATTGATTCATTAAGTTGTTCATTTACATCAGTATAGACTAATGGAGTTCCATTTTTATTCAATGGATATATTATTTTCATTATTTATTTTGATGGTCAAATTGCCCTAGATTTAACCAGTGCAAGCCCCCTTCAACCTGGTTGCTCCTTCCTTTGGACTGTCTAAACTTGAGCTTTTCCTTACATACCTCACTTTTCCTCATTTAACAATCCCTTCTTCTATGGTGCCAAACACAGTCTCTACTAACTTTATTGTTTTCACATATTTTCTTAGGACCAGAATACTAATATACTTTCTGAGTTGCTAACCTCAGCTACTATTCTACTGAAAAATACAAATCTAAAAATAAGTTCAATAATTAGATTAAAATAAAAAATATCACTACTTTTGTAAAATTCATATACAATGAAATGCATAATTCTCAAGTGGACAATTCAGTTGGTTTTGGCACATTTATAAACACATATGACATATACAGTTTTAGATAAAGAACAGTATTCTTATTAAACACTTCATATTATTTCTTATTCACTACCCAAATCACTGAAGAATAGCCATTGATAGTCTCATATAGAAGTGTTTTGCCAGTTTTACATTCTCATATAAATTAAATAACAATATTAATAGTGAGTAATATAAAATTCCAGACAGCATTTTCATAACAATGGACAAGTAGATTATATATAAAACATAATTTATATAACCAACATATTACATATTATTAACATGTGCATAAATACATGTACAAACATGTTTCTGAGATATGCAGGATGCATTTCTATTGCTATAAAGTAACTGGTGGGGTTAACTATCATATTATATTATATTAGGTCTATAAGTCGACTAGAAAGAATTAAAGCTACTGAATTTACCAAACATTATTCCTCCATTCATTTAGGTCTACATAGGTTTTTTAGAAGTAAGTATAAATGTTTTGTGCATGTTTTGTTAATTTGTCCCTAAGTATTTTATGGTTTTTGATGTTATGGTACATTAAATTGATTTTTATTTCATTTTCAAATTGTCTATTGCTAGTACATATAAATAAAATTGTTTTTTATATATTGACCTACTATTCTGTAACCTTGCTTGATTCACTTATTTGTTCTAAAGTAATTGCCTTATAGATTCTTTAGGATTTTTTTCTTTTTTTACATAGACAATCATGTCATCTGAAAATAAAAAAAAGTTTCATTTCTTCACTTCTTCCTTTCTGAGTCTCAATGCCTTTTATTTTGTTGGGCTCTTTATTGAATATTTTAAAGACTTCAAGATAATAGTAAATAGAAATTTCAAGACTAGATAATGTTAAATTTTCTCTCATCTTGGGAGAGAAGTGTTGCAGTTACTATTGCTAATTTACTCCAAAGTGTAGTGGATTAAAACAACTGTTTCATTATTATCACAGATTTCATTGATCAGAATATTAAATAGAACACAACAACTATGGCTTTTCTCAGGTCCACAATTCCAGGAGCTTTTGCATGACTGAGGAAACTCAATCCATAGTTGCTGTAATTATCTATATGTTTTTTTCACACATATGTCTGATGGTTAATTCTGTTTTTTAGCTGTGAACACTGTTTTTTTAGCTGCTGACTGGGCCAGCTACATGAGATCTCTAATGGTATCCCCAAATTACTAACATTATAAAACTTTGGGGACATCAGATTTAAATGTGCTCTTCACACAATTATAAAGCATAGATTCCATTTAACAAAGCCAATAAGATTTTACAATTTAGTTTTGGAAGTGAATAGTAGAAGTTCTTTACTATATTGTACCATGCAAGAGAGAAGGTCACAGTTTAGAAATAAGTAGGGTAGGAAATGTTGCCACAAAAATGTATTCATTAAGTGTAAATATTGATTGATTTTAGTAAGTCTCTTGTTTAGAATTATTCTAATGTTATAATTCCAATTCTAAATTCGATTAAAATATTTAAATATAAACATTCTTTTAAGTCTTATTTGACATATCCCACAAATTTGTTGTATATTCTGTTTTATCAACTAATTAATGTTCTAATTTTTCTTGTCACTTCTTATCTACTTGTAGGGAATTTAAAAGTAAGCCATTTAATTAGAAAATACTTTCCCATGTGTATATTAATAGTTTCTCATTTTATTTCATTGTTGTCAGAAAATATGCTCTATAGAATTTCAAATATGTTGACCCTTCTCTTATGGGATAGCATATGGTACAACTTGGTGAGAATACTATCTGCATTCAAAGTCAATGTATATATTGTAGCTATTCACTATGTCAAATAAGCTGGTGTCTTATTGTGTTATTTAAATCTTCAATTATTACTGATTTTATATGTGTCTAAATGTTTATATATTACTGAGGTATATAAAATATTTCACTGCAATTTTGTATGTTGTCTTATTTCAGTTGTGTTAGGTTTTATATCATTTATTTTGAAGCTCTATAATAAGGCATATAGATATTTATAGTTGTTATATATTTCTTTGTAAACTTTATTATTGTAAAGTATTTCTCATTGTCTCTTGAAACAGTTTTTGTCTAGTAGTTTTGTCTAGTCTGATATTAACATAATAGATTCAACTCTCATAGGCATAATAATGATCCCCCAAAGATGTCCACAAACTAAAGTCCAGAAACTGAAAATGTTATGGCAAGGAGGAAATAAGGTTGTAAATGGAATTAAGGTCGTTAATCAGCTAACCTTGTGATGGAAAGATAATACTGAATTAACTAGTATGGCTTGTATAATCAAAATACCATTATATATAAAGAAGGAGGCAAGTAGGTCAAACTCACAGAAGGAAAAGTACACAAGCTAAGCAAAGGTCATTATGATTTCATTGCTGGCTTTTAAGTTGGGAAAGAGCATGAAAAAAGGAATGGGACATTTTATAGAAACTGGAAAAGCAAAGAAATGGATTTGTCCCCTAAAACATATAGCAAAAATGGAACCCATCCTATACTTAGAATTTAGCTAAGTGAGACCCATTTTGGAATTTGACAATCAAATCTATAGAACATTTGTACTGTTTTAAGCAAATGAATCTTTGATAATTTGTTAATTATTAAGAAATCAATAGATTATTCTTATTTTGTGTTCTTTTAAATTATTTTATTTTCATCCTGTGCCATATTTTAGAACACAAATAGATTAATCTTGACTCTTCTCTATTGTGCTCAAATGTAATTGGGCTCAACTACATACATTGTAATTATTGATATGATTATATTTACTTCTATTTTGTTATTTTCTCCAATTATTTTCTTCTACTTACACTTGAAAGTTTCTTTTGGGCTAAATGAATATTGTTTTTCATTGTTCTATTTTAATTGCCATGTGATTTTAAAGGTTCATTGCATTTTTTTAATTGTTCTGGAAATTCTGCAGTGTATCCTCAACAAACAACACTCTAAAGCAAATATAGAAATTTGTATATTATCAGAAATGTATTGTCATATTTGACCTTCCCCTTTTTGTGCTATTGTTATTCATTGCATCATCCTGTTGGCACATTTATCATAAATGTGATAAACCTAATAAATGTGATAAACAGGATAAAAAGAAAAAAAACCTTTCTTTTTAAAAAGTAATGTTTTTTAAAATCTTTTTTAGGCTGAAAAAACTTGTCAAACGAAGACTTAAATATATAGAAATATATAAAAAACAATAGCAGTGGCAAAATGCACACAAATATGAAGCAATATATGAATACACTATATAAGAAAAACCACATCCTTGCTATTTACTTAGACCAATTTCAATTGGTATCTTTTTTTCTCTTTTTTGAGTATGCAAATGCTACCTGGTATTTTTTCCCCAGCTTGGTTCTTTTCAGTTCTAGGAATTGCTGTTGGGTTTCTTTTCTATAATTTCCATTTGTAGTATCTGATTGTCTTTGAAATCCACCATCTGATCATTCATCATAACCGTATGCTCATTTAAGTTATTAAGCATATTTATAAAGCAGTTTAACATAAATTTCAATGTCTGAGTCATCTCTTTGACAGATTTTAATAATTGCCCTTTCTCTTGAAAATTGATTACATTTCACTATCTCTTCATATATTTAGACATTTTGATCCAAAATTAGAAATTTTAGATACATTTTAAACACTTTGATTTTTTATATCTTTTTAAAAATATAATGTTGAAATTTATCTAGCAGATGGTTAACAACTATATCTAAACTCGTCATACTTACAGTAGGCAATAGAAGGTCCCTTCTTACTTATTCTGTCTGTAATTTTCTGTGAGACCACTAGGTTCTCCTTTGATCTCTAATTGGAAATAAGGTAGAGAAAGTCTGGAAAACCCCTCTTTTGTGTTTCCTCCATTCTGAAATATCTCCCTTAATTTTCATACTCTGTGGCAGTTAAATTTTATCTGCTAACTCCTCATTCCAGGATGGTTTCTCTTTGAGTACCCATTCCCTATAGGACATGGAATTTTATTCTCAAACACTTCAGTAAAGTGTAAATTAATGTTCAATAGTCCTCACTCAGAAAATAGAGAGGTTAGAAAAGCAGATGAAACCATACTTTTAGAGATTTTGGAGATTAATATGGCCATTTCAACTGGATTAAATATTTTAAAAAGCTAAAAAGCAGTCTCTGTGACTAAATGTGCAATAATGCATAATAAAATGAACTTTTGAGACTTATCAGGAAATAAAAATCAACTTGTAAATCTTTATAAAATTGTACTTGTTAATTTGGAGAAGAGGATGAAGTACAGGAAAACCTGTATCAATTAAATATTAGAGGATTAAGGAACAATATCTCTTAAGAAATCATGTTACTTGCTTTGAAAATCTATAATATGCTGTCAATATTGAGAACAAATTGCTATACTACTTATTCCATTGACAAACTAGACAACTAGTTTACTGTGTGGATATATTGTAATTGTCATTTAATTACAATTAAATTTCTGGAACAGAATATGCACTTGTGTTAGGTGATGTTTTCATTCAAAGTTAGTGCAATTTGATTTTCAAATGTTGAAAACTCAATATTATGTGATTTTCAAAAAAAATATTTATTTATACATACAAGAGCTGGTTACAGGCCAGAGTCCAGGGAGGTGAGAGGATTCACCAGGGACAGAGCTGGGAACAGAACAGGCAGACTGACTGAAACACACTGCTGAGGGGAGCAGCGGGCGAGCCAGGAGAGGTCTGCTATGACACATAGGTCCCCTCCCTGGCCACCAGCAGGGATTGAACTCGTGCTGCAGTGGCTGTGGTTTGCTTCATAGTGTGTTGCTTAACCCACTGCGCCACCAGGGAGGCCCCAGCTTCACTTAAATAGTTCTTAATACCCAGTTATTCTTTTGTTTCCTCAGTGACTTTCCCAAGTTCTGATATTTAATATTTCAATATTTTTTCAAGGTCCTCCATATCAATATATCATAAACACATCAAAATTAACATGTTTAAAGTTCTGTATTCTTAAAATATCACAATCTGTCTTGAGTCTTTTTTATAACAAACATAGCTTTAGCAAAGATGCTTAGACAAAAGTTCTACAAGTTATTACTGATTCCTCTACCTGTTACTTATTATTCCACCTTAGTCTACATCAAATATATATTATATTTAAATATGTTCCAAACCTTGGAAAATTTTGATACCTTTGCTTCTTAGTTCAATTAATTATTTTCTTCATTACTGTTGATGCAATGTCTTTTTAGGTAACTTTGTGAGGAACATTGATAAACTATGTGTTATTTTTTGTGCCTATACACTTTGGATGAATACATTTAATTCACCCAAGGCCCCCTTACTTGTCATCTTAGTTGGGAATCTGCCATTTTGAATATTAGAACAATGGATAATAGTCCCTTGTATTTTCTACTTATTGTTATAAATACCTATACATTATTTGTTACAAAGAGAAATGAAAATCTTCTTTTATAAGTCATAAGTTTCATAAGGAATTAGTTTTCAAAACTGTTTACATATTCTTTCTTTTTAAGGTTTATAAACTTTAACATAATGACTTTCTTATATTTCCTACACACGTTGAATATAAACCCAAATATTTTGTATATCCCTCCCTAAACCTTATTAATGTTCCTCTAACCTAAAGTCATGCAAATGAAAAGATGAAAATAATACATTGAGTTTATTGCATTATGACCCAGAAATTTTTTTTCAAAAGTTCTCTTGAGTTATATGTGAGATGATATATCAATTTTATGATTTTCACAATATTTAACAGTAGTGACCTTTGTTTATCAATAAATTAATATTAGCCTAACTATACATGATTCTAATTGTGAAGTAAATGAAGAATTTAAATGTTAAGAAAATGATACAAAGAAACACAATGTAGCTTATATATGTATATATTATACTATTTGGAGGATTTCACTTTCAAGGAGCATCTATATAAAGTCTCTGAGGAAGTCAAGGGATTATTTTGAAATTGAAACAAAAAGTCATTTTTCTAGACATTTGAGAATTTGTTAGGTCTTTAAGTTTTGCCTCTTCAGGGAAGGTTTTGACAGATTGCATTTATAACATATTGCTGATGCTTGCAGTTGTCTCTGTATATGAGGTCCACTTGCTTCATCTCAAGGCAAGCTGCAGGCTTTACTTCATCATGAATAAGCTTGGAAAATCTGGGGATCCCTTGTTATGTTTTAGTTAAGCTTCTATTTTCTTATACATATTACAAAATCATAGTTTGTCCCAATTGCACATGATGGTGCTCCAATTAGCTGGTATTATCTAGTATTATGGAGAATTATACTTTTCTATCTTTAAGGCAAAGACTATCCAGGGCATATAAACCAAACCTTTCCAATAGATCTTCTGTTCTATGATTGACAGTTTTGGATATCTGGATATCTAAAATGGACAAATACTGTTTTTGTATTAGATGTTGACTTCACATACAAGCAATAAAAAGCTGAGTATTTCCATCATATTTCAGTCAAATACCAAGTGAATATAGTGAATGGCAGTGATAAGAGTGATTGATTAATTACTTGAATGATTGACTTCTTTTTTAAAATTACAAATAAAACAATTAAAAGCAGATCTGTTGTTTCCTGCACATCAAATTAAAATGTGATGTGGGAACTGTGAAGGGACTAAAATAATAATAGTAACTTATAAGAAACGATGACTGTCCTTCAATATAATCCTTATCTCTTACTAAGAATATATGAAATATTCCAGGTGAGATTTTTAATTTACCAACAAATCAAAAGTTTGCTTTCCTATGTTATCTTATTTATATTAGCCAAATACTTTAAAAAATAAAAAAAATCAAGCTCATGTATAATTAAAAAATATTACTTCAGTATTTTCTAAAACTACTTAAAGAATTAGTAAGATGAGATGAAACAACCAGTTAGCTTATGTTGTGGCAAATGTCAATGTCATTGACCTTTAATTATGAATGAGTTCATTATTTTGTTTTCTAATTTAATAACAATTGTTGTAACTAATAATGTTGAAAAGTTAAAATAACTTCATAATTAGAGCTACGGAGGTATCAGCTATATCTAAGGAAAGTTATCAGTTTGAAAAGCAACAAGTGCTGACATGAATGTACCCCGGTGTGGCTCTGCCCATAATTTCTACCATGAAACAGCAATATATAAGTCAAATTCATCGGCTCATGGAAAATGGATAAATTCATCAGGTTTTACTGATTTATTTTCTTTAAAAAATATTTTATTTTCATGGCAGTGGGGTGGGAAGAGCACAAGGGACTATGGGGACCATGAATGGGTGAAGTGGTGGTGGAATTTTTACAGGCACTATACCTGAGAGCAGAAAACATATATTGTACAAAAATGAAGAATGATATAAAATGTGCAGTGACCAAAAGAGCTAAAATTAATTATATTCATTAGGTTACATGTTTTTGTTCATAGCAGCACATGAATTGCACCTCAGATGCCCCATCATGTGTGATGAAAGGTGAGGAGGACATGTCATCATAATCCAATGTAACCAAGGTGAGGATGTTCACCACAGGGCCCAAAGAAAAAATAGATGGTACTTTTGAGAGAGGTCCTATCCAGGGAGTATGACGGAAACTATAGGACTGATACTGGTCAATCTACCTGAGAGGCAAACTTCTCTTTGCAACTTGGGAGATGCCCCATATATGTTGCAATGTTAATTAAAAGCATGCTATTTCTACTTTGTATGTTTGGTTATTATTTTAAATCAGGAACAGTATAATTGTATAATCTCTCTGACCAACCTCGGTATATGGCAGCCTGGAGCCAAAATGTTTTATTCATGAATGATGTCTTTTTTTAATAAACTATAAAAATGTAAAACAATAAAAGTGATATATACCTAATAATGAGTGAACCAATAAACCCACCAGACAGCTTTGTTCTGCAAGTGGAAAAATTTGACTTTGTATAACAAATTGTGGAATTATTAATCCTGTTTGAAACCCTTTTTATATCCTACCATTTACTTTAATTCTTACTAGTTTGACCATTATCATACATTATGCATTCTTTTTTTTTTTTCTTTGTACTTTTTGGGAGGGGAAGTGGTGACTGAAGTATATGCTTGAACTTTCAAGGCCTCTGAGCAAGTTGAGGGGAAGGCCCTAACCAGCTGGCATAGGGAGAGGAGAGGGAGGCCCCCTGGCTGCAGAAAGCACTTTTGACGTCTTGATTGACAGAAACCTCCAGTTTTCCTCTAGAAGAATGTTCTTTTTCCACACAGGATAGAAAAGAAACAAACATTAGAAATAAGCAGGTGCTTGCCTCCGGTGGCTTCCAGAAGGTTTATCTCCACACCTGCCAAAGGATATTCTTCTATAATTAAATAAATATGTAGGGAAAATATCAAATCCCTGAGATTTTAGGAACTCTGAGAAAGAAAACAACTCAGCGGTTCTGAAACCTATACTGAAAACTGAACCTTCTTGTACATGACGGCCGTGTTAACAAGGGGGAGAAAAAGAAACACTGAAAAACTCTAATAGCGACACTTTGAGGGAGTGCCATTAACAATGGAAATATGAAACTACACTTGCTTTAATGAATTGCAACCCGAAAAATACAATAGAATTTTGACTTTCCATTTTAAGTTTTAAAAGTTTTAAGAAATGTAGCTCTTGCCCACTTTTCAGCAGCAGGCTCAGCTGAAGCCTGAGAGTTACACAAACACTAGTTTTTATATTTTTGTTTCATGCATGCCACAGCAAGCAATTCTGAACTCACTCTCCATTATAGAGGGAAAACAAGGAGATAATGTTAGCAAGTTGGGGTGCAGAACATATGCATCTGTTTCTCAGATTATCAGATTTGTAGGATAAATGGATTCTCAAGGGAGAGTAGGATTATTAGAAATGTATATTTCACTCACTCCCTTTGGTGTGTTGTTAACATACAAGCAGCATCACTGATACAAGTAGCCCCAGGGGTTCAGGTATCTTATTGAAGTGGGGGTACAGGAAGAATGATGCCAGCTCTATGAGTCTCCCAAGTTGCAGGCACTTGATGCATCTTTAGGATGCATCAAAACAGTGAGACAACCACGTATTTGTCCTGTGAGGGCTTCTTCAGCAAAGTCTGGTGACTACTGGAATCTATAATTATTCCCATAGCATTGTATCTCAAGAAACCTGTATTTAATATGTATATATATGTTAATCAATATATATAGATGAAACCTGTATATAGATAGATAGATAGATAGATAGATAGATAGATAGATAGATAGATAGATAGATGGATACTATATATTTAAAATGAGACCTGTAGGGATAAAATAACTTCTAAAACCATCACCAACCTAGAAAGGGACAAAACCGAACTGTAATAGATTATTATGCAAATTATAAATCAAACGAAGCCAATCTATATAAACAATATTGCCTAGCAAATGCTCTAGACATTTCAGAAAGTAGACTCCTCTTTAATAATCAGAAGAGGTAGACTCTCTCTCTCTCTCTCCTTCTCTCCGGAAGGTAGAGGCAGATTAGTTGTGAGGAAAACATTGAGAAATGTGATTCTACTTCAGTACATAATTCTCACTATACTCTATGAAAATGCATAGAACATGAAGGCTTTTAGAGAAACATAGTGCCACTAAAAACTAGCAAAAAAAAAAAAAACAAAACAGTTCATGAGTTTTCAAGCTAAGGATCTAGGTGTATCATGGAAATTAGTTTATTAGTCTGGCCAAAAATCGTTAAGTGTGTGATTTTTTATGAGTTGTGACTTAAAAGGCAGTCAGTGCCACTTAATCCCCACTTTATCTCTGCTGCTTCCTCAGACATTTATAAACCTTCTCCCAATACGTTTGATGGGACCAAATTGATAAAACCAAGGCCCAAAGAGCCGTGGGTATTACACAACACATTACACTACAGATAATACTATATGTTGTACTTAGTATTTTTAGTTATGATTTGTTCATTTTTGGTGAGTTCTGTAAGAGAAAATAACTCAAGATTTGTATCCAAGTGTCCCTAGAGTTAACCAATGACTGGCATAGAACATGTGTTCAATGCACATAAATAGACTACAAATGGGAACCAAACTCTAAGGAAGGCATTGAGGAAGAGTCATATAACATTACAATTGCATCCCTATTGAAGCATAAATCTATTATTTACTTTAAAATTCTTAGAACAAAAATGGAATATCTCAGATAGCTAGAATTATCATGTAGACTTTGAACATTTCATTGGCAATATTGAAGATTTGCTTAACAGCAAGGCCTATGATTTTCTTGAAACATAGTAGAGAAAAATAAAGTTTCAGCAGCCATAATGGAAAGAATTTTGAAGTGCAATGTGAACCTGTAATCAATAACATGAATTTAGATGGCATAAATTTGATAAACATCTGTTGCAAATGCAAATGAGTATAGAACTAGTTTAAATAATTTATATACCACGCAGTCAATCATTATTATAAATAACAGTCTAAAAATTTTCACCAAGTATCTGGGATTTGTTCCTAATATAGGAGGGTAATTTCAAAATAAACATTACACTTGCCTGAGATATAAAATCCTTCTCCAAATGGACATGGGGTATGACCCATTGTGTTATTTGTCCTGCTTTTATGTCACACATGGTAGCAATTCACACTGCTTTTCATTATCAATGATTGATATATTTCTCATGCCTTTTGCTTGCTGAAATATTCATTTCCTAAATCCCAGTTAGGTTTTCTTCATCCTCCATTGTATCTTTCAGAGAAAGGAGAGTAGATACTTTACAGCTTCATTTTTTTTTTGTATTTTTATATCCTTTGTAATCTAATATTACTTATAGGGCAGGGCTGCCTTAGTTTTTCAGAATAGAATTTGTAGAAAAGAGGCTACAGCAAAAATAACTACATAGTACACCAGCCTAGAAGACACAGATTTCCTGGTTTTAAAACATTCATTTCCATACAGCTGGGGGAGAAAAACACAAACACCTTCATTTTAATAACTGCCTTGAAAATGTATTTATTTAACTTTTTTAGAGAGACAGAGTGGAGGATGCCATTCATTTTTATGAACTGCTGAATCTATCCCTCAGTAGGTTTTATTTTTGCATCTAACTGTCTTGTCTATCCCACTTTGGCTATAATTGGGATATCCTAAGGCAGGAACAGAGCTGAACAATTTAAAACAGTGACCTTGCCCCTGGACAGACATGGTTCAGCACTATACCAGCAGCTAAGGTGATTTGCATGCATTTTTCTCTAGATGTAGTGGACAGCTGGCAAAATCTAATGCATATTAATCTTTCATGGCACACTGGTCTTCTCATGTGCAAAAATTATTTTTAAAACCTTTGGTGTATCAAAGAATCAGCCTACTATATTCTTTAAGTACTGATGAAAAGTACTGAGTGATACACTAGATTTTGGAAGTTGTTGGGCGTGGGTAAGTATTAAGGCGCTTGCCCTGCTGGAAGAAAGAGGCTATAATGTTATTCTGTTGCAGCAAAAACAAAATGTTTTATAGTTCTCAGCATTCCTAAGGGAATCACTATTAAACCCTGGAAATTATTTTTTATCTACATCCTGAGAGGGGAGTAAGGGCAGAATGGTGTTTAATGCTTTCCCTTTCAGGAAACTTTGTAGCATTTCAAAGCCTTTGGTGTCTCTAGCTTAAACTAAATCAGTACAGCCATAAAAGTGTACCTCCTCCCCCACAAACCTTCACAGTGACTGTTTTAAAACCTACTGCAGTGTGTAACATGAGAATTCAAGACATTTTATGTGTTTAGACAATGAGTATGAATACAGAACTTTATAAGGCTAGAAAGGTACATGAATTAATAGCCTTATAATTTTATTGACTTGATAAAGAACATGGACTACAGCAAGGAAATTCATTACTTTAAATCCTGTGTTTGGGGCTGTCCCTTCACATGAGAATAAAGTACAGATATAATGTATGGAGAAAAGAATATGTTTGGTATTATTTGTGTATTCATTTCAAAACAAACATCTTGAAATACTTTTTAAATTGCATTCCGCTCACACCCAGTTACTTCAGTCTATGAAGTAAGAGATATTTGAAGGCATCACATCTTTTTTTAATTTTAGTTAGAAAATATTTCCAACATTTCTGATAAAAGGTCTTTCTGCTTGAGAGAGGACAATCTTTTTATTCTCTTTTCTGACCATCTCTCTGCCTTCCTGTCCCATTAAAATGCACCTGCCATTTTCTTTCCCGCCCTTCCTATGTTGACACTTACTGAACACATACCACTCTGACATCTTGCCTTATCTTCCCATTCTTTTTCTTCTGTTGGTTTCCTGCCATGGAGTTACCTTAAGTCAACTCACCCTTCACATCTTGCTGAAGTTTTCTTAATCATAATCAAAGGCACAAACATCCATTATCTATGGACTCATTTAGCTATCTGCTATGTGTAGGTCACAGTAACTGCTACTGAAAAATAAAATCACAGCCTATATATGTATTTTGTATGCATTGCCTATATATTGCATATATTTCACAAAATAATATATGAATGTAAACAGACACAGGGTGAGAGGGAAGGATCTGCCCTCTATAGTCTTCATAGCACTAAACCCAAGAAATACCAAGTTATAATAAAATCAATGGCTCTGTTTCTAAGTCATGGGTAAGTCTTAAGTAAGGAGCAAAGATTTCACATACACAGAGAAGCAATAAAGTAAAACAAAATCTAACAAAAAAAGATACACATACTTATACATCAAAAACACATCTTTATTTGATATGCTATTTTTTGAAATGGGAAAATATTAAATGTTACATGATACTGAAATCATGTCATTAATGCAGTTTTTAAATATTATTAGAAAGGTACACTACTACAGGTGCTGCCCATTTCCACTGAATCATAATGGCAGGATTTATTTGGAAATTGGAGGTGACTGTGAGTTACAAATTTGGTTTATATCCAATCCAACTGATGTTACAAATGTCTTAACATGGGTTCATATGGGTTGCTAAAATTATATAATGTTCAAATGAATATCAGATGGAAAAATTTCAGATCAAGAATGCCTGTTGTGTTGCAACTTCAAGGCCAAAGGAAGTACATAGCTGTAAGTGTGCTTATCTCCACATTTACTATGCATTAGACTAGACTAGTGTGTGTGTGTCTGTGTGCTGCGCAAGATAGAGAGAAGTGCTGAGAGGTGATTTTTAAAATCTTGATCTGCACAAACATACCAAAACAAAGCAAGTGAAACTTTACTGTGCAACAGCTTAGATTATTATTTGCTATTGTCAAGAAAAGGCAGCATGAGAAATTGGAACAATTTTGGCATTATACAAAATTATATATGAGATATGACAACTCTAGTTGTGACCTTACTTTTGTAAATTTTGGATTAACCAAAATCAGACTCCCCAAAATGTGTTGTCATTAAAAGCAAGGTAGTTATTTTTTGATATTTTAAGGTCACACGTAAACTTGTATGTTAGGACCATAGAAAAATTTTAACATATCATTCAGAAAAATTTAAATGTGATTCAAATTTAGTGATAGTGTAATTTCATCTGATCTTTTATTTATTGCATTATTTTGTTACATTTATTTCTTCAAAAATGTGACTAAAAATCAGAGAGAAATATTCATATCATAATAAAATATTTGTGACAAGTGTTATAAATCTCTAAGTTCATACTAATCATAAATGCTGATATGTGTTGATATTTTTTAAAAATGAATATCTGAGAAAGAAAGGTAGTTCTTTCCTATGGTGAAATTCCACAGAAAAATGTAACCAGAAGAAGGAAACAGAGAACCCCCGTTAAGACAAACACAACTGTGAGAAATATTACAGAAATTTTTCACTAAAAAATTATAAAATTAGGGCCTCCCCAGTGGCACAAAGGGTTAAGTTTCAGCACTGAAGCATCTGCAGTTACTACAGCAGTTCAATCCCTTGCTAGAGAGCTAACCCACATTGTGCAGTAGACCTCTCCTGTCTCACCTGCTGCTCCCCTCAGCAGTAGATTTGCATGTTCTGCTCCCCACTCTGTCTCTGGTGAATCCTCTCACCACCACCCTCAACATCTCTGACCTACACCCCAGTTCTTGTATGCTAAATAAATCTTTTTTAAAAATTTCTAAAATTAGTGGGTAGAAATTTAAAGTGAAAGCATATAAACATTCTCAAATATATCCCCAGTGTATTTATTTACAGTGAGAGAAACCCAGAAGATACCACTTTAATTAAGTGGTCAAAGTTAACATCACCAGTAATGAGAGGCATTGGCATCATATACTCTAAACAGTGAAATGCACACAATATAATTTTGGGACTTGCTACTAAAGATGCATTACCTCATCCCAATAATTATAAAACATCAGATACACCTAATTTGAGGGACATTCTACAAAATAGCTATAACTCTTTGGTACTTTTTAAAAAGGTTAAGGTCATGGGGCTCCCTGGTGGCACAGTGGGTTAAGCAACACACTATGAAGTAAACCACAACCACTGCAGCACGAGTTGGAGTCTGATCCCTGCCACTGGCCAGGGAGGGGACCTACATGGTGCAGCAGACCTCTCTTGTCTTGCCCGCTGCTCCCCTCAGCAATGTGTTTCAGTCAGTCTGCCTGTTCTGTTACCAGCTCTGTCCCTGGTGAATCCTCTCACCTCTTTGGACTCTGGCCTGTACCCCAGCTCTTGTATGCATAAATAAATAAAATCTTAAAAAAAAATAAGGTTAAGGTCATAAAGACAAAGAAAGGATGAAGAACTGTTAAGATTGAAGAAAAAAATATCTTTAAATGCAATAGGAGATCTTTGATACATTCTTGAAATAGAAAATGGATCAGAGGAAAAACTAATAAAATTCAATAAGATAGGTAGTTAGATGATAGCAGTATACCAATTTCCATTTCCTGATGTTTAGAACTTTGCAATAGTTATGTAAGGTGTTCATATAAAAGGAAGAGGAGTATAATGGAACACTGAAATCTTTTTCAACATTTTTATTAAGTTTTAAATAGTTAAAAAAAGTCATGTTTGTACAAATTAAATGATCACTGAAAAGAGTTTGACAGTGCGCGCGTGTGTGTGTATACCATCCATAACCATCTACCAATACATACATTTGTTTCCATTTTCCTGGGTAGAATTTCTTATCTTATATCAGATTTTGAAAGTTGATTCCAAAGTTTTAAGAATCACTATAATCTCTGAAGACTTAAAAAAAAAAAAAAAACAACTATTTTCTTTGTTTAACTTATAGACTTTTTTTTTTTTACATTTTGGATCACTTCTTCACCTTTTCCTCTTCCCTTACCTACACCCAAATAATTTTCCATGACATTTTGATTTTCTGAAAATAACCTAATGAACAAATTATAAGTCAATTTGTGTTTTATCTTTTGTATTACCTAGAACAGGACTCTCTCTCTCTCTCTCTCTCTCTCTCTATATATATATATATATGCATACATATACACACATATAAATCCTTATTTTTAGTGATGTGAAGCAAGGAAACAACTATCAATTAGAAATATGTAACATTAGGTTCTGATTCTGCCTCCAATTTCTCATTTAGCTAGAAAATCTTAGACCTTTAGACTTTACCAATATCTTCTAAAATTGTAGTTTTTTGTCTCTGAAGTAAGAATAGCATCTAATTTGTAACATTTTTGTGAATATTGCTTGAGAGATGAGAATGAACAGCGCCTAGCAGCAGTGAGATAGGTAAATGTTGTCAATATCTCCATTTGGTTTCCTTAAAGACAAACTAAATTAGAGAAAAATTAATTACAAAAAGAAAACAAACAATCCTGTCAGATAATAAGCACCAGCATTAAAGGGACACTTCTCAAAGAAAGCATATAGATGGGTCATAAGGTCATGTGAAAAAAAAAATGAAAAAAATGCTCATTAACTGAACATCGACAAAAGCAAATCAAAGTCACGATAAAAACCATCTCACACCTGTGAAAATGGCCCATGTAAATAGGCCATAAACAAGTGTTGGTGAAGATGTGTAGTACAAGGATCACTTGTACACTGCTTATGAAAGTGTAGTCTGGTCCAGTCCCTATGGAAAACAATATGGAGATTTCTCAGTATTGAAAATGATCCACAATTGCACAACCAGGCACCTACCCAAAGAATGCCAAAACATAAATTTGAAGGGATATATGAACTTCTATGTTCATAGCAGCTCTATTTACAATAATGGAACTATAGAAACAGCCTAAGTCCCCACCAACAGAGAGTGTATTAAAAAGATATGGTATACATGCACATGGAATACAAATAAGCTATGAATTCTTGCATCAACATGAATTAACTGGAGGGGGTTATGTTAAGCAAGACAAGTCAGAAGGAGAAAGGCAACATCAGTGATTTCATTCAAAGTGGGATATAAAGAAACCAAACTAAACAAACCCTAAACATCTGAGTTTAAAATTGAGGCTATCACAAGTGAACAGGGAAGGGATGGGAGAAAGAAAAAGCAGGGATAAAAGAGGGGTAAGGGCCCAGTGAGTTATGATGGAATACTTTGGAATCCTTGGTTGTGGATTGGTGTGGTAATAGGTATATGAAGATGAGTGAAGCTATAACTCCGAAGCATATATTGTGTTGAAAACTAATGCTACCTCAAGAAAAAAAAAAACTTAAATACCCATAAAACATTAGTCTCTTGCATTATTTTGCCATGTCTGTATATAACAGCACAGAATCCAGTGCAGGAGGTAAAATACCTACATGTATCTCTCTTCAATCACAAATTCATAAAGAGACAACTAAGATAACCCCAAAGAGGTAGAGTGGATGACCACATCAATTAGGGGCCGTGATTTTGGCCAGAGCCATTCCACAGTGTCTGATTGTTATGTTAGTCTCAGCATATGATTGTGATACTTTGCTTGTAAGTATGGTGTGGTAAATACATCTGAAGAGGTATGAATGCACAACCCCAAGACATAGCAGTATTGTAAGCCAAAATGACCACAATAGAAAATAATGCAATCTATTAAAATAATACAGTCTAAAAAATTTATCATTGATCCTTTCCAATTTTTTTAGAAGGTTGTCTGTGGAAGGGTCAGGATAATCAGTGTAGTTTTAAATGATGGGTAACGCTTTACTGATTTGCTTTTCTCATAACTTCTGAATAACATGTACCTCCATTAGTTGATAGAAACATCTGTGTGCCACAAAGTAAACCACAAAATAAAGCAATGTTTTAGCAATGGTAAGAGCTTTTCAGCAAGGAAATGCATCAACTTATGCAGTTTTGCACTCGGGGAACATACTAATATATGGTTAAATTGATAAAGGACAGTAAACCAGAGGCAATGACCCTGAACTATATTCTGCATTTTCTACTTACCAGTTATCCGTCTTTCTGAGGCGTATATAGGTTAATAATGACTCTGAATTATTCCTAGGATCAGGCTTTAAACTTAATCACAGAGGACATCCTAAGTTCATGAGCTGACTGGATACATAAAGGGAGTTGGCTGATAAAACTCTAGAAAATATGTGAGGGAAGGTTTCAGGGGATACAGAGGGAAGAGGTTGGCCTAAAGGGTGAGAGATACAAGGTGAAAAAATAGTACAAGGAGGAGAAATGGTACAGGGTATGAGGAAGTGGGTGTGATTTTAATGGAGAAAACCATTCCTTGTTCAGTATCATCAAAATCATTTCTATATTTGGCCAAATAATCTTGTAGAAAAGCAAATCTAGACTCAGAATTTCACTTAAAAGCTTCAATGTACTAATTAAAAAATTTTCCCATTGAGTCTAAGCAATTTTATGTCCTTTTTTCTAAGCTATCTCTCAAATGAGTAATTTTTGCTAAATCAACTGCTCCTCAAAGTGGCATTGGGGACCCACTGGCATTCTCTAAATGGCATTGGTAAGATTCTGCTATTTAGAGAGATAGGCACAAAAGTTAGCATTGTGATAGTACATATAAAAAGTCAGAATTTTCTCAGAGGTGAAAGAGGTTTAGATTAAGAACACACGAGAGTTAGGCACAGTCCCTGGGGAGTAGTTACCTGTGTGGTTAGTGTTTCAAACCCCTGACTTAAAGGTCAGTCACCTCTAGACACTGATTTGACAATCCACCTCCCCCATCCTCAACTTTGCCCTCACCAGTGAAACCCCAAAAGAGATTCAACTATCAGGATGAATAGCCAGGAAAGGGGAGCTCTCTTCCAGCTTTATTGAGAACCAACAACAAATTCTATTGCCCTCAGAGGACACAGGTGTGTAGAAAAACCCAAACTCCTCAGTTTAGAAAGCTGCTGGAACCATAGACTCTTCTGTTAAAACTCTTTTCTTTATGACTAACCACCATTTAATGGGACAACAACTAGAAGCAAATCACCAAGAACATAAGCCAAAAAAGGAAAATTTCCAAAAATGCAAATACCTAGGAGTGAGCAAATTAGAAAACATCAGAGAACTCGGAGGTATTCTTAGACACAGCAGGATTTAGAGGTACTCCTAGACCAAAGTAGCACATGGGAGAAGAAGACTTACTGTCTTGATTGACGGAAGGGAAAGCTGCAACACACGGAGTCCATTCTTTGCACCACTCCTGTTGGTAAGTCAAAGTCAAAATCAGCATCGCATGTAGATGGGCAGGATCCAAGTGCAGTGTCAACATTAACTGCCAAACAGACAAAACTAAGTCAGTAACAAAATTAGCAAGTATTTTATTCCTAAACTTGCTACCAGGGGACCCATCTTCCATCACCTTTTTTTTTTCCCCCAAAATGGGTTAAAAATGTGTTGGAGGGGAGAGAAAGTTGTAAGAAATAGGAAGAGGATATACTGAGGCCATTTCTAAGTAGGACTTTTAGAAACTGGGAGATTTTACTGATCTTCAAAATTTTGACTTTGTTGGCTACAAGAGGGCAAACAAGTTGGGGACATTGCAAAAGAGGAAATATTGTTCACTATTAGCACAGAGGGCTTCCCGTGGTCATTTCCTAGAATAGTGAGGATTCATGGTAGTCTTGCTTGTGCTGTCATATTTGCCTTGGTGGGGGGAGGGGCATGATGTAATTTCCCCCCCACCCCCCAGAATCCTATTACTACATTATTGTATATAACTGTAGTGGGCAAGAAAAGAATCAATTTCTTCATTGAGCACAATTAGGCTGACAAATTTTCCCTACTTCTTGCTATATCCTTTTCATCTAACAAACTTGTCACATCATCTCTACATGAAAGTCTTCCTTGCTATCCACTTAGTTGTGACAGGAGGAAGCTGATCAGTTCTTCAGGACATCTGCTTAGACCTTACCTATATCCTAGGAGTGTGTACGATTTTCAAAGAGCAATATGGCTGAGTTCTGAGAACTCCAAAGGCCACCGCTACTTCCCTGGATGCCTTCCAGCCCACTTCCAATTAAAACCAACCTGATCATAAATAAGAGACTAAGCTCTGCTAATGTGCTCACTAAATACTCCATCTTAAAATGATGTACTCTGGAGGCTGTATTTCTTGGACAGCATATGTCTTTCCTGAATGATGAAGCCCCCAAGTATAATGTCACAGCTTGATTTATTTATAACACTATTTTACATTTATTATCATTTCATAAATCTTGTTTTTCTTTTTTCCTAAATAAACTGAGAGTTGCTGAAACCATTTTCTCTCACAATGTTTCAGGTGATACCGCCAATTCTTGACAGAGAACAAATATAGGGAGACAAAATATGATGTTTGAAATATCTTTTCGTTCCTTTACTCTCCCATAATAATTTGATGTAAATTATTATTTTTTTAAAGATTTATTTATTTATGCATACAAGAGCTGGGGTACAGGCCAGAGTCGCAGGAGGTGAGAGGAGTCACCAGAGAATGGGGAGCAGAACAGGTAGACTGACTGAAATACCCTGTGGAGGGCAGCAGCAGGAGAGGCAGAAGAGGTCTGCCGTGCCATGTGGGTCCCCTCACTGGCCAGCGAGCCAACTCATGCTGCAGTGACTGTGGTTTGCTTCATAGTGCGTTACTTAACCCACTGCACCACCAGGAAGGCCGGATGTAAATTATTTTTTTCCATTTGATTAACCTGATCAAAAAAGATGACTATCTTTGAGATTTTTTTTCTTTAAAATGTTCAACTATATCAAGGTTTTTACATTTCAGGGTTGAATTGTTTCTCATTTCTGTTCTGTACTGTTCTGTACTGAACATCTACAACTAAGGTGAGAATAGAAACTTATGCTGTGAAAGGATTTTATTGAAACTGGACAAATGCTTATAGACATTTTTCCTCATTGAAAATCACAAATTTCTGCTCATTAATATTTTATCCTCTTAGCTATAGTTTTATTTCATTGAATATATAAATGGTACTTGGAGAAATAATTCTTAAAGAGAAAGCACAATAGCATTAGAGTTAAGATACGTATAATGCAGCCATAGGCCAGCAAAATCCCCCCATCCCCATCTTCTCTCTCTCTCTCTCTCTCTTTTAAAGATTTATTTATTTATACATACAAGAACTTGGGTACAAATCAGAGGTTTTTTTTTTTTTTTTTGGGGGGGGGGTAGGAATCACCAGAGACAGAGTAGGGAGCAGAACAGGCAGACTGACTGAAATATACTGCTGAGGGGAGCAGCAGGCAAGACAGAAGAGGTCTGCTGCACCATGTGAGTTAGCTCCTGAGCTAAGGATCTAACTTGTGCTTCAGTGGCTGTTGACAACTTCATAGTGCTGAGAATTAACCTCTTGACCACCAGGGAGGCCCCTCCCCCATCTTCTCTTTTTGCTTGTGGAGGAACTCAGTCTCCTCTAGGTTTACTCTGCAAAGAGTTGACACTCAATTTGTCTCTATGCATTAGAATGTTTGTGTTAATTAGTGCATGCAAATAAAAATAATCCATATATATTTATTAGAACAATGGCTGACATGCAATAAGGGTTTATGATAGGCTTTAAGGTATTTTCAGCATTTCCAGTTCCTCTCCTTTCAGAATAAAAAGTAGGAGTGTATTTAAAATTACTGTACTTGACTTTGATACTGCAAAATTTTCTTTGGTTAATGAAATATAAGCTTTAGGGAAGTTCATCTTTACAAGCAGACACATCTTAGAGAAGGCGTAAAAATCTCTCAATGGCAATTATTGGAGTATTTGTTAAAATATATGGCATATTCTAAAATCAAAATGCTTTGGTATGCTGAGTCATGATCTGGAGGTTGGCTAATTTAAAAAGTTTCATAGTCTCATAATAAAGTATAAACAAAAATATTATGATGGCAATTTTTTAAGCAAGGTCATTGATATTTTATTTTTTATATCACTGATATTTTAGTACTATTGGTCATTGCAGTAAAACATCTTTTATCATAATATTTTAAAAAGATGAGTTACTAATTTCACTTACACAGTGGGATTTTGGAAAGGAGAGGGCAAATAGAAGGGAAAAACTTATAAACAGAAAGTGAAAACTAAACATGAATTTCTTGATATCAAAATGGTTTCAAGTGATTGCCCCACTTCTTTTCTACTTAAACTATGTCACTCAATTATTAATCATTCCATCAACAGAAATAGTTTGTCATATTTATCAAGCATTTTTCTTCTGTCCTTGCTAGATTGTGCTTTTCTCTACCTATAAAACACCCTTCTATCAGGTCACCTCACTACCTCTTCCTTGTTGTTTTATTCCCACTGAATTCATATCTTTATTTTAGGGTAGAGAAAATAAGGTATTACAATCCATAATGGTCTGTTTATAAAGGCAGGACAACTCTCAGACTTCTTTACCTGTTATGCAAGGCTTTCAAAATCAGATTCCCATTTTTTTTTTCAAAGTCTATTTCAATTCCACCCATTCCAATTCTTCCAACTTGAACTCACAGCACTAATCATAACAATTCTACCATGGGTAGCTGATATATTTAATTTTGCCATTTTTTTTTAATGTCTAATACCACATTTGTTTTACTACCTAAGTAAACTGCATTAGTATATCATTTTCCTGTCTTATGCCCAGCACAATCTCTTTTAGTAGTTTTTTAATTACAAAACTATATCATTTTATTGAATTTATTGAATTGATAAATGAATTGTTAAGTGAATATATTAACTAAAAGAGAATGAATAGATTTTAAGTTTTCCATAAAGTACCTTTAACCACAATAAAAAACAAATCTGTCAAAGTTCTACCAAGTTTTCTCCTGGATTTGAAATTTATAATATTGCATTAATTTTAATTTAGTTTAATTCAGTTGAATAAGTCATTGAATTTCAGATACTGAGCATAAGGAAAAATTCAGTTCCTTAAATTTTGACCCCTAAAGTCAGAGTGATTCAGGTGAGTTATGTTAATTGATCTACTACTCATATTCTTGACTGCAGAGCAGCTTATCAGATAGAATAAGGGTCTAGGCTCCAGGACAGGAAGATCACAAGGGTCTGTGGGAACGGTGCATGCACCCACGAATTGGTGGAGGAAATTCTATGGGGACCGTACTGAGGAAAGAAAGCAAACATTGTAGGAAAAAAATAAATATAGAGAGGGGAAATAAAAGAATGAAGTCCTTTGTTGAATGTCCATAGGAAGATCCACTGAATATCTTAATGGTTACAAGCATATTCCTGAAATGGACCCATTATTTAGTCTAACCTTTTATTTTGCCTGATTTCATTTAATCTCACTCAAGCCACGGGAAGACTCAGTTGGGAGAAGAGGAAAAATTGAGAAGGAAGGCTGGTCACAGTGGCCATTACTCTACTATTTCAGAAATTAGCTACAAAAAAGTCAAAATTTAACATACGATATTGTATGTTTGCTTCACTTTGCATTTAAGTGCCCCAGCTGTTTCATTCCAAAAGTTGCTACTAGGAGACCCACCATGATGGCCTCCCACCTCACCATGAACCAATGTAAACTCACTGAATAGTTGGAGCAAGACTGAAAGGAGAAGGCAATTTTGCTGCAGTGAAAGTGATATAATACAATCTGAAGACAATTGTGAATAATCTCTTTTTCTTTGAATCAATCATGCAATTGTTCCTCTCTATTAGCGCATGTAATTGAGAGTTGAATGTATACGCAGAGTGACTAGTTCAACACTAAAATTCAGATTTTTCAACTTACACTCCAGGGAATAGAGTGAAATAGCCACTTAGAGTCACAAATATATGCATATTAAAGAACAGCCAAATATATGAGACTTAATGACTTAACTTGGCTATCTAGAAATTCATTGCAAGGTATTTACTTACCTCACTATTCAAAAAGCCTACTGTGAACTGGAGGCAAAATGACCATGGTGGCATTATAAATTAAGTGACAAAAATTTTACTTTGAATATGTTCTAAAAATATGGACTTTAGGCTACAGACTCTTAAAAACTAGGTTTTTTTTTTAATTTTCTACCCCTCTATTTGTCCTCTTACTTTAGGTTATAAAACCTCAGCTTCTTGTGTTGTGCTTGTTAATACTAGGATAATGCTCTCTCCATCAAGCACCTTATGGGTAATACACTAAAATCTCTCACAGCACAGGAAAATGTTTAATTATAATTTAGTCAAGAGAATGCTGCTTTAAACAAAGATTCTTCTATCCTTTCAAATTCAGAGAGATTTATTTATGTTTTCTTGATTTAATTGGCAAGTTCCACAGTGCTTCAAAAGTTGAAAAATGAAAGGGAAAAAAAAAGAAGAAAATGCAACAGCTCAAGGATGATTTTTGCATAACTTCACACAACAAGCAGGTGTTTGTAAGATCAATTTACAACAGGGACCATAGCACCCACCTAGCTTGGATGACTTCCAACCCACTTCTAATTAAAACATACCTGATCATAAATAAGAGATAAAAGCTTACTAACCAGTACAGTAAATAATAGATCTTAAAATAATGAATTTAGAAGCTATGTTTAGAGGCAGTAAATGAATTCCCTTTAGGTCAGAAAATGTTAGAAGGAGAGTTGAAGTCAGGATTCCCAGGAAACCAATAGAATATTGTCTTTTTCAGCTTTGACTCTGATATTTTATAATGTGATCTGCTGAATCACTAAGAAGTTTACAATGTGGGATAAGGCAGCTATTTTTCAACATCTGTGAAAGGTTCAGTAGCATGGTTATCTGACAGTAAACAGGTTTGGAATGAAATAGTGTGGTCAAGTTGTTCATATTAATTGCTCTGTACCAGAAGGTCTTCATATTTTTTTGATCCCCCTATCAAAATAAGAGTTATTTTAATTTTCAGAGCTGAATTTCACAGGGAATGCTGTTAATAATAAAGACCTAGAGAAGAATCAAATATAGAAAATCTACTTTTTTCCAAATACCAGAAAATAGTTTGGGAATCTGGAGTAAAAATGCACATTGGAAAGAAACCACAGAAAGAAAGAGATATTGACAACAACCACCTCCTTCCTGCTATGTGTTGAATTGTGTCCCGAGAAGAGATTTGTTAAAATTTGAATCCCAATACCTGGAACTGGGTCTTTGGAAATACGGTTTTTGCAGAAGTCATCAAGATGAGGACTTCAAGATGGATCTCAATCCAATGTAGTTGTTGTACTTTTAAAAAGAGGGAAATATGGCCCAAACATAGAGAAGGAAGACAGTTAGGTGAAGGTGGACAGAGACTGCTGCATATAACTAAGAAGTGTGTGTGGCCTTCAGATGCCGGAAGGGGTAAGGAAGGAGTTTCCCTTAGAACTTATAAAAAGAGTGTGACCCTGTTACCACTTTGATTTCTGATGTCTAGCCTCCAGGACTGTAAGATAATAAGGGTATATTACTTCAAGCTGCCAGTTTTTGCTATGTTGTTGTGGCAGCTGGAGGAAATAAGGCAACTCCCTTGAATAGTCTCTGACTTTAGAAAGACGGGTTCCAAGACCAGCCTGCTTACGTAGATCATGTCAAACCATAGAACTCCACGTGACTTGGTTCACATGTTGACACATTAGAAGTATTGGAACGAGTCATGTACAAACAACACTCCAACACTGATGTCTTTATTGATAGAATTGTTGCTCTTTCATATTTTTCCAATAAGACTTGGCAATTGAAGGTAAAGAACTCGATTCTCTGTGTATCAGCCTAGGTTCTATCTGGGAAACAAACTTCTATGGGCTTCAAGTCAAGGGAATTTAATATGAGAAACATGTTACACAGAGAAACACTTTAGAAGAGCTAAGGTGCAAATCAAAGGACAGCCAGGCAATTTAGAGAGTGGTAACAGTGGAAAGCTGCTATTACATCTAGGCCTGGAGGAACAATTGAAGAGGTGGTATTGCTGAAGCTGGGGGTTAATCAGTTGCGGCCAGTATCACAGATTTCCTGCCTAGTAGAAGCTGGAGACAGAAAGGAGGTACAAAGAGAGAGAGCCTGACTGCTTCCTTCCTCCAAACTGTCCTTCTTTGGCCAGTGCTTCTCGTCAGAAGCCTACCCAACAGAAGATAGAGTTTGTAAAATACAGTATTTTTTTTAAAAGGTTTATTTATTTATACACACAAGAGCTGGGGTAAAGGCCAGAGTCTCGGGAGGTGAGAGGATTCACCAGATACAGGGTGGGGAGCAGAACAGGCAGATTGGACTGAAATACACTCCTGAGGGGAGCAGTGGGTTAGGCAGGGGAGGTCTGCTGCACCATGTGGGTCCCCTCCCTGGGGGATCTAACTCATGCTGCTGTGCCGTAGTCATGCTTCACAGAGCAGCGCTCAATCCACTGCGCCAGCGGGGAGGCCCAAAAGTAGAATCTTTAGTAGCAGATCCCATAATAATGATGTCACAGGGATGACAGGGAATAGATATGAAAGCACAAGGGTAATGGCAGGAATGTAGGCATATCCCCTCTTTTATAATGGTCTTGCTGGCTACTTAACCTCCAAATAATTTATTAACAAATATGTATTGAGTACATGCACTATACCAGGATATGACAATTTGTAGTAATGAGAGTGAGAGAATGAGAATTTTTAACTTCCTTCATGGACTTTACTACCATTTAGTGAAGAAGTTTGTCATTCAATAAATAAACTTAAAGGGACCTCCCTTGTGGTGCAAGGGATTAAGGCACAGCACTATGAAGCCAACTGCAGCCACTGCAACACAAGTTCAATCCCTGGCCAGGGAGGGGACCCACATGGCGAAGCAGACCTCTCCTGCCTCACCCACTGCTCCCCTCAGTAGTGTGCTTCAGTCAGTCTGCCTGTTCTGCTCCTCACTGTCTCTGGTGAATCCTCTCACCAACCTCCCCCCAACCCAACACACACCACACACACCTCAAAAATAAATACTTAATTCTATACTCAGTGAAATAAGTCAGAAGGCAAGAGAAAAATACTGGATGATTATACTCTTAGGAGGAATGTAAAGGAACAACAACGACAAAAAAAAAAAATAATGAGAGCGCAAGGAAATGAACAATTACAGCTAGAAACAAACAAGCAAAAAACATAACAAGAACAAAAGGACAAAGACAAACCAAAGTGATCATGGGAGGGGAGACCATGATGAGGGCAGAAAGAGCACAAGGGACTGAGGTGATGGTGCACAGGTGACATGGTGGTGGGAATTTGGGGATTCCCTGGGGACTATAAATGATGTCCAATATAATTAAATAAATCTTTAAAAAAATAAAACAATGCTCCATCAATAAAAAAATAATATATATAAAAATACTTAATTCTAAGGGGAACAAGATTTATAACAGTAAAGAGGTACTCTGGGTGAACCCAGGAAACATCAATGCATTAGGGATATCCTCACTGAAGAAATGACCCTGAAAGATGAATATAAGAGATTCCACTAGCTGTACAGAAAAAAAAAAAAATAATCTTTCTTAGACATAAGCAAGACTTGGAGAATTTTGATGGTTAAATTTTTGTGACAAGTTTTTCTGGTCCATGGGATGCCCATATAATTGACTAAACATTATTCTGGGTATTTCCATGAGGATGTTTTTGTATTAGATTTTACATTTGAATCAATAAAGTAAAACACATTGCCCTTTTTGTATGGGTGAACCTCATCCACTCACTGGAAGGGCTAAATGGAACAAAGGAGTTCAAAAGAGGAAATTCCTCCTGACCTCATTACCTTGGCATTGAGACACCAATGTTTTTCTTCCTGATAGATTAAAATGGGAATGTTGGCTCTTCCTGTATCTCATGGCTGATGGCCTTCATTTAGGAACTTACCCATCAGCTTTCCTACATCCTGAACTTACTAACTGCAGATCTTGGGATTTCTCAGATTCCACAGTCACAAAAACCAGCTCCCTATGTAGTCTTTCACTTCCCATCAGTATTGACTGTGATTGCCCCATGACAATAAGGATTTGTTAGCATTTTTTCTGGTCTAGGCTTTGCTTTCGCTGCCCATTTGGGTAAGACATAAGCAGAGGGCAGCAAGCAAAGGGCAGTTCACTATCAAGGCAGGCAGATGGATAGAGTCCTGGAGTCCCTGGTCACTTTTTCAGGAATAATGCTCTCTCCGGCAACCAGGTACCCAGGCACACCAGGCAGTAAGGCTGGCAGGAAGGAGACAGCTAGGAGTGGGGCAGCTAACTGAGCCTCCCAGCCCCCCAAAAAAATATTTACCCTCTTTTTCTGGGTTCTCTCTGGCATCATCTCTCTTGCATCATCTTGTGGCCTCATTACGTCTGCAGTCATACAGCTCATCCTCACAGCTGCCACTGCAACTACCTTTATCCCAGGCTCTAGGCACAGGTATGCACACTTGCACATGCGCATATACACATGCTCCAGGTGTCGACAATCAGTCACATGGCCTCACCCCATGAGCCTTCTGCATTAAGACAATCAAGGTTACAGGTGATAGTCACAGAGGCTAGTGGTGCAAAAAGCCTGGTTAATTCATTTATCTTACAATATGCAATTTAGATATTTAAACACCAGAAGAAATTGATGCAGATCTGGATAAATTCTTTACATCTGGATAAATTCTATAATCACATTATTTATATGAGTTCATTATCCTTACTGTATATAGGGATCAGGAAAGCTGATCCTAGATATATTAATTACATGGGGATTTGAGTTTACAGCCTCACATGAAAAATTTTCTTTACCTTTCCTGTTCTGTTTTCCTTAAGGGTGTGGGCATGTTGGCTATATCAGTATACTTTTGCTCTTCTAAGTAAATATAAAGTTTAAAAATGATTCAGTCATGTAATTTAATTAGGATGGACCTTTATGGCTTACTCATTATTTATAATATTTGTCTTCCTTCTTTCATGAAAATTACTAATGAACAGGTAATTGAATGTCATCAAGAAAAACATATTGGAATTCTCAGCCTTAATGACAAGATTGATCTGGAATAGGATTGAAAATGAAGATTCGCAACCTAAATTGTGTTAGCAAACACACTCTGTCACTCAAGGTAGACTTGATAGATGATATATATGGTAGATAGATAGACAGACAGACAGACATGAAAGAGGAAGTTTATGGTTCTTGACTTAGAGTTTACAAAAAGATTATGTGCACCTGTAGGCAAGTTAAGAACCTCTCCAATAACTTATAGACATCACAACTACCTATTGATTTTCAGCCAGCTATTTTGCAACTTTATTACCTTTTTGAACCCTGTGTGCATTTGGGTTTGAGACTTCTGGTTTAATATATTAAAATGGG
The DNA here is from genome assembly GCA_019455555.1 of Galemys pyrenaicus. Classification (NCBI taxonomy): domain Eukaryota; kingdom Metazoa; phylum Chordata; class Mammalia; order Eulipotyphla; family Talpidae; genus Galemys; species Galemys pyrenaicus. Next base: position 3,502,789 of record JAGFMF010011464.1, read on the forward strand.
CAATTTCACTCTAATAGCTAACAAAGATCAAGTTTCTTTAAAATAAAATATATTATACAGTAGACTCTTAAATCAAAAGATAAATGTTAAAACAAGATAATATAACAGAAATTCCTCCAAAGGTGACATTTTCCAATATGTGTTGAAGATACTATTCTGAAAAATAAAGGGGGGGAAGGAGGGAGTGGGTTCCATGAGCAAATAAATATTGGAAATAGTATTTTAAACAAAGGAGAACTGACAAATTGATTTTTAAATTGTATTACCCCCTATAATCTGAAATGGTTAATGTATGGTCTGGAGCATCAAAGTCTTGGTGGGATGTACATGTTCAGTGCTTCATAAATCTGATGGATTGTAAGTATTTTGTGATGGAATCTTATAAGTATGTGTGTGCATGCACCATCTCCTGCACCAACTCTTTCTTGAAACATTCTTTAACTCCCCTGTGTTTTTCTCTGTATCAAAAAGTGACAGGATTCACAAGAAAGACTATGTAATCTTTCCAATTTTCAAAAAGAAAGATGAAACAATAGATATAATAGCATGTCTATTAAACATAGAGACATAGGTAGAAAACATTGGCAGACTTTACCCTGGAGCTGACTGCTTAAAGTTTCCACCAGATCTCATTGTCTACTTGTGGCACAGATACCTAAGATATACTACCATATATTCTGTATCAGTAGACTGAAAGATCTGGACATTAGTCTATGTTGGTAATATCTAATGAAATTTCAAATTTGAAATCCACGCTTTTGAACTCAGTTTGCTTACCCAGATAGTCAATTCCTCTGTGTTTTATAAAAAAAAAAACAAACAACAACAAAAAAAAAACAAGAACAGATCCCTCCTTTGGATTTACCTGTACATTGTGTTTCATTGTCTTTAGTATAGTGCTTAACTCCTGGAAACTTGTGCTATCCTTATCATTCTGCATGCTACAGACAGAAATATGCTTCCAAAGCCTATTGCAATCATTAAGTTGTTACAACTGTCCAAGATGTTTTAAAAACATTAGTTCTTGTGGTGGTGGGGGAGTGGTGCTAAATTCTTATTTGAATATACAAATGAATTAACTATATTATGACATTAGGACATAGTGACCACAATAAGAAAAACTTTAGTAGAATTTTAGTAGAACTTTAGAGAATGATTTACTATGACAAAAATGGACAGACTTTTATCTGAAGTTTAAACAAAACTGCAAATATTTAACAAAACAATACCAGTTTCATTAAGTTTCCAGGTATTGAGTTACATTGCATAAATCTAATGAAATATAGCCTCCAGGTTAAACAGGGATGCTCCCTTCAAATACATGAATATTAACTGGCCCATGACATTCTCAGTTTCATTAACTAACCCTACTAGTTATTTCAGCTACTGCATGCATACATAGGCTTATCTTCCTCAGGGACCAACCCACCTGGGGTAATAAATTGAAAACTGATGTCAGGAGAATTGCAGATTGGTTTCAAAACAGAGAATTACAGTGGGGAACATCAATGCTGTTGACAAAGAAGGCTGGCTGGTGTTCTGCATTCTATCATCAACAATTCTCACAGGGGGACAATAAAGAGAATGGTCCCACATGAGTCTCACTTTCTTGCCTTCCTTTTGTATTTGTGACTTTGTCTTTTCTCCTTTTGTCTTTTCTCTTTTATTTTATAACAAAAAAGAGAAGTGGAACAGACAAAATAACAAGTGCCCATTAAAATACAAGCTTATGAAATAAAAGTTTTCCAGGTTATCTCTCAACTCTACTTCTTTGAGAACTATAGTTATGATGGCTTCCTCAGTATACCTGAATTAAGTGTTTTCCTGAAAACTGTCACCACATCTTGCTTATCCCATCTTATCATACCTGTCAGTTGCTATTGAGTTAGAAATTGTCTTGTATAAATCATTTTCTTTAGAGATTTCAGAAATTGTGTCAAGTTAATTTTCAACATAACTTAATTCAATGTTATGGTTACCAGGAGCAGCAGCTACATTACTAAAACCAATAGGCAATTCTCTATCTTCATCTTACTTTACCTATTTGGAGCGTTGTAGTGACAGCAAGGCATGGAGCAGGTTTTCCATGATTCCAGAAGACGTGTAGGAGTCCTAGAGCCCTTGGTGGTTTTTTTCAGACTTTTATTACATCATTATATCAGAGGTGAGCACGTACACAGCTGGCAGGGGTGCCGGGGGGGGGGGGCAGAGGCTGGCAGCCTGCTAGCCCCCGGTGCAGCTCACTCTCTCTGGACTCTCTGGGCTCTCTCTGCTTATCCTCTTCTCTTTCTCTTCTTCCCCTGCTTCTCTCTTTCTTTCCTGGCGGCTTCATGATGCCTCTCTATATGTCTGTGTCTCGGCTCAGGTGTGCCCACTTGGCATGCCCACTTAGGCATGTGTGCACGACCGCAGGTGTCCATCATCTACACCAATGGCGGGAGGGTGGAAAAGCCTGATACTTTTCCATTTACCCTACAAGTATCTAACATATTTCTTCTTAATACGTTTACTCTATTTGGTTACCAAAATACTACATTCTTCTTGTTTTTCTCGGACTACCTCTTAATCTTTTTTTCTTCCTCTTCTTTATATCTAAAACTTCACATACCTATGGCTTGTATACTAAACTTCATCCTTTTTCTACCTACACATTCTCCCTTGGGAAATTTGATCTAGTTTCTTGGTTTTAAATAACTGATGTACCTTGATCATTTTCCATGAACTACTATAACAAAACACCATAAATCGGGAAGCCTACAACAAATTGAATTTACTTTCATGTAGTTCTGGAAAAAAGAAGTTTGAAATCCAGGCATTGCCAGACTTGTCTCCTAGCTACAAGAGGGAGAAGCTATGTCATTCCTTTCTCTTTGTTTCCAGTGTTGCTGGCTATCCTTGTTCCTTGGCTTAGTGACGCGCTGTTCAATCTCTGCCCCATTGTAATAATGGCACCCCCCCTCCCCATAGTGCTAGGAAGGTACAGAGCAAGTTCTCTGTGAATCAGGTGGATAGAGGTTTTGTAAACTTTGCTCAATATCATATGCCTTCCATTTAGAAAAAAAATGTTTCACACAGTGACACTCACCACTACTTGTAGAATGGATGGATGAGCTATGTCTATTACCAAGTAGAAAAATCTAAACATGTTTCAGAGCAGCAGGTTTTAAACACAGATTCACTGTTTTTAAATATTTAATTTTCTGTATCTCTTCATCTCACAAAAGCTTTATTTAGCAGATGATCTCCCATAATATGAACTCAATCTGGGAAGCACTTAGCCAGGCTACAGAACCCCACCCAGTCTGGCTATCAGAATTTTCTGTGCACTTAGAAGACTCTTAAGAGGTCATTATACCACAGATAACCAAGTCTTCTATTTGCCATGGTTGAAAAGATCTCTTTTTGAAACTGTTTTGAAAGCTTTAACCAGTGATGAAGCATGGGCAGTGCATCTCTTCACACATATGTTTAAGTCTTAGTGTTTCTAATACATATCAATCTATAGATCTAGAGTTACCTTTGATCAGAAATATGAAAGAGGAATGAAAATAGGAAAGGAAAAAAATATCCTAACCCGCTCCTCTTTATCCTAAAGAGACTAATAATAGCATAAACCCCTTAAACCCCTTATAAAGCTCTTATATCACTCTTCCACCAGTTGTTACATAGAGATAACACTTAAACTTGTTTTTCTTCTCTTTTTAATCGCTTCCAGTATTTGGATTTATACTTATGATATGAAAAAATGTTTTCTTACAGCAACTGCAATGTTTTAGAAAAGGGAAAAAATATGTCCCAAAGTATTATTTTAATGAATGTTTATGAGTTTCAGTTCTGGCAATTCAAAGGGCTCCTGAGATACCTATTCAGAGAGCTCAATTCAACAAGACAGACATCTAATTTTACAATAAACCAATTTATTTCATGCAAGATGTAGAACTTTCCTTCAAATATTAACTAATTCTCCCATTCTGAACACTGATCACCACAGATTCATTTTGTTTCCAATTCAATACAAAATATCAGTGAATAACATACCTCCATAGATCAAAGTATCAAGGTTTTAATTCTTTCTATTTTAATAGAATTACAAGAATCCTAATTAATTATGGGTAGAATGAGAATGACAGAATATAAGAGAGAAAAAAGTAATTTCCATAGGGTCAGCTAAATATCCACTCATTGATCATAGAACTTTCTTCTTATCAAAAATGGAGTCAACTGATCAGCCTGCAATGCACTGTGGCATGTGTGGTTTTTGGGGAACTACAGAAAATATTTTGCAGGGGAGAGAGTTAGCACAGTTTCTTCACCATATTATGAAGAGACAAGTGTTCTGATAAAATCAGGTTTAAAGATATTAATCACTGCTGGTGTGATTTTTAAGAACATTTTCCACAATGCACTAAGTGGTTTTTGACACTGCAGAAAAGAAAGAAGAAAAATTAGGTCTTAGTGATCTATTATATTTCTGTCTCTAGAAGAAGAGTTAGAATCCTCTATATACTCTTTGACATTGTACAGATACTTCCTCAATAGGTGAATCAGGCCATACAAATTCTGGTTTCTCAGTAAGACAGTCATGCATACATACAGTAACCAAATTGAATTATTTTTTAAATGAAAATAATTTTAATTTTAATCTTAAATTTTAAACAAAAGTATCTCTCATTTATATAGATTGCTTGTATAAATTCTTGTCTCCTGTATTTTCTGTAACATTGAGGGTTTGAGATTACATGGAGGCAATGAAATCCTTAAAGCATGGGGCTAGACATTGTCCAAAGACTAGGAGAAGAAACTTTTGTATGTCACAGAAACAGTAAAGAGTGGGGACTACTAAGACAACTATAACTTGAGGCAGAATTGTTGACAAATTGATTATAACTGACAAGACAGTGGGAGGTATCTAGAAGATTTCTATTTCTGATATATAAATGTCCATGCAAAGATGATGAACAGATAATGAATAGAAAAGAAGCCTATTGAGAAAGGAGTCATGGTTTATATTTGTGTGTATAAAATTATTGGGACATGCTGATTTGAAATTAGCTTCAAAAATTGAAATGGATATTGACTATGTGATTTGACCACATAGGTCTAAATGTTAGGAGATATGAAACTATAAGAAATATCACTTCAAATGTATGGTGTGAAAATCCTAAGACTGGATAAGACTGCTTGGCAATAAAGAGAAGAGGCCTTGGCATTAACCCAGAGAATTCTATGTGTAGGACTTCTAGATGGGTCAACCCATCCCATCTACTTCTATATTAACCTGTTTTTAGCTAAGCTATGACTACATCACACTTTTGATCAAAAGCCTTTAGTGACATATCTCTAAAAACAAAAGGTGTAAATGTTCTGACTAGCATCCATGATCTTCTTTGTCTAGCCTGGGCATGTCATTATAACTCAGTTTTCAAGACTTGTTATCTATTTCTTTGCTTCAAAATCTTCTACCTGCTACTAGAAGATTTCCTACTCCTACCTGCTCCTACATAAGATTTCTGTTACTTTGCACATAAATGCCCTTTACTTGTAATAACTATGTCCACATTTGCGCATACTTCTCTTTGTCAAGACCTAACTAATATTCCCTCATGGTGAAGTTGGCGAGGAGTTCCTTGGTATCATCTCTTCATTCCAGTAAGGAACTTTCTCTTCCCATTATATCACTTAGCCTTTAACTGTAAACCCCATGTGCAAAATGTCACAAATCCAAAGTGTGACATAATATGGGTAACATACTTACCACCAAGCATATGTCAGCTACTGCAACATTCTCAGATGTCTTCTCTTTTGTTTAGCACACTAGTGCATGTGTCCTTGTATGTAGACATTCTTATAAACAACTCATATTTATTGAATGAAAAAATTTTGAGTATGTAAGATAATGTAATGTAACATAAAGTAGATTAAATTTCCATTACCCAAATGATGTTTCTCTGGGCATGGATATAAAGACATTTATAACCTTGTTCTATAAAGTTTCTCATAGGAGTCTTTAAGAAAGAGGAAAAAAGAAAACTGACTCTGAGACCTATATTCTTATCATCACTCTGACCACAAACAAATCAATTAACTTCCCTAACATAATTGTTTTCACATCTAAATGAATATTATAATACTCTCCATCTACATGATTGGAATATTGCATCTAGTTAAAATGAGGTTTATAAAAAATTGATTTTTTAAATTTTCATATATATTTTAGATCATTTTGGTCTGTTATGAGCAATAATGAAATAGTGAGAGTCCACTGATGACTTTGATTTTTTAAATGGCAGATACATCTTTTATTAGGACATATGGACAATTTTTAAAGTTATATGAAGAATGCTATGAAGTAAAATAAGATTATTAACTTATTAAAACAAAAATTAATCTAAACAGTTATGCTAGATATTTTTCTATTTTCCCTTGAAATCTCTTCTCTGCCCATCTCTCCTCCACTCTGATTTTTAGAAGGTCACCGCAGATGTCTTTTTTGCTTTCAAGTCTCTTGTTAAGTTTGGGCAATGAGAGGCCGATGACATCATTGTAGAAAAAGCAGAGTGAACTGGGGGTTTTTACATTTACGAAATGAGCATATTATTCATGTCTTATAAAGAAATATGATAAACTAAAATTCATAATCTGGTTGTGATTTAACATCTGAGAACTGTTTGCAAAATAGTCTTTAAAATGAAATCTGAACAAAATATAAAATATCTTTACCATTTTATATGGCCTGTTAGCCTGTTCATGTGATCAAAACATCAGAAATATAGTATCAATACCCCATTCTACCAAGAGGCTTATTTTTATTCCAAATATTTGGTATTGCATAGATCTACATACAGTGTCCATTATGACTCCTCAGGGCTCAGAGTTTATTCTTTGCTTCCCTGATTTAAGATGCCCTTTCTGCTGGACATGTGCGTCTCTCCAGACCACAGTATTTACTTATATTCTGAATGTAGATGTGCCTCACTTCTGGTAATATATATCTATCTCTATCTCTATCTCTATCTATCTATCTTTATATATTATATTACATATAATATATATTATATATCTATATATTTTAAATTTTCTTACAGAGTTGTTCATTTTTGTGCAAATTTTGATTTGTTCCCTCAGGTGTAGTCCCTGTAAATCTCCCACCACCTTATCCACCATGAACCAACACAAAATATATGAAAAGCCACTTGTGTTCTTCATATATTTTGAAATGAAGAAATGATATACAAACTGCTTTAACAAAATTAAATATTATTTGAAATTTATTAAGAAATTATAGGATATTGAAAGTAAGTACATACAATTATTTAACTTAAATATAATTTCTTTTGAAGAAACTCTGCTATCCCTTTTATATTTCTCCTATATCTTTCTTGAACTTTATAGTGGGTTCTATTAAAGAGAATTATTCTGACTTAGAATGAACTTAATAGTTCTTTTTTGTATTTTGTTTATGTAGTTGCCCTGTTGTAGCTTACTCATGCTGATGTGCAATCATAGATTGGGGTGCTTTTCAAAAATTCTAGAAATTTGGCTGCAACCGTGACCATGTTCTAAGTGCTTATAAATTATTGAGTCACCAATGAAACAATTAATGAAACCAAATAACTTATTACTTCACAGAGTTGTGGACAGTTTATCTCAGTCTTGAAGAACAATCAAATCTCAGTTCTGCTCTCAGCACTCCAGCTTATTCCAGTTATTTATCTATAAAATAATTTTTATCAAATATCCTTACACAACCAACTTCTTTTCACTATTCCTTTTAATTTTTTTCTTGAGGTAGCATTGTTTTTAGGGCAGGTTCTCACCGCTTCCGAGTATGTTACCACATCACACTAAACACCAAAGTCAAAACAAACTTCCACCAGTCCACTGGAACCCCGCCACCGTTTGCTACCAAGTTATTTTTCAATAACATTCACTTCCTTCCACAAACATATTTATTCTACAATATCTAAAAGATATAATGATAATAAAGAAAATAATTAGATTTCAATAGTCCCACAATCAAGTGACAATGACTATTTAGATGCTTTTTCTTTCCATAACCTTCCTTTTGGACATGTTTTTAAATACAAATTATAAACTCAAAATGTATCATTTCAGGTCAATCCATGATCAGCTAGCTCAGTTAGAATTAGATACTTTTGTAATTATTTTGAGATGAACAAGGCACATAAAAATCCCATGATCACTTGGACCTTCCCTGTTGGTGCAAGGGGTTAAAGCACAGCACTGTTAGGCTATTCACAGCCACTGTAGTGCAGCATGATTTCGATTCCTGGCCAAGGAGGTGATCCACATGGCACAGCAGACCTATCCTGTCTGCCCATTGCTCCCCTCTGCAGTGTATTTCAGTAGATCTGTTTGTTCTGTTCCTCACTCTGTCTCTGGTGAATCCTTTCAAAACTCTACACTCTGTCCTGTATCCCAGTTCTTGCATGCAGAAATAAATAAATCTTTTTATAAAAAGTGCCGTGATCTCAATTTACATGAAGAAAGCTACTGTCCAAAAAGTGTAGATAATTTGCCTAAAATTTTATAGCAAACTAGATCTTTGGTATTTCCCCATAACTTGTTGTATTTCGCTATATAGGTTAGCATTTAGGGTTGTAGAAGAGATGTGTCTTTTGGAATGAATTTCTCTAAATCATATGTATAAAGATATATTTAAGACCATAAACTTTCTTTACCATATTCAAGTATAAAATTTCATATTTTTTAGAAAATTTGGAAGTGGTATGACCATAAATCACTTTGGAACATTTAATCAGCATATTACAGCTCCTCATGTTCATTCATAGGAAATTTCTGTTTCTATATCTAGACACAACCTATCACTAGTGTACATTTTGGTAAGACATTTCTTTGACTTCACTTTATTTAACACTAAAATAAGGGTTGTGCCATGGGATTGTGAAAAACAAAGTAAATAATGTTGGCTATAATGCAAAAACAAAAAATAATTTTAAAATGGTAGTAACAGTAATATGTTCATTGGCAACATTCCAACCACAAGACAAGGAAACTATAGAGGAAATAGAGACCCCATGCTTATTTGACATTAGGATGAAGACTGTTGCTATACTTTACCTAGTAAATCAAGATGTTTTCATACTTCCCAACTTCTTCTTCACTGCCTACAGTGGTCCAAATACTATCTTTCAGACTCAGGAAGTGATGAATCAGTTGAATCCTCATCTTTTGGCCTGAGAACACCTGTTAATGGGAGCCAATTAAGTTAAGGGATGACAGGGATTTGGAGGAGATGCTGATCCCGGCCCAGCCAGGAACTGTGCTGAGACTTCTCACTGACATTCTAAATGATCCAGCAAATGGCTGTCTGAGGATTCCAAGGGTCTTGGTACATGTCAGACTTCAGTGACAAGGTTGTAGTCAATGCTATTGGACACATGGATGAAGAAATGTGTCTTCCTGCATATGGAGATAGCATACCCATCCAGCTTCATAGTCATCCTACTTCTATGTAAAGTCTTACATCTGAAAAGAATTGACAAAAAAAAAAAATTCAGTTCTCTACCCTGGAAGCACCTCTGTATTTTGTAGAGTCAGGTGAGAGGATGAGAAGAGTGCTTACTCCAGCCAGAATTAACTAGTAATGTGTTTGAAATCTAGTACCACTTTACTGCTTTGAAAGCAGGACCGGGGGCACCTTGGATTTTTTTCTGCATTGATTAATTGGAGCCAACTCAAGGTATGTACAAGTTTCCAAGTTTTCAACATTAATCACATAAATGAACTGAAAATAATTAGTTCATGGTGACTTTCTGACTTATAATAATAAGCTCCAACTTAAATATACTTAGTGCAGACAGCTAAATATAACATGTGAAAAAAAGGTAACAAACAATCCAAAACCTGCAGGCAAAGTTTTTTTCTATGTAACTCTCCTAATAATTAACACAGGGTTCATTTTAATTGGTACACTTGATTAAGTGACAAAAGTGGAGTACCACCTAAAATGTTTTATTCAGCAGTAATATATGAAGAGGAATTTTGGAAGAAGAGTTGATCAGGAAAAGTAAATCTTGAAAAATAATTGGAAAAACCATTTCTAATCCCTACACTTTGTGATCATTCTTCCCAAATTTAAATATTAGCTCCTCCTTTTTTTGTTGATTTTGGTTGTATTTCTCTGGTTTGAATTATTATTGAGCTAGTTGAGTTTTACTTCACACAGTTCCCTACTGCCTCCAGCACTACTATACTACCTTCAGTATATAACAAGTACACTGTCTGGGCCTCCCTGTGTGCAAGGGGTTAAGGCACAGCACTATGAAGCCATCCACAGCCACTGCAGCACAAGTTCGGTCCCCGGCCAGGGAGGGGACCCACATGGCACAGCAGACGTCTCCTGTCTCACCCACTGCTCCCCTCAGCAATATTCTTTGGTCAATCTGCCTGTTCTGTTCTCCACTCAGTCTCTGGTGAATCCTCTCACCCCCACACCTCTAGCCTTTACCCTAGTTCTTGTATGCATAATAAATAAATCTTTAAAAAAAAGTGTCATGGCTTCTTATGATTTACTATTCTGAATACTTAATTTGACTACCAGTCTGAAATGTTGATTTAAACTTACAAATTTTTGTATAGTAAATGCTACCATTAAAAGGAAAGACCAACTGTTTATTTGGACATTTTATAGTTATTGACAAAAAACAAAATAAAATGTCCTACTAGATATACACATACTTATCAAATATAAGGAGAGATAATACCAAGAAGATATAACACAGACGATTCTATCTAAATGAATTGGGTCTCACCAAGGAATACAAAGAGAATGTTCAATTTTATCAGAGGTCTCCAACAATATAAAATAACCATCTTAACCATTCTGAATTGCTCAAGTGCAAGCAGGAGGACTAGTCTTTAACAGTCAATAGGTGCTGCATTTTCAGACACCTCTCCACTCAATCACAGAGAACAATAAATCTACCAAGTCTGTTTTACAATTGACAAGGGGTTTTCATCTTTCAGGCCAAGGCATATCAATGTATGTTTAATGGGCCATAAGTATATTCCCAAATTCAGCTCTTCTCTCTTTTCAATAGGACATTATCATTCTCTTAGTCTTTTTCTGCATTTGTGCTTCCAGCCCCCTAGAGATAGCATCATATTCAAGTCCCCCATCTTATTTTTTTTTTTTTAAAGATTTATTTATTTATGCGTACAAGCACTGGGGCACAGGCCAGAGGTGTGGGGGGTGAGAGGATTCACCACAGACAGAACGGGGAGCAGAATAGGCAGATCAACGGAAGTACACTGCTGAGGGGAGCAGCGGGCACAACAGGAGAGGTCTGCCGCACCATGTGGGTCCCCTCCCTGGCCGGCAGCAGGGATCGAACTCGTGCTGCAGTGGCTGCGGTTTGCTTCATAGTGTGTTGCTTAACCTACTGCGCCACCGGGGAGGCCCAAGTCCCCCATCTTAAACTCATGTACACATTTTCAGTGTCAGCGCTGTCTCCTATAACGTCTGACATGAAGTTTACCACACTTCCTTTTAGGCCAGCTCTTTTCTCAAATAGGCTGGCTTTTCCCACACCCCTGGGGAGTTCTGCATGTCCTTTGAATTCCTTTGTTCTTCTCTTGTCTTCACACTTACCTTCAGTGTTCATTTGAGTTTCTTCAAAGGGCCACTTACAACTTTGTCTCTGGTGAATCCTCTCCAGGCCACTTTTCCTTCAGTTTTCCAGGTTCATTTTCATTTAATGTTCTATATACATTTACTGATTTTTAAAAATTAATTACTTCATTCACACACTGATTTCATCACTTATTTTTTGAACACCAATTGTGTGCCACCTAAGACAGTGTTTTACTTAAAGATATCATTTATTTAAGACTTTATATATCACCACTAATATTATTCAATATTTATGCTGATAATTTAATAAAATATCTCCTCTCTGTGGCATAATTGCATTTTAGTTCATATCAAATACTCTATTTCGTTTTTTCTTTGTAATATATACAGAACAATGTGCTTTAAATATTTCTCACATTCTCATTGACCAAATCTTTTATTACTCCTGGAAAAAGTCTCATTTATTCTACTCTTCTTTATGTAGCCATTCAAGAATAATTTATAATTTTTCTCCAATCTCTGTGTAGTTCCTGTAATCCATTTTCACCATCTCAGCTTATATATCCATTCATTATTAGTGGCATAAGTGTTATTTCAAAGTATAATTCCTTGGGAACCAGATAATGTGTGCACCATGTGGATTTTTATTTTCCACATTGTAAATATAGCCTTTGCCTTATCCAATATCAAATATATGATAAGTGTTGTATACATCCATTTATTTTATTCTCTCTCTTTAATTGCCATCATCTTCATCAATGTTATTCCCTATATTCCCCTACCTTCAGTACTTGTTTATATGTTTTAATACTTTATGACCAGGAAATTTTTTAAAAATGCAAACAACTGGTCAAAATCACCTCAAGTCACTCGATAATTACATATTTTCTCTATTCCTTTTTGCTTTTGTTTCTTGATGTTTTCATTTTGTGAGATATGTGTAAGTCTCTTAAAATATATGATCTTTCTGTGTATAAGGATTACCTATTTGCACATATTATACTTAAAAGACATTTGGTGACAAGGACTAAGGATCAAATTTGTGGAATTACACACATTGACTGAAAATGATAGTAAGTGTAAACAGTGAGGAAATTTACAGTCAGCATAGGACTGGGACAATAGCAATAGCCTTGAATTCAAGTCCTCCTCTATCCTTATATTCTTTAAGGCCTCTATTACCTTCTGAATTCAGCCATCTACTTTGCTTTCTCTTTGTCATCTGTATTTCCTCACTAGAACATTGGTTCACACTATCAGTCTTAATTGTTTTCTTTGTTTAATTCTATCTTCCCTTACAATTTGAGAAAAAAAAAAAAAACAAAACTACCATGCAAATCCACATTGGAGACATAAAAGAGAAAATAACTTGAGGAATGAGGACAAGTAAAGAGAATTAAATCTGAAGAAGAGTAAAGTTAATTTTCATTCCTTATCCTGAATCCCTGAAAGGGATTGTTTTACCTAGAGAATTGTTTTCTGATATCAGGCACTTACCTCTAGCCATTCACATCTCTATTACAATGTTCCCTGACTGGTTAATTGTTACTTGTCATTGAGCCAAAACAAGGAGAAGGCAAACTAATCTGGGAAGAGGCAGACTAAGGCTGCCAGTAGAGACTTTAAACAAAACAAAGAGAAAAATCCAAACATCTAGGCATTAAATCTAAAAAAATCATCTTTCAAGAGACACCAGAGCTGTGCCCAATGTTATCAATTTATCACTTATATTCCCATTTGTGTACTCTGCCCTTTTTCCCTGTTAGCTATGTGCACATTTTATTCCAAAAGAGTGTTTTGAATCTAAACTCTCCCACCCTAAGAAACAAAATGATAATTGAAATAACATAATAAATGCAGCATCTTTTCCATTTCTCCATCTTAAATTTTTTTCTTGCATTCCAGACATTATGGAACCAAATTACATTTTTGCATATTATATCAAAACAAGTGCAATCACAATAACCATTTATTTCTCAGCATTTTCATTTCTTTTTTAATGAACTTTCCCTGAGGACATTCTCACAATTGAGTATTTATTTATTATAAGCAACAAAAGAAATCTTGATTGTTCCAGCTGTGACAGAGAAACTTACTTTGATAAGCATACAGTAGATGAGGCAAGTAATAATAATAATGATAAACATTTCAATACTCTGGAATCTAAAGAAACAAAGAGAAATGAAGAGACACTGAGTAAATATGTTCTTTTCCATCTTTCTTTAGAACACTTTATTTCTCTTTTCCAAGACCGAATGAAGTTTCTCATTTAAAATACCAAGGCTCGGGCCTCCCCTGGTGGCGCAGTGGGTTAAGCAACGCACTACGAAGCAAATCGCAGCCACTGCAGCATGAGTCCGATCCCTGCTGCCGGCCAGGGGGGGGACCCACATGGTGTGGCAGACCTCTCCTGCTGTGCCCGCTGCTCCCCTCAGCAGTGTACTTCTGTTGATCTGC
>JAGFMF010011464.1:3516912-3659770 GCA_019455555.1 Galemys pyrenaicus
CTGCTCCCCGCTCTCTGTGGTGAATCCTCTCACCCCCCCACACCTCTGGCCTGTGCCCCAGTGCTTGTATGCATAAATAAATAAATCTTTAAAAATAAAAAAAATTAAAAAAAAAATAAAAAAAAATAAAATACCAAGGCTCATTATAAATTCCTTTCAAAGGATGAAATCTTTATTGGTAAAATCATCATAACAAGAGATTGGAAAAACAGAGTTCTACTGCCTGTTTAGTAGAAGTAACACTTGTAGTGAATAAATCATATTTTTTTGTCATAGACCCATCTAATTCACTGAACTCTTGATCTACTTTTGCATAAAAATTTAGAATTACTTATTCTTTTCATTCATTGGCTCATTCAATACCATAATTTCATGTTTTTAAGGGATAAAGAAAAGCCATGTTGAGAACATAAAAAATTAATTCAGTGATTTCCCTTTATATTTACAAAACTGATTAATGCTTTGGGACCCATTAGTACCAAATGGGGACTATTCATATATTAGTTCTCCTGATTTCCAAAAAGTTAAGCAATGGCCAATGCATATCATAAAAATTCCCAAATACAAGAATGTAAGGAAGGTAATTCTTCTCCACTGCTTTTTCTATATCTGCCATTTTCTACATCTTTTGAAATCTTGGAGACATATATAACATAATAGTGAACTGTCTTTCTCCTTTGGTAATATGTGCATGTGTGTGTTTGTAGATATGTATATAAAAGTCAACATGGCATCTGAAAGTTACTTTTCTTTATGGAAATATATAATACATTTTTACATTGCCCTTAATGACTTTCCTCATTTCTAATTCTTCTTACTTAGTAGAAACCTCAATTTTCTTTTTTATAAAGAACACAGCTATATAAAAGTCTTCATAAATGTTCTTTAGATAAAAGAGTAATTAACCAACTGCCTAAATTACTAAGTATACAAAGTACAGAAAAACATTCACAGTTCTGTTCTTTTAAGGTAAGTAGAGTAACTAGATCACAGTAAATATAACAGAGGTACAGTCATCATTCTAAAGGAATAGGTATTTTAAAGCATAGCTTCATTTTGTGGGATTTAATGTTTAAATTTGCAAGCATTCAAATCTCCTTGAACTATTTTTTTAAAGATTTATTTATTTATTCATACAAGGACTTGGGTATAGGTCAGAGGTGCAGGGATTTTCCAGAGACAGAGTGGGGAGAAGAACAGGTAGATCTACTGAAATACACTGCTGAGGGGAGCAGTGTATGAGACATAATCTCCTTTAACTGTCTGACAATCTAAGAAACATTATTGAAGTTATTTACATGTCAGTTAAAGAACTGATTGTGGAAGACAAAATCATAACATTCTTAAAGGATAATAGAGACTCCCTATACAAAATCTGTGTGTGGGGAAAATATTTTCTAAACTTACCTAAAGAGGGATCATTAGGTCTCCATCGTTGTATAGAGGTTAAGTCTCATCATGCTATCATATCACCACTGGGGCCTGAGCTCTATCTCCTGCCAGGGAGCTAACCCACATGGCACAACAGACTTCTCCTGTTCGTACGGCTACTCCCTTTAGCAATGTATTTCAGTCAGTCTGCTCTTCTGCTCCCCATTCTGTCTCTGGGGAATCCTCTTACCCCCTCACCTCTAGCCTGTACCCCAGTAAATTTATGCAGATACAATAAATAAAATAAATCTTTTAAAAAAAGGAACCATCAAAGAAATATGTGAAGCTACATTACAATAAACAACTTTCATATTAATCCATACAGAAGGTATGCAAGCAGTTTTCCAACTAGGAATAATATTCAAACACTAAACTGACCACATATAACTATTCAAATAAATGAAGCATAGTTAGAAGACACCATAAATTCTATAGAAACTGACAAGTTTTGAACAGGCACTCTATAGGAGAAGCAACTTAAATGTCTAATAAATGTAGAAATATAGTCTGCCTAATTAATATCAGGGAAATGTCAATCTTAACCCATTGGAATATCTGAAAGGAAGAAGTCTGACCAAATCAAGTATTTGCAAGGATATGATTTGATGAATTCACTCCCAGACATCTAGATGTTTCCCTGGATAGCCTTTCACTATTGTGCCCTGAGAAAGGTAAACAAGTATTAGGGGTAAGGACATTTTTGGTGATGAAAAAAACTGAAAAACAATCTTTGTGAATATCAGCTACAGAATGAAACATCTTTAGAGTCATCAGCATAAGATGAATTTAAAAAACACAATACTGGACAAAGAAGCATGTTCTGGGAGAATATTCATGGTATAATTAAAATGATGTCAAGTTCAAAAGGAGGTCAAGTGAAACAATATAGCATTTTGGGATACAAACAAAGGTAAAAATCGCTGAAGAAAATTATACACTTGTCAACCAAAACAAGAAACCAGTAGGTTTCTTTGGGAGGAAGGGGTAAGGTGTGGTCACAGAAGGAATATCAACTAAGTATTGATGATGATCTATTTTTAATAGACCAAAAAAACACATTGGTGGACATTTATATATATATATATATATATATGTTACTCCTCTTTAAATATGATAATTAATGAAAACAAAAATAGAAGAGAAGTATTAGGTGAAATAAACAGGAATCCACTGCCTATGGTATTTCAGGACACAGGTCACAGATCATCATGCAATGGTCTGTAATAGCCACTATTTGTCTTAGCAAGAAATGGTTAGGATAGCCTCAAAAATAAAATCCAGTGCAGTAGTCTGTATAGCCATTATCATGCCACCCAGACACCCTTAGAATTTCAGAATTATAGGCAAAAATTCCTTGTGAGACAGTGGGTCTCTTTCTACCTTTTTTAGTTCATCTATAACTTGAGGGGAATTAGATAATATTCCCCCTTGAAGATCTCAAAAGTCATAATTTTATTCCCAGAGTTATGGCATTTACCCACATGCCTTCTGCAATCAGGGGCCATAGGTGCTCATTTTGCTATTACAATGTCTGAAAAGAAGAAAAGAAAAACCTGGGCACCAGTATTATTTTTAATTCTATAACCTTGTTTCTGCTTTCTCCTCTGACTGGCAAAAGGAAAGCAGAAATGAATAACTAGGACACAGGCATTTTAATATCAACTGTGAATGAATGGTCAGTTATTGGGACAGCTGATATACACTCATTCTAGGTGGAGGGGGGATTGACTAAATGACCTTTTGAGGATGATTCCAAGACTATGACTCAGTAATAATACTTATCAACCTGTTCTAGTTGTCAGCTTCTAAAATGGGAGTGGGGGCGGGCAGTCTATTATTAGCCACAGGCTTCTGATTAATCTTTTAAGCTAAGGGAGCTTGTGTTTCAGCCAAGATGTGAAGCTGTCTCCTGAGGTGAGGCCATTAACATGCCAGGAATGAGAGAAGGTTATCATTAAAGAGGCATTAGACCCTTATGACCACAGTGAAGTCGAAAATGGCTGGTTGGCCAGGCAAAGCTGGTTAAGAGCTAACACAAGGTCATTGAAAGCATTGCCAAGCCATATGCTAGAACTGAAGATAGCAACACAGAAACTCTTTTGTCACCCTCTAGGGCATCTTTGTTTGCAAAGAAATGAGAGGCCAGTTCTATGACACTCACATGAACTAAGGACTCGGCTGTGCATTTCAAAATGGTGTGTGTGTGTGTGTGCACATGCATGTGGTTATATGCTTGTGTGCATGGGTGTTGTGGTCAGTATAAAATCAAGAGATAAGCTTTCACTTTAAAAAAATATATAAAAAGAAATCTTATATTTACGTACAAAAATGTTGCCCCTTCTCAAATCACGCTTTTGTGTATGCAAAGGGATTCAAGCTAACTTTATAAATGTGTACCTGGTTTGGCTATCTTAAACATCCATCACAGGCTCATCCTTCATCAATCTTATGGAATAATTTATTATTGAGGGGGTAAGGAATCGAATGTCAATTAATCATTCAAGACAAACTAAAAAGGGAGTTTAGTGAATTAGTTTAGAAAGATCAATTAAATGTGGTTGACTTTAACTCTCATGCTTCTTCCCTCTTGATCAACCAAAAATGTTACATCTATTGATATAGGAAGGGTGAATGGCCTGGTGATAATAATCAAGATAAACATTTGAAAATCTTGAGGACTAATAAGTTTCGTGACTTACTTAAAGGTGGCTTTGGTCAAGAGTATGTTTTAGTTGGCTTCCATGTAAAATGGGAATGGTAACGATCTTTCTAACTGCATGAGCAGTGTGTGTGAAATTTAGAGTTTGGGAAACTAGAATGGAGTGTGTTTGTCATTGTGGATGTTGTTCTGTTTGTAGTCATTATTATTTTTGCTAACATGAGGCCAGATGCCACATTTAAATGTTTGCTATACTGTTCCACATCTGGCAATATTTGGTATATGGTGATATCTAAATAATAAGCACTGAGATTAACAAGTTATTTAAGTTATATGAACTATATAATTCACATAGTTATATGTTATACTACTGTTAATGTAATATTTTATTACAAATAAAATATAGTTGCAGATAAATATACCCTATACACATGTGATTTTCATTTGAACCCATATAGCTTAAATTATTTTTTTACTTATTTATCTTATGCTTATTATCTTTATTTCAGGCTCTAACATTCATTCATCTTTCTATTCACTCACCCCACAAACTAAAAAGGAGATCTGGAAATGAGTGAACTGAGGTCACATCTTCACTCCAGCATTTACCCTCTCTGAATGTCTCTTTACTCACCTCTAACAAGAATAGTAGGAAATGATAGCGGCATTAGTGTTGGAAGGATGAAATGACATCGTATATTTAACAGGGACAAAGAAGCTGACTTGTACTGGGTAATCAAAGTAATATGGTCAGGATCCTTCAGCACAGCTTTTATTCAGCACATTCTCTAATGCTGACTTGTGATACAAAGGAGAACAATTCAGAGTTCCCCACTTCTGGGAACCTGCATCTGGGAGCTTCTGATGACCTTGTGGTGATCTGCTCACCCCAAAATAAGCATCTCCCTGCACTTCATCCTGGGGGGGAGATTGAACTACATTGTAAAACACTCCAGTTGCTCTTTTGCACAATAAGTTTAGCCATAATATCTGACTTTACTAAAGTGTACTTACAATGCAAGGATGGAGGGTACCATCCCCTAATGCAACAGCTCTTTGGGATGGCATCTCCAATTGCAGTCACCTGTTCCAGAGGGACTATGTCTCCAAATATACACCACCCAGCTGTGTTTAAAGTCTATCCAATATCCTCTCATCTCTTTGTCCCTGAAGTATGTTTAAATGACCTTGGTCTTTCTCTCTGCCCCACACTGGCAATAACTTCTGACTCTTCATAAGACTTGGGTTCCATCGGAGTGCTGTTGGAGGGGAAATTAGAAAAAGGTAGAAAAGATACAGAAGTAGGACACTGGGCCTATCACTACAGTCTGACTTGCCTTCTATTTCTTTTTCCATGAACCAAACTGTAAAACTATAGAGTTGCTCCAATAGTTTTAGTTTGGATTTATTGGCCACTCCTTCTTTGTCCCTCTGATGGAAAAATCACCATTTCTGCAAGGACTACAACAAAAAAACAAGATGGAATAGAAAGACAAAGAGTTTAAAAACAACTTTGACACTGCAAGGTTGTTGCATTCAGAAAACAAACTTTGGCTAGTGTGTGGAAGAGTAGCATTTATCATTTTGCTCTTTTTATTTCTAATATTTACTCACGTTACTTGCCCTCAGTACAAACATATATTTAAAATTTACAAGTGTATGCACTAAAATTTATTAGTAGTATACATTAATAAATATTAAGAATGAAGATAAATTGCAAGCATTCTTATGCATTCTGATTCATGTACCTTAAAATATAAACATATATATGTATATATAAAAATGTTATAGCCTGCATGAATCAAGACGATCCAGTACTTGCCAATTTATCTTATTATTTAATATTCATTAATACATACTTCATTCCTATAAATGCTGGGAGCTAACTGATTGTTGTATCTTCAGAGGGCACTGAAGTCAGTTCCATAACCAGAAAGCAAAGAGTGTGACATTTATTCATTGGACTCTGAAATGGATCTGTAGCATTAGGGAATGAAATAAGGCCATGGTGCCCAGAGGTATAAAAAAACAAAAACTTAGCAACAGACACAGTGGCTTGGGATGAGTGTACTAACTTGGTTTTATCACTGTTGCTCTGCCATCAAAGTTACATAAACCCTACTTTTAAATCCTTAACCCCATTTCTTTGTCTTCCTCCTAGCCTGGGCACCAAGCATACAATCTTTTGCCTATTTTCTCTGATAAAAAGATGTTGATCTGATAAACATATTCACCTTTATTGAATATGATCTTTGTTTCAGTATAACTTGCATTTTATTAACGACAGCAGGAAGAGGACAACACAAGACAGATAAACACAGTGTTAATCGTGGGCCTTCAGCCAAAGAGGAGAGAAGATATTTTGAGGCTGGGTGGCCAGGGCAACTATCCACTCACACTAAATAGACAGAGGCCATCCTGGAGGAAGAGGCAATGTCAGTGTCCTCTCCATTGTTCTGGTCTGTATATGGATGTGAGGGCGATCCCATAACAAATAGCTTTAAGAAAAATCTCTGCTGTCTCGAGTAGATGTAGAGATAAAGTTAGATGAGAACTGTTAAGATGCTTGGGATGGAGAAAACCATTGTTCTGCCTTTAGGCTGATAAATAGAGTAACACTCAGTGAAGGTGTCTGCATGTTGGGCAGAGTTAATAAATCAGATCAAGTTATAGTGCATGGACTTACTGTGGGGCCATAATACCTTACTCTTATTCTTTATGCTTTTGTTCTTTTAGGTCCTGATTTATACATTTTTGAAGTTACTCATTAAGATGGCATCACTATTTCGCTTACTCCAAAATGTATACATTGGATCCAGAATAATAAGCATTTAAAAATAAGATCTGACCTAATTCTGTAGACTTTATGATATAAAAATTCTCAAGTAAAACAACGATAAAGCTGGTGACACTGCTGCAGCTGATGAGAATGATGATGAAATCTAATATGTAGCCAGTGTTTACAATGAGTCAGGGAGGGAAGTAAGAATTTGATGTTAATTATCTGTGTTAATCTTCAAAGCCTCTCTATAGAGTCAGTGGTTGGGTATATTCATTTTATAATCTAGTTAATAACATGTTAATGACCCCTTATTTTTATTTATACGGGAACATTTCTGAACATGCTTCCATTGTCATTATCTCTTTAGATCTTTAACACGTCATAAAACTGGCAAATTAAGGGAAAGAGAGGGACTTGCTCTTAGCGCCCCTTAGTTTAAGAAATGATAGTCCCTAATGCCTTTACTCAAGGACCCTAGATGATTGTCTCTATTCAATTTCCATTTCTCCAGCAAATTCCATACATTGTTAGCCCCACACATGTGAATCAGCATGAGAGAATAGCAAGAGCATTTGCATCTGAACAGATGATTTAAGTTCAGCTCTGTATCTTATCAGTCCTGCAATTAACTCAGAATCTAACCTATAAATGAAGATTCCTGCTTTTCCACATCTTGGAAATATTGTATATACTATGTAAAAGTATTCTGTAACTCTAATGCATTTGTATGTGTTGCGAGGTAAAGACTTATCTAGGAATACATGCACTGTAGGATATGGATAGTTGCCCATGGTCACAATACAAAGAGAAAGTAAACTGTACAGAAATGACAACTGCTTAGCAGTGACAATGTTGTCATGCAAGATTCCATAAATGCATGTCTCAGGAGGCAGCCAACTCTTATTTGTTTGATACTCTGTGTATCATCTGCACTATGTAACTAATACATGAAATCCCAATGCTCCTTCATTTTCCAGTAAAAGCAAATTATGTAAGTGATCTTAATCATGTGGAGTACGAGTGTGTATAGTTACTATATTTCTACCAGTAAGTCAACAAGATTCTTGTGACTTAAAATATTAACACTGGCATTTGCTATGAGACATAAGCGGATGTTTTACCTATGTACCTACCTGTTATCACCTTACAGGTCTTCCCATTTCCTTTTATTAAGTTTTTTAAAGCATGATCCATCAAGGTAATACCTCAATTAAATATATTCTGTTTATGGGGCCTCCCTGGTGGTGCAAGGGGTTAAGATGGAGCACTAAGAAGGTGTCAGAGCCACTGCAGCGCAAATTTGATCCTTGGCCTGGGAGCTGACCCTCATGGTGCAGCAGACATCACCTGTCTTGTCCGCTGCTCCCCTCAGAAGTGTATTTCAATCTATCTACCTGTTCTGCTTCTCATTCTGTCTCTGGCGAATCCTCTCATCCCCCACACCACTGGCTTGTACACAGTTATTGTATAGATAAATAAATAAATGTTTAAAATTTTAAAAAGTATTCTGTCTAGCCTAGCATAACACCATTTTACATTGCCTATAACTCAATGGAGTAAAAAAGGAGTGCTAATTGTAGTACAACAACAAAAATAGACACAATTCTAAGAATTAACTGTAACTCACTGACAATATTTGGCAACCAAATGCCTAAGATTTTCAAGGATAGAGGTGGATTATAAGTGTGCAGTTTTTAAGTTGGGATGTATAGAAGTAATCAAAAAGTGGGAACATGTACTGTCCCCAAGCTAATGTCCTACCGACAAGTTTTTATATAACTTAATTTAAAATCATGTATGAACAAGTAAAGCATAATTAAAAGCTAAAGGACAATGAGGTTATTAAATGGGAGAGGAAAGCAGTAACATTTGCAATGTTCACCAATTTAAGAAAGCTCTTTACTCTCCTTATAGGTGGACATTTCTGAACATGCTTCCATTGTCAATATCTCTTTATATCGTCACCATATATCTCGGTCTCTATAAAACTGGCTAATTAGGAGAAAGAGAGGGATTTGCTCCTTGCTCTGAGTATCCCATAGGCTCAAAAAGTGCTAGTAAAGCTGAGGTGC
Source organism: Galemys pyrenaicus (assembly GCA_019455555.1). NCBI lineage: Eukaryota > Metazoa > Chordata > Mammalia > Eulipotyphla > Talpidae > Galemys > Galemys pyrenaicus. The sequence goes on from JAGFMF010011464.1 coordinate 3,525,857, forward strand.
AGGACTCAGGGTGCAATTTAAGGTTTTTGTGATTAACAATTTCTAATTTTGTTGACTTTTGGAAAAAATAGTCATGACTTTCCCTCCTAGGGAAGTTTTTCTATTTGTGTAATACTTCAGTTTCGATAGACTGGGGGAATTTCACAGATGTTACTGAATCTTATGTATAACTCAAGAATGTAGGAGGTCGTGGTGATTAAAACATGTGGCTTCTCTCTTAACACATTTTGGGCAGTGAAATCAGAATTGTTATATTTCCTTACATCACAAAGCACACTAACAGAAGAAGACAATGGACTTAAATAGCTTTGTCTTAATGCTCAACAACTTTGCTCTATTTGCTTGTATATATACATGAAGCCTTCCGAGACTTTTGCCTGGAAAGGCAGTTTTCAGTTGCACTGTTTCAAAACTCAAGCACTTCTATTTCTCTCCTATCTTAACCTCTGCTAAAACAATAAACTAAACTCAGGAACCGCCTTGGCACATAATGTTTTATTTGGTGTTCTTGAAGGTCACGAACATTCTGTGCTCTCCTTAACCGATTAGACAGATCATATGCACAATTAATCTCCCCTAATCCCTCCCCTCAGTTAGACCATAGGAGAAAATGCACATCCAACAAGGATAATGCTTTTGTACATCCGAGCCTTCTTTCATCTGAGGATCTCAAAGTCCTTGTTACACATGTCAAAAGCTCCCTATCACTCTTTCGAAATGGGTATTACAAGATTAATTTGCAGAAGGGCAAAGACAGGCACGGAAATGTTAAGAGACTTTCCAAAGAGCATCTACTAGCATAGACAGCAATAACACTTCAAGTTTGGGTTTCCTGTGCCTGGGGGTATAAGGTACATTTCAATATACAGGAGGCTTATCTTTTAGGAAATGAGGTCTCACCAAACAGAAAATGAATTTCTTTATGTTATCATAGGTCATGAGGTTGAATAAAAGACCTCAGACTTTGTGCCTTGCTTTTCTTTTTCTTTTAGTCTCATGGGTTTAGGCGGGAGAGAGGCAAAATGACTTTACTTTCTCTATGGTATGTGCATGGGTGAATGAGACAAGCTGTAAGTACAAGCATTCAGACTCTTGCTTTTATTCAGAGAACTGAAAGGTCTTATGGAGAAGCTGTGAAAATCACGATGTGAGCAACAAAATTATTTCTTTGTTTCAGTTGTTTCTTGCAAGATTGTGAGGTGTTCCATACTAAACTCAATCAGAATAAAAACCAAACCTTAATAAAAGCAGCACAGATATAAAAACAGATATTCTGGGACTCCTGAAGTCATAATTGGAATGCAGAATCCAACTTTCCATCAAAACCATGCTCAAAAGAAAGTTAGATTCCTAGACCAACTCTATAAACTTACTGTATTAATGACTGGTTCATCACTGATCCACATTTATAAACTGTTTTGGTGATCACTGTTTCACTGAAGAGAACATTCTGATATTGAACAATTAAAATAATGTTATCCTTTATCAAAGTTCCACAGTCAAGGGGACTATAATCCAAGAATATGAATGAGCACTCTCTTCTCTTCATGTCCCAGAGACACTGTTTGTGGGAGAAGAGGAAATGTTACGCCCAGTTCTGCACTAGCTACCACAACACTGATGCAGGAAAGTCAAGTTCTAGAGAGCGTTTTCCTATGGGAATCTAGTGATATCATTGCTGAAAGGGAACATTATTAAAATCTCGAAAGGCTGGGGTGTGGGACAAGTTGTCCTAGGCTCTGGTGGATCGCAGCACCTAAACTCAAGATTTTATTGAAGCAGGAGTTAGTTTCATGTTCACACTTCTTTTCTCCGTCCAACACATGCATTGAAAAAAATATATATTAGCATCTCCGCACCATGTTTCTCTGCACACATTTTTCTAGTGGGTAGCATTCAGCATCCACTTAGACCTCCTGTTTTGTTTGGCTAAAGGTAGCCTATCTTCAACTCTCGTTGGAATATGGGGCCTCTGGTACTGTGCTTAGTCTCTCTCCAATGACTTCTGACTGTAATTGAATTCTCACTTTAAACTGTTATGTATCCTCCACCAGACTGAACCATCTGGAATGAACATAAGCTGAAGCACACCTTATCAAGGTACACCTTTTGAATACTTGGCCCTAGGCTGCCTAATTTCACTCCAGAATAGCAGCTGACTGGGCCAGTGTCTTCTCTCTTTGGTTTCATATCAAAAAACAAACCTTCTCAGATGCTGACCAGGGTTTGTGCATTACACATCTATGTCATTTGCTATCTGCAGTGACTTACAAAACCCTTCATGGGGTTAACCTATGTCCTTTTGTCAGGGAGACAGGGAGACACAATACAACTTCTCCCACGGAAGTTGTAGGGGAAGCAGAAAAAAATATATATATATATACATGAATATCAATCACATGCAGTTGTAATAATAAATGTTCATGATAAAAATATGAGAAAATATTTGGAGAACATATTACTAAAAACTGAGCTAAAATATCTTTTGAATTGAAGGAATAACGGAAATGAGTTAATTGATAAACCAGGAGATAAACGACTTTGCCATTTTTATCTTTTTCTGTCATCATTGCTTTTTATAAAGATGATACATGGGTTATTCAATGTCAAATCCTAAAATTGTGCACACACCCCTCTCTCCCACCCCGATGAAGATTTGACCAGTCATATTTTGTTTGACTGGGAAGTGCCTGAACTAGAACTAAAGATGTTAATACAAGAATGGGAGCACTTGTTTAAAAAAAAAATGGAGTTTATTAATTCACTCTCCTTCATGGCAGTTTTAAAAAAATATATTACTTTGATTGTTTTCAGATTATCATAACCTAATGCAAAACATGTCACAATCATTACCTGAGTTTCAACTATATGTATATCATCCATCAGCTCATCCATCCCCTGTCTAAAAGTCTTATCACCATAAATTACATTTGAAAACCTAAAGTAGATGTTATTCATCCCTATTATTATTGAACAACAGGGGATGCACATGTTTTTTAAATCAAAATACTCACTCTGTATTCACTAATGCCTTTCAATATCTTATGGGATATTCAATTGGCAAATTAGTAATGAAGTTTTTCTAAAAGAAATGATGCCCTTAAAAAAATAATTTCAACACAAACCATTTTGCAGAGGATAAGCATCTCAATAATGGTATGATGATCCCTGCACAGCTGGGGGGAGAAGCTCTGCCTTTCAATCTATTCTTTTTGACTCCTATGTGTGTTTGGAAATACAGCCTTATTATTCTACCCACTGAATGTATCAAAATGCAGCTTTGCATATCTTTCAGGTTACTTGTAAGTCTTCTCCAAGGTCATTCCTCTACTCTTAGCCTTTCATACTTTTCTTACTCACTAGCAGGAATTGCTACTAAGGCCCAGCAACACTTCATGTGACATCATCACTGACATTATCACCATCAACAGAAGCAACACCTGTGAAATTCTGCTTCAAACCAGAACAGGAAAATAAACACTATAAGGGAATTTTGATTTCGTTAGGAAGTTTATAACACTCAGGTTCTCCTGAGGTTTGAAGCTCTACTGATATAATTGGACAAATATTGATATATGACCTACACATTTGTTAATTCTATTAAACTTATAAAATTGTTTTTAAAGACTTTGATTATTTTCCCTAGAAGTTTCCCTGTTTATCACAGTGTTTACTATTAATGTTAACTCGGAAGTGTTTCAGCTAATTTTGATGTTTATTTAGTGTATCTCTTCAAATGCTAAATGTGCTTTCTATTTACAGTTTCTTTCTTTTGAAAAAGATGTATTTATTTATGCATACAAGAACTGGGGTATGGGCCAGAGGTGTTGGTGGTGAGAGGATCCACCAGAGACAGAATGGGGAACAGAAGAGGCAGATTGAAATACACTCCTGAGGGGAGCAGTGGGTGAGATAGGAGATGTCTACTGCACCATGTGGGTTAGTTCCCTGGCTGGGGACTGAACTCATGCTGCAATGTCTGGTCATAGCTTCGTGGTGCTGCAACTTAAGTCCTTGAACAAGCAGGGAGGCCCTCTACTTACAGTCTCTATGTGCCCTGCTCTATCTGTGACACTATTTGATTGCACAGCAAAAAGACAGCAGAGTGTGCTCTGTGTTCTGGAGTAACTAACATCACTGTTCTATTGAAGTATATGGTTTCCATCAACACACCATGTACCAACTAAAACCTCCATAATGCCAGTAAGTAAACTTAAATGTGTGAAATTGCTAACATTTAATTTATGGAAGTTTGCATCATCTATTAATTAAGTCATATTTTATAGGATATGTCTTTTGATGGAGAGGTTTTTTTTCCTCTCTAAATTTCTTGGCATGCAGTAATCCAGAATATTGAAGCAATTTACAGCACACACAATCCCTAGGATGAGAATTACTGATTTTGGAAGAAACAGTCTATCACAGGTACTTTTTAACTTGAGTTGATTTTTAAAATGAATTTCATAGTTTTCATCATTTTAACTACTACATAGCCCCACTATTCAACAATGCATAATTATTTCAGAAAGAATTGAAACAAAACACAGATAAGAAAAATCATTTTAAATAAAAATTACACCAAATCTTATTGCCAAACTGATATTTCTTAAATAAAAATTTTGAATAATGGAATATTGCCTGTTATTTACTCTTGTGTAAAGTGGCAGTGATAATTATAGTGATTGTTATTAATTGCTTATAGTAATGAGACCCTTTTTTCTGAACTTCACCAATATGAATGCATCTCATCTTCATGATAATAACATGAGGCAGGTTCAGGAATTACCAATACTAGTAGTGAAGAGTATACCAAGATGCTAGTAATGGACTCAGGCTCACAGAGTGAGGAAATAGGAAGAAGTGAACTGGAATTAAATCAGGTTTTTAACCTGTTTACCATATTAACTTTTATGACTAAGTTTGCAAAGTTAAATATGCTTCTTCTCCCAAGTCTAGATTTCTGTTTTTGGTTAAAATTCATAATAAGTTATTCTATTCTTATATTAAATTAAATGTTTTCAAATACATACACATATGATTTCATTTGATAGAATTTGTCTTTCAAGTTTTTAAATTTATTTTGCAAGGTCATATAGACATGTGGAAAGCATTAATGACAATCATCTTCTTAAGATGTACTAAGGGTTAATAATAGAGCAGTAATTCAATTTCTCTTGTAATTTTTTTTCCAGAAAGCATGCATTGGTATGACTCTCCATTGCCTTTATGAATGAAGAGGTCTTTGGGTTTTCACATATGCTCACCTCTTGGTTGGATATGGAATGTGAGATTCTTGACTCTCTTTCTTCCTTTAAGATCTGGTTTCTCAATATATAAAAGAAAAACCTCAAGCCAGACTCAGGATAGAGAGTTGATGTTAGAAGAAACATCAGAATCCTGTTACAGAGACACACTTTCTTGAAACCATCTCAATCAGTGCTGGTTTTGAAAGCTCATAAAACTGCCCCAATAGAATTAGAAGACAAAGGATTTTAACAAATTTTTTGTTGTTATTCTTGGGGGTTCTGCCTAATGGCAAATGTTGGGTTTCATTATGAATCATTCATTTAAGAATATAATTTTTAAAATATTAGAGCATTAAACCATGTTGTTATATATATATATATATATATATATATATATTTGTAGTTATCCTAATATTAAAATGAAGACCTGTAGTTACATCAAAAATTCCTATTGATTATAAATAATCACATATCTAAAAGATCTGTAGCTTACTAACCTTATATGGAAGATCTTAGGCCTGATAAGACTTCAAGTTGAATCACAGCAAATGCTTATTTGTAAGTCAAAAACAAATTAAAGGTTGACAGTCTTTTATGGTTTCACCTATTAGCTTAGATGACCCTAAATCAGTGATTTCCTGAAGAGACCAATACAAAAACCACATTAAGAGTTGGGACAAAACTGTATGAAGATCTGAGACAGAGAAAAAATATAATTCTTAATTATAGATCCTATATGAATTTAAATATGCCTGGAAGGTAAATTAACAAATTAGGTCTTATTATTAAAAATTTTGTTTTCTGGTGAAAATAAGTTCTGGTTTACAGTCAGACTTATCACAGATTTCCTTATAATCAGGCATATATGGTATTTTGTTCTGTGAAAATACATGTAAAATTCTATTTTTATCATTTAGATCTATTATTTTGCTAGCATATGTTTAGGTATTGTGACTTGATTTTACTTGGCATATATTATGTTTTTTCCATCTGTAGATGTAAGTTTTCTTCCAGTTAAATGTGTTAGTGTTCCTACTACCTTTGGGATTATTAATTTCTGTCTTGCTCACTTCCTTTGGAATACTAGTTTTCACAAAATTATCCTTACTGCCCTCATCTCTGTCATCTTTCTTTCACCTTTCTGCTCCCTTCTTCTGCAATTTAGTTTGCAGTCGGTTCTGATCCTGACTGCTCAGAATGCCTTGTGTAGCTCTGCATGGCAGTTCTGTGCTTGCCTGAGCTCTCTCAGTCACTGCCTCTGTCACGAGTTTGTTCATTACAGACTGATTTTTTTCCACTCCTGTTTTGTTTTCTAAGGAACAAGCCATTATTATCTATAAATACATCTTCTTTCCTAATATAGTCATCATTCTTAGCCACTGAATTGCTCTACAATCTGCTTATTTTCAGATGTTATGTCATTTCCCCCCTAATCTGCATGAGGAGAGTGGAGAGTTCCAACATGGTTCTAGAATGTGCTACAGTGAGTGGTCAAGTTTAAAAATGTTATTTTTGCTATTGCCTTTAAATATCTCCTTGTGTAGTCTCCGTGCCCCTGTTATCACTGGAATAGAAGGGTCAATACGTGTGTGAGTGCTGTTGCAGGCATTCTTTTAGCTCACCGTTCTCAAGGTTCAGATGCTATTAATCAATATAAGCTTGGGAAATGAGAATGAATATACGGAGGGGGGGGGATTAGAAATCTTCCAGCATGCAGATTTATTTCCCTCCTTGTTCCCCTAGACCGTCAGCTCTTACTCAGTCAGTACTAATCCTGTAGCAGTGACTCTTGTATTTTCCTCTGATTTGGTCCCGTCACATGACACTTCCCAGGATTCTGATTCAGCAATGATATATTTTTCCCCATTCTGTCATCTTTTTTTGGTGATCTGGGTGAGATGCTGAGCAAAGAGTTTGGAGTTTTGCTCTTAACTTTGCTTTCTCAGAACACCCAGCTCTTTTTAACACAAATATCAAAGTAGATTGCTTGAGGGATTATAATTTTTTTATTTTCCCACAATGTTGGGATTTCTTACATTCACAACTTCTCACACCAAGAATGAGAAATTTTCTTAAATTGGGTCTATCTTACGTTCAAAAACTTGAAGTTATCACCTATGTGAAACACAAATGTTTCTAGGGAGATTTTGTACTTACTTGAATTTAGTCACTTTGTTTTCATGTCTCAGAGAAGTATGGTAGGATAACTTCGAAACCAAGTCTTCTAGATCACAGCTTATGCTACTGGAAGATAGACAGAATGATTAGGAGGGTGATATTTGACCCAGAAAGAAGCCCTCCACTTACCTAGGCTATATTCCTTTCTAAGTGTCAACTGTTCTCCAATTGGAAGCAGTGTCCATAAACACCGATTTGATCACTTCGTTAATTTAATTCTCACTTTTATTTATTTTTTTTTAAAGATTTATTTATTTATGCATACAAGCACTGGGGTACAGGCCAGAGGTGTGGGGGGTGAGAGGATTCACCACAGACAGAACAGGGAGCAGAATAGGCAGATCAACGGAAGTACACTGCTGAGGGGAGCAGCGGGCACAACAGGAGAGGTCTGCTGTGCCATGTGGGTCCCCTCTCTGGCCGGCAGCAGGGATCGAACTCGTGCTGCAGTGGTTGCGGTTTGCTTCATAGTGCGTTGCTTAACCCACTGCGCCACCAGGGAGGCCCTAATTCTCACTTTTATAATATAATAATGTGTCTGGTGAGATGTTCATGTTTTGGCTCAACATGTAACATTAGCAAATGAAAAAAACAACTAAAATTTATGTTTCAAAATAGGCTTCCTCAGCTACTCTTAAAGTTTGGTACAGTGGTCGCCAACAAAATACCCAGAGTCAGAAAGGTCTGATATTTTCTAAGCATCTAAGAAGTAAGAACACCCTGGAATTGATACTCAGTAACCACAAAAACAACAACAGAAGACACTGATAAAACTAATGACTTGTATCTAAGTTGTTATCATACAGCTGGATTTAATTATACACATACTATGTGTCTAAACTCTAGAGGATAAGGATGTGGTAGAAGCAATGAGACAAGGAATTATAAAGGAAGTTTTCTTTTCTTTTCATGATTTATTTAATTATGTTTGACATCATTTGTAGTCCCTAGGGAATTCCCACCACCATTTCACTCGTGCACCATCACCTCAGTCTCTTGTGCTCCTTCTGCCCTCATCCAGCTCTCTATCCCACCCCACCCCCCCCCATGACCCCTTGGTTTGTCTTTGATCTTTTGTTCTTGTTGTGTTTTTTGTTTGTTTGGTTTTGGCTGTAATTGTTCATTTCCTTAAGCTGCTCTTACTATTATTTTTTAGTTGTTGTTCCTTATAAAGGAAGTTCTCTACCTTCCACAGCTTAAGAAAAAAATTAGTGAGATAAAAGTTATTTGAATTAAATAGAAAAGATGTTAGTTCCTTTGAAGGATAACTTTTACCTGGTAAATATATAATAAGGATATTTAAAATAAGAGTGTCCAGGTTTTATAAGTGATTACCACTGTGCTATAAATTCTAAAACTATCAGAATTATAATTTAACCATCATCATCATCATCATAGACTTCAAGGAAGAGAATTGCTTAGATTGTTATATTCAGGAAAAGATATCATGGAGAAAAAAATTAAGATCTTGGAAACCAGGTAAAATAATGATATCAAAAACAAACTAATGTGTTAGAACAGGATATGTTATTAAACGACTGATTACAAGCTCTTTCACATACTAGCTGGTGTGTTAATATTGATTAACTAGGTCTTTCCTGTCATAATTTTCCTATCTGTGAAACTGATAATAGTAACAATGCCTGGTACATTGTTTTTTTTGTGAAATTTTTATGAACATGTTTTTCATAAAAATGTTTAAAAGAAACAAAAATGATCAATATATTATTAATCTGACTTGCCAATCCACTAAGTTAATGCATACATGTGCCCCCATGCATGTTTGCATAAGCATGAGCTAGCTGCAAGAGAATGAACAGTCAAATTAATAAAGAAAAGTCACCATTCTAGACTCAGTGGCATGAGTACCTCTTAGGCACATATCTAGTCACTGAAAAACATGGAGATGTTATGGGGAGAAGGATTTGCAGGTAAAAGGGGGATTGACCTTGATGTCTGTAGTCCCTTTCTCTATCTCATCATGGTAGTTCTCTCTTACCCCGTAACATCCCATAAAAATACTTTCACAAAGACCTGTCTTTCTTGATCTTTGTTTCTTCTCATTGCCAAACCTTGTTCTGGGCCAGCATGCTGCTGGGTATGTCTCTCAGAGTGCCATTAGGATACAGAGCTCCCGCCTATGTTTCTTGTGTTGGCAGCCTTCTTTGAACTTGAATGACAAGCTTTCATCCATGGTACCAAAAGGTCAGGCAGTAGGGTTCAGCCTGGGTGTATGTTGTAAAGGGATAGGAAGGAATTGGTGGTCAAATTTGGAGCGTAAATGAGCATACCTTTCTTGTTTTTCTGACACAAATACAGATCTGTTTTACTTTAACTAAACTAGCCATTCTTATCTTTAAGGAGGTAGAGAATCCTGCAGAGAAGAGAGAACATTCAGTTTGTTGATATAAAAGACAAAAGGGGGAAAAAAGTTAAAAGCAGGCCCTGCAGCCTCTGCAGGCCATGAAGACAAGGGCAAAGATATGGAGGAGTTAGCCAAAGATTTTCCTTGTTCTTGTTTTCCTCTGTGCCTTCACAGGAACTGACTGAATCCATCATTTGCAATCCTTCCTGTTAAACACATTTTCATTTCTTCACTGCATTCTACCCTCTCTGTCCTAGGCTTCTAATCTTGAACCCATGTAAACCTTAAAAAAAAAAAAAAGTTTGAGTTACTTGGGTTTTCTATACCTCTGGCGTTTATTATCTTTCTTTTGGCATTGTACACTCTTAGAATATTCTATAAGAGAACCAGGTATGAAGTTGTTTGTACATTTCTGTAATCTGCATTTAAGACTCCCTGGGATCGAATGGAATTACATGTGGTAGGATCCAGTGGTAAAGGGCAGATAGTCTTAGTCTCATTTGGCCTTCTGGAGATTGAGTAGTGGGGTCCCTGCTGTCCTCTGAGACCTGAATAAAAATCAGATACAAAGGCTGGGGGCTGGCAAAAGACAGGAACAGACACCAGAGGCTTGTCCAGGGCTTTCTGCAGTCATTTTTTCTTTTTCTGTGAATTTCCATAACACTCATTTCTTACTTTTCTTTGGCTTCTTATTCTCTTGTTATGACTATGGTAATGGATACTTCCCCAACCCAAACCTCAACAGGCTGGTGCTTTCATGGAAGAGAGAGGATTCAAGGCCCAACGTTGTTACTCTTAGTGCACTTAGCACACTGTCTATCACATAATAGGTTGAAACATTCTACTATAAGTGAATGCATGAATCACAGTAATTCACAGTACAAAGTTAGGAATCAATGCAAAGTGAGAAAGAAATGCTTGAGCTTCAAGTTAATACATACTACCTCCTCCCCCAGGATGCCTCTTTCTTTACTACTTGTAACTACAACATCAGCAGTTCATTTCTGTTCAGGAAACACTTATGACAAGTTCTCTGGTAGGTTATGATGAAACAAAAGAAAGTAAAATATTTTTTCTCCAGTATGCAGTTAGAATTTATACCTGGAAACAGAAAAGAAAATGTACAAAAATGGGTATATCATAATACATGCACTAGGAGAGATATGTGAATTGTCCTGAGTAATACAGAGCAGAAATGGCACATCTGTAGGTGAATGGTCAAGAAGAGAGGACATCCAGAATCCAAATTTTAAGTTTAATAAGACTTTCTCAAGTCCCCAGATGGAAAGACTTTTTCTATGCTTACCTAAAGGAACTATGTGTATGCCTATATCTGTGTGGGTATATGTGCACATGTGCAAAAGTCCATGTGCATTTGCATGAGATATGGCTTCACATGTGCATGAGTTTATGCAAATGCCTATGCATGCACGAGTAAGTACATTGATGTGAGTACGTGTGCTCGCATGCAGAAGTTGCTGATGGAGGAAATGGTTGCAGTGGCAGGGCATGATTACACTAGGGAGTGAGAAGGCAACAGAGTTGGTAAGTTGATCTTTCATCATTAGCTCCCACTTTCAGATATAATCTCATGAGGCTTATGGAAGAGGTGATGCTAGAATGGAAATCAGGAAATGCGACATTAGCTCTAAATCTCCAAGCGAATTTGGTGTCCTTGGAGAAAAATGCTTAACCTCTCTGGGTCTTGTATTCCAATCTGCTCCAGGAAGGTGCACAGCTAGACAATGACAAATTGATGGCTGAAAGGCTTTGGAAATGTAGATATCTGTGATCTACAATCAAACTAAAACCCTCTAAGACACTGCATCCTTCTTACATGCCCAGAGCTCTCCTCAGCTTCTCTTTGCCACATGCTTAAAACCCATTAGAGAAATCCAAAAATCAGAAGGTGTTAAAGAATCATCCTTTCTCTTAATTATGTATTGTCCAAATTCCTAGCCCAAATGGTTAGGAATAAAACTTCTTGCCCAGGTTTACTCCTTGGTTCTCTCACGTATGGGCATGTGACCTTATCCCTCTGTCCTCATCTGTAAGTGCAGACAACAATCAGTGGTTAACCATGCAATGTAGCTGAAACAGTTGGAAGTCTATTGGGCATTTGCTCAGCACAGTAAAGCTTTTACAATTCTCAGTCATAGGATGATGATTCAGCCCCAATGAAGCATTTTTTTTTTTTTTCTAAAAAAAGCAGTCTTCTACCTAAGATAAATCCTACATTCACCCTAGAATGTGGTCATAGTTACAATTTTTCAAACACAGTTCCTCTTTTGATTTAGCTTTTCTATCCTCAATTCTCAAAACAATCATTGTTCTTTCCATGAAATTTTCGTGAGCTAGTCAACGTACATGTTGAAAACAGATTGTGAAGTTAAAATCCAAAGGAGGATGCTTCTGTTGGTGTTTTTGTTTTTATATTTTCATCTCTATAATTTGAGTCTTGAAGCCCAGGACTAGAACTAAACTTCCCTCAGTGATCAGGGTGGAGACTGGCATTGTGTAGACCTAAATGACTTGACCTGGTTGGTCCAAGTATGAGATCTGACTTTGGCCACGGTGTAGCTGACATTCTACAATTCTATCTGTCATGCTAAGACCCACATAAAAATGTCAAAGGTAGTTTGACTAGAAAGAAATCTGCAATTACTAAACCTTGCTGAAGGAATTTTAAAAGACAAATGAAAGCGGAAAATAAACCAAAAACAGCTTTTATGAAAACAGAATTGACTATAAGTTTTCCCAAGAGACTGGATTATACTATCTCTCTCTTATTAATAATAAAACTGTTATCTTTGATGTGGATAACAGAAGTGAATAGTTAAAACAAAGTATTTTGAGCATTAGTTAAAACTGGAATTTTGAGCATTCTAAAAGACATTTCCTCAAATAAGTGCTAGAGGGAACTGTAGGCTGCTAACTTAGAAAAAGAGAAGTCTTATGGGACTTATAGGGATTCATTTGTACAGCCTCTCCTGCCTGAACCCATCAGCCCCGTTTTCTGCTGTGACTCAAGTATTGGCACAGGATCCAAAGTCAACATGTACAGAGTTGTCGAAGTTGATAGCATATAAAGAATAATGTTTCACTAAATATTCAGGAGAATAAAGTCTTCAGACTCCAACACACTTAAGTTTAAATGCCTTTCTCTCATTTGATGGCTCCTGAAGTCCTTAGACTATTTCTGAGTCTGTTTGAAGTTCCTCAAAATAGAAATAATAATTATCATTCAATATTGTGAACACTAAATGCAATGACCTAAGTAAATTTTTGCTGAGTCTGACACAAGTACGTACTGATGAAAGAGTAATTATGATGGGCATCAGCTTATTTGAGCTTCCCCCCAAAATCCTGGCTTACATGTATGATTGTGTCCCTTGTAATTAGAAAATCCAGGCCCCTGAGGAATGAGTACACTGCTTAACATTGCACTAGTAGTGAATGATGGAGAAAGGACACACACCGTCACCTGTCTGATACTGGTACACTGTCCTTTGCAGGATCCCATGCTTCCTCTTAGCTAGGGAAACACTTTTCTTAGCTAGCAAGTCGAACACAGCGTCTAGTCTCATGACCAACCAGGATACACATGGTTTCTTTGTCAGTCCACCAAGTCTGATGGAGAGGGAAGTCCAAGATGCCTCTGACCTGGAATCAGCACCAGTGCCTGATTCACTGTTAATGCTCAGTTTGTGCAGGCACTAAACTAGGATTTGGTGATCACCCTTTTGTCTTTCATCCAATTGACAGCAAGTGCTGACCATGAAATCGTACAGGTTTTAATTCAAGAGCATCTCAGGAACATTTGGCCATCCACTGGGTGGCCACGTTCCCACTCGTTCCCTACCTGAGATACACGTGCACACACATGTGCAAACATACGTATGCACATTCTCACAGTGTCCTCCCTAACACCTCTTTTCACCTGCAGATGCCTTCTCCAAAAGGAGAAACTAAAGTGGCTTCTGCTGCGTGTGCCAGTTACTTCTCCTCCAAAACAGTATTTATGAAACTACAGGAGAGAAACACCATTTAAGAGGGGAAAATAATAAAAGAAAATGGTTTATAAATGACAATATTCTTTGTGACTTCTTTGCAGATTTCTGAATTTGACTGCGATCTTTTAAGCACTGCAACCACTGTCCCAAGCACTGTCTCTTCTGGGTTTTCCTCACCTGCTCTCTGTTCTCCCTCCTGCATCTTGTGTTCTTTCTCTCCCACTCTCTCTCTCAGCCTGAAAATTCTGGTTAGCCTTGGTCTAGGGTACATGTCGTGGTTGATCGCTGATAACCACATTCCCCGTTCTGAGGTGCTGGAACACTCCCTAAAAGAGAGAATGCATAGACTAACAATTATATTTCAAGCTGCATTTAACGTTGAAGTATGAGACAACAAATTGATCTTCGATTCCTCAGTCAAGCATGACTTCACCTCTGACTTTGGCAGAAGCTGCCTCGGTGCCAGAGCTGTAGTGGCACGAACTGTAGTTGCTACACAAATTAAAGGAAAAGGAAAAACACAAAACCTCATCCTCTCTAAAACAAAGCAGAAGAGAAAAACTACCAACAATTCCCCCCCCTGCATTATTGATACCTGCTTCTGGAAAACAATAACCAAACAACCATCTATGTCAACCATCATGGCTGTGTATTCCTCTTCTCAGAAAAGATGGGAATTGATGGGTGGCATCCATTTGACAATCTGGTTATTTCATCATAGTATGGAGAAGGTTATATGTTCACAAACTCACACAGAGTTATTCTGAATAACTCTGTATATAGAGATTATATAACTCTTGAACAAAAGACAAGAGAATACCTGGTTCTGAAATGAGCAAGCATTTTACATCATTTCATTAATTCTCAGATGGTTTCTTTGATGTAAGCAAATAGTATTCTTGCTTCATTAGAGAGGAAGAGAAATAAAAATCCCAAGAGTCCCTGACAGGCCCTAGAATTATATTATTTGCCATTGCTGGAGCCCAGTGGTAATAGAAGAGAGTCTATTAAAAAAAAAAAAAAGGAAGAACAAGGAGAAGCAAAAAGAAAAAGGAGGTCCTTTAGCATTTTCTCCTAAACTTTATATATGATTTAAAACATATGAAAATTAGGAAAAGTGTCTGAGTAGCAACAGACTAAGATGTTGAAGTTATATTTCAAATACCTTTGTTCTAAAAGAAATATGTCTCCATTTTCACTGCTTCTATTGTGAGATGTCTTCTAAGCACTGAAACACAAGCTCAAATCCAGACTTAACACGGGCATGCCACCTTCATATTTTCATGTTTAATGTTAAGTTAGAAAAAGGACTAAATGAAAACCCTCTCTCTCTTCCCAGTGTCAATATTTATGATCCAATTTTATTCTCAGTCAGAGAAGCAAGATCAGATCTTTCCCAAAAGTTCACAGATTTACATGAATATCGCAGCCCCGGTCGCCTCTGTTCTCAAAACTGCCTGCTATTCCAGGATTAGCTGCTGTGTGGCGTTAGTCCCCTTCAAATGAATGTACTCTCGCTTCCTCCGGCTCCCACTCTTCTGCCTTGTTGCTTGAAAATGGTTCTCTTTGCTGTCACTGTAACAAACGGTTCTAATTGCTGGGTTGACTGTTATGGTGGAAATTGCAGCAGTCCGCAGTTGAAGGCTTTCGCTCTGCTTTGGTAATGACACAGAGAGCCAAACTGCTCCTTTTCTGAAGGAATACAGAAGATAATCTTGAAAAAATAGCAATAAATAAGAAATCATTTTAAAAGCAGATGAAAACAAACAGACTTTCTGATGGTTATTCTTGGATCTAATTGCCATGCATTTTCCTTCATGAAAGAATGAAAGTTCTTGGATATTTTTTCTTATAATCTTAGTAGTGATGATGGTGGTGGTTGTGTTTGTTTTTGTCTGAGACAAAATACATGGTAGGCAATGATTTGGAATTGTAAACTTTCCAATTTATTTTCATGGCAATCTGTGAGATGTGTCCCTGGAGGTAGGCAAACAATTGCAGTTTTAGAGCTGAATTGGCCTCTCTCTCTCCTTTCTTACATTAGAAAGCATGCAATCTCATTTTGAGTAAGATTACAAAATTCCCAAATTATAATAAAGTGCCAGAAGAATATGCGGTGGTCTGAGATGGTCCATGTATTATTAAAGAAACATGTCATAATAGAAGATGTGAAAATGAGAGAAGTTATTGTCAGATTTCACCAGCAAGGCAGAATTCAGGTTACAAAAGGCAATCCCTAATTTGGGAATTTAATCAGATAGCAAGCACCAAGGACAGCAGCTGCTGTTCCATTAGCTTGGATAAAATTATAGGGCCTATCAATTCTTATGCTTCAGGGCATAAGCTGATCACCAGCTGAGGTCAGGAGGAAATTTCCCCAATGGCAGACTTGCACAGTTCTATCCTTTATAAGAGATTTAACAACTACCCCTAAAACATCTGATGTGATTCATTACCAAATAAATACAAACATACAACATGAACTCACACTGATCTACAAGCATGTGCACACAGGGACTGCATAGGCGTGGGGATGAGCGCTGTGAACGTCCAAGCTTAGCTAAGGTGATAATGGCACTGCTTTGCCTTGAGTTGCCTTTTGTTAAACTCTTTGTCAAGTCTGTTTATATGAATTTTTCCAGTGTTTTCTCTATTCAGATAGTCACATTCGCTTGTGTGTTTCTAGTCTTTAGAATCACTGAGAGTAAAAGGGACTGGTATTAAATTTCTTTTGCCCTGTAACAAATTACTAAATTAACAAATTTGTCATTTCACAGTCAAAGTCATAAGTCTGGACTAGTTGGATCCACTGTTCAGGGTTTCACCATATAGGAATCCTGGCAGCAGCTGAGGGTACAGTCTTAGTTGAGGCCACTGGTCGGTTCCTCTTCCAAACTCACTGTCCTTTGGCAAAATTCATTTCCTTACAATCATGTGACTGAGGCTCCTGTTTTCTTGATGTCACTGACTGAGAACTACGCTTAGCTTCTAAAGTCACTCCTGGTTCTCTGTCACATAGTCTTCAAAGACTATTTATTCCATGGATATCTGCTGTATTCAGGCCAGTAGGTGAGCTTCTTTGACTTCTATGATTGATCAGCAAGACATCTAAGAAAACATGACCTAATCAAAGGGGGAAACTGTTTTTTCATAATCCCAGGTTCTTCCTCATTCAATGTGTTCTGCAAAGGTGGTAATTTTAGGGCCACCTTAGAATTCTGCCTAAGACCAGACTCCAGTGAAAATAGGAAAGATCGATATTAATAGTGTGGGGTTACTTAATTTAGCTGACTCTATAAGGATTTTTTAAACTATTAGATAGGACTAGTCATTAATCTATTCTAACTATTAGAATTGTCCACAAGGATAGATCCTTAGAAAAGTTGCAAGATAGCCACAAAAATTTTAGAAAATTAGAGTTCATCTACTTCAATCATTTTATGTGGCAGATAAAGAAACTGAGATTGAACAAAATTTGCTAGCATGACAAAATCGACTGTGTCATTTAAAGTCAAGATAAGAATACAGTTCTCCAGACTCCTAAATAAATTACGTATTTGCTTTCAACTCACCACCAGGGTCTTTGTCCACTTTAGAATATTTACTTTCACTCCTGTAAATACCCAAGTGCTCTGAGCTCTTTGTATACCTTTTTCACCTAGTGAAACACTTCCTTGGGATGAAAAGAGAGGCAAGTGATTGATTACATTTTCCTAATTATAATGGTAGAAGATTTTTATGCAAATATACAAATAAATAAATTAAGCTAAAGAGAAACAATAGTCTTGAGGTAGAATTTCATATAGGAAAGAGCCAGAAAGAGAAAGGTATAGGAATGTGTGATTGTGTGTGTGTGTAGTGTTGTATATAATGATTTATCCTGTTTTGTTCCGAAGAGCAAAGCAGATGATTGAGATGATTATCTGTTTGGGGTCAGTTATCTGATAAGAATATGACTGGAAATGGAAAAGTCAAGAACTTTTCTTTGTTCATTCATGCAATGAGTTTTTCCATTTTCACAAGCTCTTACATAACTGTCTCTTCTTTAATCTAACCTCTCATTGCTTAGTAGGTAACTACCAACTCAGGGGCCATTTCTAAAAGCTCTCTTTCCATGAAAAGGGGGCAAGGTAGAACCCCTCAAAGCAAGAAGTTGCTCTGGTCAGAGAATGTTGATGTCTGCAAATAAAATGCTGAGTTACATCTCACTTTTAGTGGAGCTAATAAAATCCAGAACAGCCCTGTCAGTTTCAGCATCAAGACAGTCTCTGTACAATGTTCTGTTTGGGGATGCCTTGTAAATATATTTTTTTCTTAAATTAGAACTTGCCAGTGATTGACAGTGGAAAGCAGCAATGTCAGAGCTATGTTTGTGAAAGGAAGATGGACCTTCCCAATATGTGTTTTTACCAAACAGGTGGATGTTTATATCTGCTATTCCGACTATGGCCACAATCCACATTTTGATCACTGTAACTGAAAAGGATAGTAAATATGGTGCCTAAAATATTTATTAAGAAACTAGTATAGTTATGATACCTGCAAATTCTATCATTAGTTTCTTAAATATATTTCCTTCTGCCTAACATGTGCTAGTCTTAAGAGTATTGAACTTTATTCATGTGTTCAGCATCAATTTTTCATCTTCATATTAAATAAAGGTTGACATCTTTATTTCATCTATAAGAAAGTATTGTTGTACTTTCTACAAAATCAGTATTTTTAATAAAATGTTATCTTAACATGAGGGTGAACCATTTTCTCATCCAGCCCTAGAGTGTTCTACATTTGAACGCAACTGACTTGCCAGTGCTACTCTGAAAAGCATTTCTTCAGAAACTCCACCTTCCTGATCTGACTGTATGGCTAGCCAAATCTATCTAGATCTTTCAATATATGGTCCAATAATTTGCTCTGCGTAGAAAAATGTCCCTATTAAACTCGCAGTGTTTCCTCCACTTTCTGAGTTCACAGGCTTTATTTCTGGGGATACTTATTTTAACACTTAGCTATGTTTTATCTTGGTTTCCTTCATGGTAAAATTAATTTCCAAATACTTTAGCAAATTCATTAGAAATCGGTACTTGCATCCCATGTTTTTAGTAACAACCTCCACAAGTGATGAAAGAATATTTGTAGAATTGCAAATTAAAATCGAAATACGAACATATTAAGTGACCATCGACCTTTTCATTATATGGATAATGACTTTTTTGTCTTTCTTTGGTTGTTGTTGTTTCTATTGGACTGTCCACTTGTTTCCTCTTTGCTTTGCTTAGCATACATGCCTGCATTTGCTAAGCACTGACCACTTGAAACTAAATTTGATCATACTTAATTGTCATACTGTCTTGATAGAACAGATGATGTGATATTTAAAAACAAAATATGTGGAGGGAACTAGGCAGAAAATCTACTAACCAGTGTAGCTTGGCTCTCAAATCAAACTGTTGACTCAGGTTTGCATATTTATTCCTAAGAGTTTACTGTAAGTTGGCACGTGATCAACATGATCATATATTAAACCACGACATAAACTCTATAAAGGGATTCTATTGTCAGTCCTCTCTCTGAAGTCATTTCCTAATATTTTGTGATCTAATATTTGTTATTTTGTGATGGAATTTCACATTCCAGGTTAATTAAGGCAAGGCACACCTGTAAAAAAACAGCCGACTAGATGGGATTTCATTTACACAGCTTTCTAGCATGCCAGCAACCAATAGCTTGGCCAGATCTCTAGTCACATCCACCTTAAGTTTTAATGGTTACCATGGCAATGAAAAAAGGCATTACAAAATGCACAAGCTGTTAACATGTTGCTGAAGCCAAAAGAAAGAGCTAAGAATAAACTTCTGCAAATTCCTGACCACACCACATTTAAGAAAAACTGCTGTTAAACCAACGTCATGTCCCAGTCAAATAGCTCATTAATCTGAAGCTGAGGCTTCATATCCCTCCCTGGGAGCTCTCCATCAGCTGGGGCTGGGCCATCTCCCTGTGAGAACATTCATGTGTCAGAGTGAGCAGGGCTGTGTGTGGAGCTGGCAGGGACAGAGAGACAGAAAAGGAATAAACAAGCTGCAAATTGAGTTTCAGCTACTTCATCAACAAGAAAGAAAACCTTCGTGTTTTCTAACAGAGATGACAGACAAGACAATTTGAATGAATCTAATTTAGATAAATCTAAATTTTATTGGGTGAGTAAATCATTATAACCATAGACAGATAGGAGGAGTGTTTCATTTGCTTTGGGTTTTTCAGCCAGAACCCAGATATTTGGGCTACAAAGAAACAAATTATATACACCCATAGATTCTGTCCCTTGGCAGGAAGGTAGTGTTGTTTACTAAGTGGAGAACATCTTCTAATGAAGCAGCTTCCACAAGGAAGAAGGAAGACAAAGAGGGTCTTTGCTTTGAGGAATATAAAACCTCTCATGAAGACAAGGAAGGGGTAAGGTGCCAACTTTCATATTTAAAGGGATGTTCATTCTAGAATAAACAAGACAAGTGGATGGAAAGATGGAACTGCTATTTACTGATTTATGAACATGCACCCAAACAGGCAATTAAGGGGTTAATGAGAGATAAAGCATCAAAAATGATACAAAAGGGCAAGACTAATTTATATGGCTTAAATGTGGGGTTTTTACACACTGTGATTTCTAAGACAGAAGGTCATTCAAGAGAGGAGACAGCTTGACATTCTGAATTAATCTGAAGAGTGTTATGAACACCCCCAACCCAAGGACCTTTTTCTTCTTTTCATTTTGATAGAAGCAGAGCCCTCACTTCCATGTACTGCTCTGCTCCCACTCTGGAAGTCTCCATGTTATGTTGTTTGCTGCCCTGCTCAATTCTCATCTGTCTGAAAGGCCAGTTCTTTTTCCATTTCTGTTTCCCTCTGTGTTTGTTTGGGGAATGGAGGTAATTCTCCCTCCAATAAAAGGCCTATCTCCATACTATGCATCAAATCCCATCTGTCGTTGCCTTCCAATAGTGTCCATTTTCGACTTTGTGATTGATTACATCGTATATCCCCTCTTCCCTTGGAAGACTTCACTGGCCCATCTGAAATCACAATTTTGCTATCAGACCTTCCTTAACAATCTTGAGGGTTCATAAGTTATCATCCGTTACTATAGTCACTGAGCAAAGTCAGTGCCCTCGAACAGCTTTTCTCTTCTCTTTGTTTTCCATTTTCCTTTTTCAGTTAGATTTTAGAGTCATTTGGTACTGAAATCTCATACTATGTTCCATAATGTTCACTATATCTAAAACACTATGGTGCTTCTATTAAGTAACCACTAAAAGCTCAATGAATTGTCCTATATTTTAATCCCTAAAGGCAATGTTCTCTAGCATCACAGCTTGTCTTGAACTTGTATTTTAAGACATGTTGTAAACTCAAAAACTCAAGTTATAAAGATAGAGAAAATCAAAATAAAACTCACACCATGATAAGATTGCATAATTTTTGACAACACTGCAGACCTGGAAGGCACATGAAAAGTCAACTCCTCTAAACCTACCTCTTTTAAAAAAATATTCATATTGCACAGTAAAGTGTCCTAAGGTGCCATATGTTCTTAAGAAGTTCTTTCTTCTCTCTCAGAGATCCTTCCACAATGTCCTACAGTTTGCCATCACAGCATATTGTTTCCTATAGATTGTCATATACCCCAATTTGTTATTACATTCAAGATATAGAGTCATATCTATTTATTTCCCATGATATATTAACTTATCTATCTGAAACTTTCCTCTCTAGGAAGCAGAAGTTACTTCTGGATGAACTGTCTCCAACTGACAATGTAGCTGAAACCAGCTTACTTTCATATGATACTTTCTGATTATGCAAAAAAAATTTTTCAAGCAATTATAATGTTAAGTTGATGGTATACTAAGTGAACTTATCCATGTCTGCCTTTAAGAAGCTTTGTGATATAATGGTGGAATAGGGCAAGAAAAACATGAATCAGGTCTTCCTTGATGGTGCAAAAGGTTAAGTCGCAGCACTATGAAGCTATCATCAGTCACTGCAGAACGAGTTCGATCCCCAGCCAGGGAGCTGACCCACATGGCGCAGCAGACCTCTCCTGTCTTACCATAGACTCACAGTGTATGTCAGTCTATCTGCCTGTTGTGTTCCCCACTCTGTCTCTGGGGACTGCTCTCACCCTCTACTCATCTAGCCTCTACCCTAGTTCTTGTATGCATAAATAAAAAAATCTTTTTTTTTTAAGAAAAGAAAGGAAAACATGAATGTGATACCTAGACATCTATGAAAATTGTAGGTAGAAACTTAATTAGAAGAGGTGTCTCCTAAGACAATACTAAGTACTAGAAAAAGATGGGCATACAGATACCAGATGGAAGGTGTTTCTCAGAGTAGACTCAGCAAGTGCAAAGAGCCAGAGGTTAGAAAGAATAGTTTGAATACTTGAAACTGAATTTAGTTTAGTTTGTGTAATAGACTGAGAGACAAGATGAAGTAAAGAAGTAGAGAACAGGCCTTGAGAAGATTTGTGGTCAGTGTCATGGCTTCAATCTTAAAATTATTCACTATGTAAACAGAACAGTGACATATTTATATTCATATTAATAAAGACTTTTGATGGCAATGCAGAAGAAGGTAGTGCTGAAAGCAAATTCAGGGAGCTTTAATGGATATGAATATTTTATTGCATGAGATATAAACTGTTCACAAACAGGGAGACTTCAAAATTAAAGTAGTTAGAAGCTTAGGCCTCAGCAGCTACAGCTCAGCTGATAAAGCTTGAATGAGGAAGTACGTTTTTTTAATTGTGACTGATTATTAAAAACATACTTTCCTTTTCACTGTATAAGCCTACTTGTTTATAGCTGTTTGGCTATGAAAATACAAGATCATACTGATATGAACAAAGCTTAAGTTTTGTTTAAGGTCAGAGTTAGCATTTTGGAAAATCAAGATAGTTTTAAGTTTTGATTACATGACGGTGATTTCTTAATCTAAAGGCAAGTTCAATCTGTGCTTTCCATTTTGGTTACTTTTTAAGAGTAATACGGGCACCTCCCTGGTGGCGCAGGTGGTTAAGCACTGCATAATGAAGCATCCACAGCCACTGTAACATGAGTTCAATCCCCGACCAGGGAGGTGATCTGCATGTCACAGCAGACCTCTCCTGCCTCAGCCACTTCCTGTTCTGTTCCCTACTCTGTCTCTGATGGGTCCTCTCAGTCCCCCCTCCTCACTCCTCTGGCCTATACCCCAGTTCTTATATGCATAGATAAATAAATCTTTAAAAAAAAAGGAGTAATATGGGCTAAGCAAGAGAACAACACACGCAGATTTGTAATATATCACAGTCATACACATGAGATATAACGCATTGAATTCCTTAGTCAATTAAAGCAATAGAAGTGGATACAAAGGGATAAAAAGACAAATATTTATTAAAACAAAAGTTTTTTCAAACATAATTTTCTGAAGGAGAATCACAAGTTGACACCTGTCTGGCTATAATGAATAGAGGTTTCATTTAGTAAGGGGGGACTAAAAAGTGGGTTATGATTATGAACAGATGTAATTAGTTCAATTTTGTACTTGTGGGTTTGGATGTGCCCATGAAAGTCTTCCAGGAAGATTAGATACTAGGACCAAGAACTAGGGAAAATGGTCAGGGCTGGAAAGACAGATACCTCTGACTTCTACATGGAGGTGGTGACACAGTGAATCACCATGATTACATGACATTGTTCTAAGATTAACCAGAGACATATTTCTGGTGAGTGTAGGGTATGCCTTGGTGTAGTCTTATCCCATAGCAGTGTTTCTCCTGACCCTGGGCACTTACTGACCCTTCCTACCTGTTTCCCAAATCTTACTCTTTCCTTTACATCTTTTTTTTCTGAAGTTATGAGAAATTCATATACAGCTCAACCCTCCACTATTCTCCCCTTGGGATGCTGGAAGACTGAAAGTCTTCCAAGAAGGGAAAGAGATAATAAAACACTAATGGTATAATTTTATGAAAGAAATGAGTTTCCTTGCAAGTTAATACAGACAATAATAGCTATTATTTATAGGAGCCTAAGATGGAATTTGGACAAGGTTTATGCCCATCATAATCCTACACAATGGTAGATTCCAATACATACACATAAGAGGAATAGTTAGTATTTCTACAACATGATCTACTACTACTCACCATATCCCAGATACCATTCTAAGGACTGTGCATAATCATTTTATCATTCAATAGCCCTATGTCCTATACTTCTCCAACTTACATATGAGAATGCTGCCTCAAAAACATTGAAAGATTTGGACAAAACTTTCAAGGGTAGGATGTGCAACTCAAACCCAGAGAGTCGAATTTTAGGTTCTGTGCTCTAATTGTTTGTAGAATTAATAATTAATTAATATATGAAAGTTAGGTAAGTTATATATCAAAGATAAGAGAGAGAAGTTAATTCAATACATTTGTCTTGCAAATAATTTCATAATTATACTTTGAATTTGTGAATTCATGAAAGACATTTTGACATGAATGGGGGTCAAAGAAGGGATTTCATTATTTATTGTAATCAAATGACTCACAAACATAATATACTAAATAAAGTGAGGATGTAAGGACTACCTGAAGCATTATTCCATTGTTCATATCAGAAGACAACAGAGAAGAAATAGTACAAAATTGGAACTCAACCACCTAAACTTCTATTTTTTGTTCTTTTAATTTTTGCTTTATTTAATGTTAGTAGAATAACCTAAGATATATTATTTTAGGTCTCAGAACATCTTAATTTTCTCATCTGTAAAATGGGAACAACTTCCTCTAGCTCACAAAGTAGTTACATAAAGATTATGTAACATGATTTCTCTAAAATCTTAGCAAATATTAAGTATCCTATAAATACCTGCTGTTACTATTGTTCACATTAACCTAATCAAAGAACTAAAAGAGATGAAAATTAATTTGTCAGATTATGATCACAATTTTCATACATATTTTATCATCAAAATACCCTGTGAAAAACATAGTATGGGAATATTATTTGACAAATGAGGCAACCAAGGTTCAAAATCCCAGTGCTAAAATTTCTCTTTGGTCTTTGTGATATGAGTCAAAACAGCCACTTCCCATATCTTTGGCTGAACTTCAATAGTTCCCTCAAATTCAAGTCATTGAAGTCACCTTAAGGTTATTGGCACTTTAGAACAGAACCTGTCAACTTTCTGAAACACTTGTGCCAGGACTCATAATTCTGTGTCCTCCTACTTCCTATGTGGCATACTGGCTAATACACTTCCAGGTAACGGCATGATTTATTTCGTTCTTAGAGTGTAATGGAGGGTCAAACTTTGAAGCATGCAGCAAAAAGCTACCTACTGTCTTAGCAGTTTGCTTATAGCAGATGGCTTTGCCTTGAAGGTCTCCTTTATCAAGTACTGACTCATCCCAAGCCTGATTAGTTATGAAATAGGGTAAGATCACAGCCCAAAATGATATGGCCCACATTCAAGTTGGCAAGGAAGCCTGAATCCTCTGTCCTCTAGTTGCAAACACCAGTATTGGCTTTGCAGCCCCCCAATGGCCAGCCCTATGTCACACCTCCAGTGTCCAGAGCTCAGCTTCGGGAAGGTTCCAATTAAAATCCCAAACCACTCCCTTTTCCTTCATTTCCTCAGGCGGAGACAGTGAGCACTTTCAAGCTGCTTTCAGCCTCCCAAATAAGTGAAATGTTTGACACGGAAGCATATGTTTTTTGGCAACTTTGTTTAATCCACATTTTAAAGGGAAAATTGAAACTCCACAAGGTGCGAAAAAGATTAGTGGGACGTTTCAGTATCTGGTGGAAAGCAGACCGTGTTCCCTCCTCCTTCTGTTCTCTTTCCTCTTCCTTCATGCACAGATATTTGCTTTATAAAAGCTGCCATAGACACGAATCTTTTAATTAAGAATCTGAGCCACCTAACTGCAGAACAGAGAGAATATCAAAAGGCACAGGATGTGGGAGCCATCTGGAAGACAGAGATGGCACATGTCTATTCTCCAATAGGGTCACCACTCTGAAGTTATGTGCAGGTCACAGAATCAAGGGTTTCGAGTTGAGAAGCATTTTATTTCGAAAGAAGTTAAATTTCTTACTGCAAGAAGAAAAGTGAATATCTCAGGAAGAAAGTTACTTTGCCAAGATTTGCTTATCATTTTAGAGGATGCAGCATCCTATAGGCAATTGCTTTCAGGAACCAGTTTTCTAGAAGCTCTGGCTGATCTATTTTTAAAGACATAAATTTAGGCTCTAATTCATGGGAAAATGCACACAGACATCCTTTGAATGAGATGGGTTTGGGAGGGCCTGGTGTTATCGACAGGGCACCAGTGCTATGAGGAGTAAAGAAAGGGTTAGAGGATAGCCATTTCCTTTCCTTGCCCAGGAACACTGGTCCTACGAAGACCATCACTTCCCCTCCAAACCCCATAAAGCCCTGGTCTGCCAAGACAGAGGAAGCTAATACTGAATGCCCGTGACCAATTTTCTAGAGTGTTGCTGTTGAGACATAAAGCATAAAATGAGTCTCTTCTATATGCAGCTGAAACTCTGCTGGTTCTGAAAACAGAGCATAGTGTTTAGAATAAATCATGAAAATGTTATCCTATTTGAATTTCTTTACAATTAAGTAATAATTTGGGAAGCATCAGGGTAATTTGGGAAGGAACATAAGAACATGAATTTGGAGCCAGGTTTTGTGAATTCAAACCTGAGATTCCCCCCAGTCTCAACCTTTGACCTTAGGTAAATTATTTAAAGTGTTTCCACTTTTTTAAAATGGGTATAATAAAAAAAATTGTCCATATGCTGATATTGTGAAGATTAAAATAATTAATACAAGTGAAGTTGTCAGAATATACATGGCATAAATTAAATGCATAGTAAATCTTAACCAATACTGTCATTTCTTAAAGGTTTCAAGCTGTCTTTTTGCCAAAGACAAATATACATAACATTTCCCACTTTAACCATCTTTAAGTGCAAAATTCAGTAGCATTAAACCCATTAACAGTGTTGTACATACATCAGCATTATAAGTTCTAGAACTCTCCTCTCATCCAAGAGAAACATTATATCTATTAAAAGCTAACTTTCAGTTCCCTTCTCCCATGGATAGCTGGTAACCTCTATTTTAATTTCTGTCCACATATTACCTTACTTTAGGATCATCATATAAGTGGAATCATAATCATACCATATTTCTCTTTGTGTCTGGCTTTCTTTGTTTTGCATATATTTTCAAGGTTCACCTGTGCTACAGTATAAATCAAAATTTGATCTCTTTATAAGATAGAAAAATACTACTTTATCTATAGACTACATTTTTTGTATTCATTCACCTGTGATGGAACTTAGGTCATTTCTACATTTTGGCCTTTATATAAAATTGGTGTTCAAGTATCAACTTGATTCCCTCTTTCAGTTCTTCTGTGCACATTCTTAGGAGTACAATTCTTGAACCAAATAATAATTATATGTTTAAATTTTTGAGGCACCATCAAACATTTTTAGCATATTTTAACTGCAGTTACACCATTTTACATTCTCATCAGCAATGCACAAGGATTCCAATTTCCACTTATCCTCATTAACATTTATTCTCTTAAAAATATAATAATAGCCATCTATTATTAGATGAAATGGTATCTCCTTGTGGAGCTACTGTGTGTGATTTGCATTTCCCTAATGACTTGAAAAGTTGAGCATCTCTTCAGAGGCTAACTGGACATTTGAATATCTTCTTTGCACAAATGATTATTCAAACCCTTTGTTTCATTTTTGAAGTTGTTTGTTTTTCTTGGTGATAAGTTGTACAATTTTTCTTATCTATCCTATTCTTCTTGATGTCTCCTACTCCCATTAAATATCCTCAGGAGCTACAACTGGACATTTCCCTAGCCTCTTCAAGAACAGCAGAATCTCAACTTCTATTTACAAAGATCCAATGGTATCTAATTTTTTTTTCAAAATTCTATCATTTATATGCACATACCTACCTTATCTAATGCCTGATATTTTACTTAGCTATGCTTAATATTGAGTATAGAACAGAAAGCAAATCAAAGGTTAGTTCAATTCTGGAATATGCTATAAGAAAAGATCCTATGATACATGACTATC
Source organism: Galemys pyrenaicus (assembly GCA_019455555.1). Taxonomy (NCBI): domain Eukaryota; kingdom Metazoa; phylum Chordata; class Mammalia; order Eulipotyphla; family Talpidae; genus Galemys; species Galemys pyrenaicus. The sequence goes on from JAGFMF010011464.1 coordinate 3,553,824, forward strand.
AGATATGGTTATTTACTTATTAGATCTCAATAGAAATGGGTCACTTCCCACTAGCAATGTCATCCAGTCCTATTAGTCTCCCATCAGAGAAGTTTTCACTTGTAAAACAAACATGTGACAATAAAGGGATGATTTTACATTGAACCATTCCTTTTCTATGTCATATAATGAGAAGAAAATAGGAACAACAAAGGATACACATAGCATTCTACTTTTCCCATACATAGCACCAAGGACATATTTCTACCTTCCCTGCAGAAGCACCCCCTTTAATTTTTCCTCTTTTGACTTTAGCTTTCAGGAAGAAGCACATTGTTGCTGACAATTGACAGTAATTACAAAATCTACAAACCGCATATAGAAATAGGCATTTTGTTGTACGTCACTTTTCCCATATTACCCAATATATGACACACTCAAAATGTATTGAATCGAAGTTCAAAATTACACAGATTAAATGCTAATTGCATTATCTTCTTCTCAAGGTATATGGCAGTTGAAAGACTCTAAATGTGTTCTCTATGTAGATGTGTTATTTTAGAATATGAAGAGACCATTTAGGACTTCATGGTACAGTGGAAAATCTAGAAAATATGAATCACTTTGAACCTGAAGGCTTCTGAACAACATGAATCTCCTTTATCAGAATTGTAAAATTGGCAAGGCTGCAGAAGCCATGGTTGATGGTATCACAGCAGTCAACTAATGTGATGTGTTTGAGCAGGAGTTTGGAGATAGTAAATATAGCTACTTGCTGGAGTTTGTGAAAAACAAAATGATAGAACATTAAAATTGGAAAGCAGTGTAGTTCTTTTATTTTATAATTGAGGAAATTGAAGCTCTCCAAATTTAAGTGATTTACATAATATTTGAATTTGGTAGTTAGAGCATGTATATATGTTGAAATAAGATGAGAGCACTTTTTGTCATATGGCCTCCACAAAGCTAGCAAGTGCTCCCTATTTTTGTTCAAAGCACATTTGAAAATCTCCTACCTACTCTCATCCTAGTGTTAAATTCTGATAAAGGAAGATACTCTTTTTGTCCTTAGTAAATTTAGACTCTAATTCAAGAAGTAAAACAAAATTATAGTAGAGACAATATAAAGCAAATGATGGAAAAGCATGAGATAATTACTACTTGCCAAGAACATTTAATTACTCTCATAGTTCTCATAATTCATATTTCTCACTCTACCTTTCCCACCATCCCCAGAATTATTTTTCTGAAACTTGTACTTAATCAAGTTTTACCAACTAGAAACTATGTAATCTCTCCATCACCTATAAAACCCAAGTTCCTTTGTGTATTTTGCCAGCCCTTTCATACTCTGTCTGTTGTTGTTCCTCTCACTCACCTTGTGCACTCTTGGGTCCTTAACACAGACATTCCAAAGCTAAGATTGAGGTAACCAAAAGGATTTAACACAGTTAGGGAAGACTTTACATAGACGATAAATATGGAATAAAAAAATAAATAAATCAGGAGATGAGTCCTATACTAAATGTAATAGTGATTTCTTTGTAGTGTAGAAATGTTCTTCACACATTCTAGAAGACTAAAATACAGTGACATCACATCTCACATTCTTCCTCAGACTGTCAGCCTGCAAGTAGCTGTCCTAGACAACGTCTCCATTATAATATTTGCCAACATATCAATAAGAACCTAATATTTTCTCCAGGGCACTGCAAAGGCCCATGGGTAAATAAAATACCAGAGCATGGTTAGAAAGACCATTAATGAACTCACAATTATCACGGTCTCTCTAAGTTCAGGATTTATTTCTAAAGTCCCAGGCCCCATAATTGGTCAAACCGCTGGTTTAGGTAGTCATCCAAGTATTTCTATTTTCTTTTTCCATTGGGAAATAAGACAGTGTCTTCCAAAGGCCAGTAATCCTCCAGTATTGAAAAAAATGGCTTGATTTCAGAGACACTGAAGAAAATTCCTTACTCCTGTAATACAGCTTTACCAACATTCAGCTACAGTATGTAGCTAGTGATGTCACACTAGCTTTTCATAATGCATGTGCAGCTCCACTTCCTCTTTCTGAATAAAACCCTATCCATAATTCCAGAATCCTGCAGTATACTGTGATGATTTCTTTAACTTACCATACAAAACCTGCTTAGTTATACATGAGTACATTTTATTAATTATTGATTTATGAATGTTGAGGTGTGCTCTGGTCACTGCGCACCAGGGTTTTATCATCTCCAGTGGAGTAGCAATCTACTCTAGTGACACAGTCATTTCTGTTTAAAATTCCACACCTTCCATCTATCTGATTACCCCATTAACTATTATGTTCCCCTGGTTGTAGAGATTTTAAGGTAATTAAATGTCTCCCAACAGTCTAGGGCTTTGGCCATGAACTCTTACATTCATTTGTAGTGGTGAGCTCAGTGAGATTGTAATTGCCAAAGCTCCTGAATGCAGTGAGACAAATGCCCACCACCTTCTCCATCACAACCCCTCAGGAAAGGAAGTGACGCTTATAATTACGGAGGAATCCACAAGTTTGGCTACCCACATTCCCCACTGACCTAAATTCTTCAAATAATTAATCTTTCTTCTCCCTTTGTGATTTATTCTCTTTCTTGACAAATTCATAAACATCCTTTGTTCAATTTTCCTTGAAAGTTAATGACCATTAACAGTCTACATACATCCTACAGAGGTCCAAAGCTCATCCAATTAAATTCACATTATTTATCTTCCCTTCTCGTATCCCTTTAGCTTCACTCTTCACCAGATCTCAAAAAGCAAAGAATCATATTTCTAAACTTTCTCCCCAGCAAGCACAGAGCTCTCCTTACTCTATTTTTGTTTGCCAGTGTGCTTGTAGTGATTAAGAATTGTGAATCTGAAACCAAATGACATTATTCTACTTTGGATAATTCACTTAATATTTGGTGCCTACCAGATTCCTTGTGTGTGAAACAAAAATAACAAGTGGATTTGCCTAATAGTGTTGTTTAAGGATTTTAAGGTACTAGCAGCAGGTTTTGACTAGTGTCACGTAGTAGGCACTCAATAAAAATCATCTGCTATGATCACTCTCTAAAATGTTTCCTAAACACCATAACTTTGTTTCTTCCCGTCAACCAGTCGACTTTCCTCTCCACAATAAGGATGGTATTTTAAAACAAGGATGCTATCAGCAAATCTCTCCCCCACCACACATTGTGTCTCAGCTATGATGATGGACTTTCTCAACATATTACCTAAAGTCTTCAACACCCTGGCTGGGGCATTCACTCCACTATTCCCCAAGCACGTTCTGCTCTTCCAACCTCTGCATGATGCCCGTGCTTGTGCTTATGTCTAAAATGCTCACATGTCTCTTCTTGACCTCTCAAAATCCAACATTCTTTCAAGTGCAAACATAAGCGCCACTTTTCTGAAACATGCCTTGATCCATCTCTCAGTCAAAATTAATGTTTCTTGCATTTAAGCTTCCCCTGCACTTTCAGCATACATTTTTATAGAATTTACCACAGTAGCTAATTTTGCACTTGGTGATTTGTTTACCCTTCTGCCTCCCTTCCTTCTATGACTTTTAGGATCAGAATATTGGAGATGTCATCTCATCCATGTGGGGTACTCACTTTCTGTGTCTGGAAGACATTACATATTTTGCTTAGGCAATTGTTTTTCCTTTAAACTACCAATCTCATTGGCTATATAACTGACTAAAAAGTATCACATGTATGTTTTAGAGCTTCCTGAGCAATAATTCAATATTATGGAACTGCTCAAAAGGACATAGGAGAGGGAGTGTTTGCTAAAAGGTGGTAAGAGATATTTCTGAATATATAATCCCTGTTTTCAATTCTTTCTAATCTACTTTTGAACTTAATTCTACAATAATTAACAATAGTTTGTTAAATTATGAAGTACTTTATGATCTTAAAATAACTTTGTGAGGTAGAGATGGCTGCCACCATTCTTCTTTAGTGGGTAGAAAAACCAGGTTTTAGAGAGAACAAGTATACTGTATAAATTAAACAAGCCAGAAATAGAAATAGATTAGAATAGAATCAAAGTTGCCCCATAAGCCAAATGCTACACAGGTTGATTCTCCATGAGCCTAAATATACACAGAGGAAGGAAATGGAGACTTAGTTTAAATGTTCCTCCTCTATTGTCTTTGAAGGTTGATTATCATGAGCCTATGTATGAAAACACTTGATTCTCTTGAGCTGAGAGTTCAGAAAACATTTAAATAGTGTATCAAAATGTGAAAAAATCAGTCATTGAGTCTGCATTTACTGTTTATTAAATTATTTTGACTATCAACCAATTAAGCGAAATGAGTTCCTTTTCTTCTAACAAATCATATTTATCTTTCAACTACCAACTTCAGTTCTATCTCAGCTATAAAGACTACTATAGCCAGCATTAACATTTGTTATTCATCATGTGAACCTGTGGACATAGCTGAGTTTATTCTAATAAGGTAAATCCTACTAGATCTCTAGATTATTTCAGGATGGGAATACAGGGCATGCTAGAAAAATCAGCCATGTGATTAAAGGGTTGGGCTTCCAGCCATGGGATTTCAATCCTACCTCTCAATTTCCAGAAAGGTAAAAAGGGTTGATAATTGAGTTTGATCACCACACTGGTGACTAAAGCAATCATAACTATGTAAGGAGGTACCAGTAAAAACTGTGGACACTAGGACTCAAGTGAGTTTCCTGGTTTGTGAACACAGTGGTGTGTCCTTACTCCATGACCCAAGAACACTGAAACACTGAACATATTCAGGGCCATCCTAGACCTTACCTTATTGGTCTCCCTTTTTGGCTGGTTCTGATCTGACTTTTATCCTTTATCATCATAAGTACATCATTTTATAGAGTTACATAAATCATTCCAGTGGATTAACAACCAGAGGTGGTAGCGGGGACTGACAAACTTATAGTCAGTCAGAACTGGGAGTGATCTGGAGGCCCTGTCATTTGGGGTCAGTATATGAACAAAAGGCAGTCTTATTTGGTGTCTATACACTTAATTTTTGAGGACTACATTAAATCCAGATATAAACTTGCATTGCAGAATTACAGTGGGTTGATGTACTATGGAACTATCAGAATAAGCTTTTATTTACAGATGTCATAACCGAGGTGAGTGTATTTGCCCAAAATAAAATAGGAAATATGAATGAACTATTGCTTGACCTTCATTCTATTTTTCATATCACTACATTATGCCTTCAGTCAGTAATGTATGCTAGTTTTACAGGGTAAGGCAGGGATATACAATCTCCTTTATTCACATCTACCACAGTGACTATTATATGTTCCTATAGAAAAAGTAGATATCAGTATAAGAATCTTATTACATTCATAGACTCCTGGTTAATATTTTTAACTACAGAAGCCTTGCTATGACTGGGATGGCTTTTAGATAAAACATAGGTAAGTTAGAGTGAGAACAAAAGGAAATGTATATAAGTCACTGAAAAATGTGGGAGTTGTCAATTTATAGTCAAAATAGCTTTTTTGGTGAGTTGAAAGACTTTTAAAGACTGTGTGAAAGTATTTTTGCACAACTAACATTGTGTGGATTCAGAAATACTGAGACGACAATTGGCCTGTTTCCCAAGAGTGGTATGCTGCAGCAATAGTGTTGTGCTGTGTACTAAGGGGGAAAAAAATACAACCACCCCAAGCTCTGAGTATATATATCTTCATCTGGCCCTTGCATTGTGGGATTCATCCTCATCAATTAGATGTCCCTGAAATAAAATCGTCCAGCTGTTCTCCAACAAGAATTGAACCATCTTTGGGTAGAATTGATATTGGTCCCATAGCTACTCGGATTTGATTATAACAAATCAGGCAAAAGTGAGAGGGGTCGTCATCCTATAAACAGTAACTGTCTCCTTGAGATGTCTGATCCTCACTGAATCTATTCCTATGATGCTCTGATAAGAATGTCATTTGAATTCACACAACCATTTTGCCCTTGGAGATGGAAAGAGCACCCCTGAGAAATTAACTTGCAAAGAAGACTGTCTCAAGCAATTTCTTTTTTTTCTTTTTTCTATAGATTTCCTTAGATGCATATTTTCCTCTATTAATCTCAAACATGTACAAATTAGCAGTATAATGATGTACAAGCTGAACAATAGAATAATTTCTTTTACTTCAATCATGTGTTTTCCCTTTCATGGCCTAGTTGCCAAGGACCCATCATCTGCAATACTGGCATTTCTTTGTAATTCTATGAGCCAAAATCCATCATTTATGAATATTTTCAAGACAGGGAATCTAAAAGGTTTATTCTGATCATTAATCAGCCCCCTCCAATTAAGCTCAATTATACCCTATAATCATTGCTATAATTATTGATTGATTAATCTTTCAACTATTAATTAAAAGTCTTAATTAAACTTTTTTCTGATGTTATTTAAGCTAAAATATAATTATTATGCAATTTCCCTGGTATATGCAACATGTCCTACTAGCCTTATGGTACAGTCATAGTCCACTAGTTATGAATCACTCATTAGCAGAATCTGAAAGTGAGTGAAATAATTTCTTTGAACCCACTTCCCACATACACATGCATATGTGTGGACACAGAACTCACAGGTACTAAGTTGGGAAGAATAGTCACTGCAGAATAGCTAAATATAATAATAATTCTGGAAACATGAGTGGAGGTAAACGTGTTCACAAACCCTCCAGTTTGGTATGAGAACAGAGACAGGACAAGAAAAATATAAATTCAAAAGATATTTCTATTTCACAACTCTCATGCAGCTTCCCAGTCATCCCTAAATGGGTTTGCATCAGAAAGACAAGTTTCAGCAATAAGAAGCTGCCACTGGAGCCTGTGTAGGAAACTGGATTTAATTGTTTGGTGGAAAACAATGACAGCAAATAGGGAAAAGACTAACACCCATTCAGTAAAAATCATATTCCAAGGATTATCATATTCCAAGGATTTTGAACTATTCAGTTTGTTTAATCCTATTAAATTTCCTAAGGGGATAATTATGTCCATTTTATAGATGAACTATAATCAGAGAAGGATTCAAGATTTGATGTCATATACCAAAAATCAAATTTGTCATATTCTTGAACTCTGGTGAGATGTGATAGGAAAAATAAAAGCAAAATCACTTTCATAGAAAGGGCATTTTTAGAATCACATAAATGAGGTTTAAAAGTCCAGGACTGTATCGATAGCTTGTATCTTAAACCAAGAAACAAGCACTTGACATTGAGGATTCCTCATCTGTACATTGGGAATAAAACATATCTTGCAGGATTTTTGCAGGACTAATGTGCTCTCAATGGCTAGCGGGAAAGATTCTACATCAATGCTACTTGTCATTTGCAGTCAAGGCCCCTTTTCTCTAAAGTACCTAAATCATGTTCTCAGTCCTGGCTGTGCTATTGATTGCCTGACCCTAAGGAAGCTATTCCACACCTACATACTTCATCCTCTATCTCTGTCTTTTGGGTTTCATAGAATGTTTATAGTTGCAGCAGTCTTGGAAATCCATAGACCAGCCCTTTCTGCCATGATGTGGATGCTGAGCCTGGAGAGGGTTAAGGTCTTGTCTATGGTTACACTGCTAATTACTGACAGAATCAGGTCTCTAGGCTCACAGTTCAGAGAGCTCTTTCCACCATCCACATTGTCCCTCAAGCTAACATTTGCCCTACATTTTGTACAGGGTTGTCAGGAGGATCAAATATGATTAAATATGGGAAGTGCTTTAAAAAGTGCAAAATTATGCACAAGAGCAAAGCATTACTATTAATGGGCTTCTTCCTTGGTTTCTTTGGGTAGAAATGGAGTGTTATTTAAAGCAGCTTTAAAGATTTTTTTGAACTACCAAATGCTACAAAGTCATGTTATTATGTTTTGCAACTAGAGGGCTAGGGCCTGAGGTACATGTTCCTTCTATAGTATAGAAAGTGTTGTCATGGGTAGGCTCTTCTGACATGATGGTCCAAGTACAAGTAGCTTATCTGGGAGGCCATCCCAGGAAACTTCATTAAGGGAATGTAGAAGTAGGACAGGAAAGGGGATGGAACCAATAAGTGATGTGTTACTAAGCATGTCACTATTTAGAATGGTTGGAGCTTCAGCCCACTGGAAAACACTAAGTGTCAGTTTAAAGAGTTGGTATCCAAGATATTTCATCCAAGGTGATAATTAAGGTATTTATGCATCAAATTCTATTAAAGGCATCTCCCAGAATGTGGGGTTAAGGACAATGCCCATATTCTTCAGTTAAAGGCATCTCAGGGGTGACAGTAGCTTCTCCGATCCAACTTGGTCACAGGGGTGAGTGTGTACATGTGGGCAAAGGAAACCCAAGGCAAAGAGCTGAAGGTGTCTTCGTTCAAATTTGATCAGCTTGCTTGGGAAAATAAGTGTTGAAATGATAGGAATCTTTGGTACCAGCAGCATCTGTTTTTGCAATCCCTTGGGAGAAACTGAGCACTCTACTTTTTTTTTTAGATTTATTTTTTAAAGATTTATTTATTAATGCACACAAGAGCTGGGGTATAGGTCGGAGTTGTGGGTGGTGAGAGAATTCACCAGAGTGGGGAACAGAACAGGCAGATAAACTGTATTTCAGTCTATCTGAGGGGAGCAGTGGGCGAGGCAGGAGAGGTCTGCTGCGCCATGTGGGTCCCCTCCCTGGCCGGGGATTGAACTCGCGCTGCTGTGCAGAGGATGCTTCACAGTGTGGTGCTTAACCTCCTGCACTACCAGGGAGGCCCTGAGCTCTCTACTTTTAAGGTATGAGCAAATTCATGCATATATACCTTCGTTTCTATCTAGGTCAAATCAAAGAGGGCTCTATAGATAGGGATTGCTTGGTGTGTGGAAGAAAATGTTTGTAGATGGCAAAGAAACTAGGGCTTATGAGGACTGGCTCTGCATTAGTCTGACCCTCGTCTCCTATGTGTCCTGAGTAGATACAGTATATCCCTAGATGAGTGAGCTGATGGGGCTCAAATACATGTGGGAAAGTGTGATATTACTACACTGCCACCAACAGACATTTAGGTGTCTTCCTCTGGATAATCCAAATCCTCCTAATTGCTCCAGCTTAGAAATACCTTGCTTGAGCGAACACCCTACTAGCCTAGGGGTTAAGTCACAGTGCAATACCCAAGGAGGTCCGCCAAGATGGTACACCACAGTGGCCCTAGTTCAATCCCCAGCCAGGGAGCTGACCCACATGGCACAGCAGACCTCTCCTGTCTCACCCAATGCTCCCCTTGGCAGTGTATTTCAGTAGACCTGCCTGGTCTGCTCCCCATTCTGTCTGGTGAAGCCTCTCCCCTGCTGCCCTCCCCTTCTGGCCCACAACCCAAATATATCACACATTTGCCTTTTGTTCTATGATTGAAGAAATAATATTCTTGTCCTGAAGGACAGGCCTCCTCAACATGTTCAGAATAGGTCTTGCAAGGATGCTCAGAAACAACCACCCCCCTCCAAAGATATTTTTTTTCAAAGATATTTTGATAGGCTTCCACAGGGTGTTCAAAACAGGCCTCTCCAAGAAGTGTCACTTTGACATGAGGATTACTTTGAGCTGAGATCAAAAGTGGTTCTCAGGCTCACACACACGCTCACACACACACACACACACATACACACACCCCAAAATTTACCCTTTCCTTATGTTACCTAGAAATAGAAAAATTGGAGGTATTACCCAGAATTAAGGTTTTTACCAGAAGTAAATTTTCTATCAAAGAAACATATGTAATATGATAAGGCAAACATCTAATCACAGAGCATGTGGTCTTCATCATATGAGTCACCCTCTTCTCCTCATGTGAGTCCCTGCTTTTCTCTTGGAAGCCCAGGTGCTTACCTCATTCCTTAGTTGCATATAAAAACCCCCATTTTGCCCCACTGGGTTTAGAAACCAAGATGAATGTAGATTCCCCAAGCTTATTGAATTAAATTTGATCACTTATCTCTTAATTATGTATCTTATACTAATTTGATTATTGACCAATATGAGAAGAACCAAGTGAGATGGGGTACATGTTCCCTCAACCCTCACATACACATAACCAGATTGTAAGCTACCTGAGGGTAAGAATTGCATTTCATTTATTCTAAAATAAAGTTAAGCCCTCACAATTTGCTATATGAACCTTGAGGGAGAACATTCATAAACATTAATGCTTTTATCTTTAGTGATAAATTTGTTAGGTAGCCACTATAAGACTGACTTGACCAATTGAGAAACTAGGTTCAAGGCGTTGACAAGAATTTTCTATTTTTTGTTTGCCTATACTGTATGCTTTCATATACAAATTGTGGAACAGGACATGGAATTTTTCTATTCTCTCTCACAAAAGACACATGGCATCTTTTCTCTACTACATATGTATTATGTGACTTCCTGAAGATATAACAAATGTGAGAAGAGCCAAGCTTAAGAAACTACTGCTACTTGCCATCACTCTGCAAGTCTGATCCTCCATTTCATTGCCTGTAAGTGAACGGATGCTTGCTCTACCCCTCTCATAAAGTTTTATAGGCTCAAATAAAATAATGAATGTAGAAGCACTTACCACAGTTAAGCACTTATCACAGTTATTATGACCATGAACTTTGGTGTCAGACATGGGGTTAAATACCTGGCCATCTCTATCATTTGTATAAAACTGAGCACATTATTTACCTTCTCATTGCAGGAATTTTTTTCTTTAAAAAAAGAATAGTATTTTTTTTTTGAAAAAGAGTTGTTTTGATGATGAGTGGTATCTATCATACTTGAAAAAGGACAATGGCATGCTAAATATTGGTAAATATTAGCTGTTTGTTTATTGTGTTATTTGTATTATTATGGTTTTACATTTCTAAGCAAATATATGCAATGATTATAGAGATTACATAACTGTAATAGAAAAATTGGAGTTTTAGAGACAGATGAATTGACTTTTATCCTAGTCCTTTTTATTTAATTTAGAACTAGTTAAATTAAGCTTCTTCAACTCTAAAAATTGAAATCTTGTGTACATTCCAGGGTTTCTGAGATTGCTAATTAAGATAACGTATATAAACATACAAGAAAACAACTGATACTTCATTCAAATTCAAGAAAATATATCAACTTTCCTGTACATCAACTTTCCTGTACATATTTTAGAAATAGATGTTGATTTAAAATACCTTGAAGATTTTAAGTTTGCATTACTAAAATTTCTCTATAAATTTTATAGTTTTTCTTAGTGCATTTCCTCCAGTAAGTAAATATGTAGCCTAACATATCAAAGATCCTCAAACACCCTTATTAGTTAGATACATACGTATTAAAAAAAAAAACTGCCATGGAAATATGTTCCATTTTTCCAAAGGCAGAAGGAAGGGGAGCTTATGCCAATTGGTACTGGAAGATACCATCAGCCATCAGTTTCTTTTATTGCAGATAGACTGATGCACCTCTCTGGATGGTTCCTGCCTGGGCAGGAGCAGCTGCTTTGAAATGTTAACAAAGTTCATGACAGATTTTGGACAGTATATACAGCTCTAATTAATGAGTACAAATATGGTCTACTTTATAAACTCACTTGTGTTGGATACTTATTTTGCTCATAAGCATGTCAGGGATGAATAATGAACAGAAAGAAATTCCAACCATCAAATAAGCAGTAAAACATCCAATAACCAAGACTTAAGTGAATTCTGTTAAGCAGCAATCTAGCTCTTCAGACATACATGTGGAGACCAGAGAGACCATGGTTCCAGGAATTCAAATGAATAATAATTCATTTCATTTGAAGACTGAGTGCATGACTGGGTTCTAGAATCTGTTTTGCACTAGTGGACTTAACTGTTTCCAGTTAAACATCTGTTTAAATATCTACTTGTCATCACTCACCATACTTTCCAAATTATTTTCTCCATCTAGATGCGAAAATGTTTACCCACTAGTTGCCTTCTACCTCTTTGATGTTGACACCTGCTTATTTGAGTTTCTTATTGCCATCATTATTTTTGCCCGGTTTTCTTTCCTGACAGATGTTTCAAGTCATTTTTATGGTCCAAGTGTCACCAACTAATCTCTAATACCTCTATCTTCCTTCGAGTTTCGTCAATTCAATAATAAATCTTGAATGATGAAATCGATAGTTTTTGATTTGATATATTCAAATATCAGTGGTAAATTTCTGTTACATGACCCTTGTAACATAAGAGATCATGCTGGTTTAAATTCTAAAGCATCTCAACATGTTCTTCCTTGTCACTCAGGATTCATCTCTCTATTGGTAGAGATGAAAACACCTCACCTCCCTAGCCAGCCTACCCTCAGTCATGTGAAGCAAGCATACATTTGTAATTTAAACTTGTTTCTTCAAAAGAAAACTTCCCTTACAGAGAGCAACTTGGTAGAAAATTCATGCACAATTTAGAAGATTCTAAGTAAACACCAAACAATAGCCTCAAGCAGGCTTCCCAGTCTCGTAAAAGGGAACTGTTTTGATTGTAATCTTCTCACACACAAAAACAGATTTTTCGCTAAGAAATAAGTACCAAGTCTGTTCTGATTTCTTTCCTTCAAAAGTTGTGAGATAAAATTTTAAGATCAAATATTTTCTACAGCTCTGTTTTACCCTCGGATAATATTTATATGCAGCTAATAACTCATCTCCAATAGTTCCTTCTTCACTCATTCCCTAGAGGAAATGAGTAGTTGAAGCCCCTTGGCAGTTTCTCCAGGGCACGATAATGCCTCTCGTGGAAAAGAAACACTCTAGCCCAGGAGAGGAATTCTCCCCCTATCTACAATATAAATAAGTTCAAGATTTTCCTCTGTAGATTGTAACAGATCTTAGTCACTGTCTAGCCAAACTGCTATTTGATGTCATGCCACCAGAGAAGAAAAGTTATATAGGAATAAACCTTTTTAAATGCCCCCTCCTTCATTCACATGAATTCTGACACCATTAATAACTCGGTAGGTTTTTAATCATCAATCACCCATCACCACCATGAATTTGAAACTGAAAACACTAACTATACTTGTAAAAGAACAATCTTTCTTATACAGGTATGTTTATACATTGATTCACTTAATAAACATTAATGTCCAACTGTATACTCTTTAGGTACTGTGAATATAAGGTAAATAAGATAGGTTGTACATTCAATTAACTGAATCACCTATTGCATTTAGATGATTACTACAATAAGGAATTATTTCAACTAAATGGTAGAAAAAGTTAATAGATTAATTAGTTACTCCTCTTAGCAATGTGATATCTATGTTAAAAAATTTTGATTAAAATGAAGGAAAATTTTACCTTGAAAGAGTAAGAAATTATTTGCTTCCCAGGACACAAATGCAGAATGAAGGACACAGGACCATATACATCTTCAGGTAACTCGAATAGTATCATACTAACAGTCACTCATTGGGCCAGCTTTTTATATTATGGTATATATTATGCTTGGGTTGTTTTTCTTCAATAATGCATCCCAAAAAAGTCAGTTATAAGTACGTCAAAATGCACATACACTAAGAATCAACCTCATAGTAGGTATTGCACCAGGCATTCCAGTGGCCAGAGTGCGTGGAGAAGCTGCAGGGTCCACCTTCAGCAAATGCACCATTAAGGATTGTGGTAGGCACTGTGTTAAATTCTCCATGTCCATTACAATGCTTGATGTATAACATCAATGAAGTAATCCTCTTTTTTTTTTTTTTTTGAGAAACTTGCCACAATATGGAGACACTGCCAAAGCTATTACATAAAAACCTTAGGATTTGAACCCACATATGTCTGACTGCAGCTTGACAATTAACTGCTACTCAGTACTTACCTCAATAGAATTAAAAGTGTTCAGAGGCAGATCATACATAAAGGAAAAAGATACCCAACAATAAAAAAAGTAACTATAAAAAATGCACCATGATTGATATGGATAGGTTAGTTATGTGGTATAAGCTTTATCACTCATGAGTAATTATTTTTGTTCTCCTTTATATTCCCACAGCACGTCCTAAAACATCACAGACTCCTAATAAATACTTGTGGACTCACTCAGTTCATTATTTAATATTGCAACTTGTGCAAAAAATGCTGGAGCAGAGCTCTTTATTTTCCCCTTCGTGGAGAAAAGGTCTCCTAGGAGATGATATGGGATATTCAGGGTTCTTAAAAGCAAATAGACAATTTCTACCAAGTTCCAATACTCCTGAGAGACAACCTCCATCTCCTAAAGTTTATGAAAAGAAGCATCGTCTTATTTGACAGGTGTGATTGCAATCTTTAACATTTCTCAGAGACTAAATTCAGCTTCATAAAAGACCGCTTGTCACAACTTTGAATAGATACATGTATAGGATGCAGGGTTAAGAACTAAGGGAGTATATTGTTTATATGCATATCATGGTCATTTTTTTTTAAAGATTTATTTATTTATGCATACAAGAGCTGGGGTACAGGCCAGAGGTGTGTGGGGGGGGGCGGTGAGAGGATTCACCACAGAGAACGGGGAGCAGTATAGGCAGATCCACTGAAGCACACTGCTGAGGGGAGCAGCGGGCACAGCAGGAGAGGTCTGCTGCGCCATGTGGGTCCCCTCCCTGGTCGGCAGCAGGGATCGAACTCGTGCTGCAGTGGCTGCGGTTTGCCTCATAGTGTGTTGCTTAACCCACTGCGCCACCAGGGAGGCCCACATGGTCATTTTTAAAAGAAGAATGAAAACTCTAGTTACTTCCATTTTTGGGGGAGGGATGGGTTAATGCTTAAAGTGCTGCTATAAAGGGAAGTTATGATACAATTTTAAGATCTATAATGAATAGCACATTTCTTTTCATTAAACCTTTTTAATTCCAAAGTCATTTCCCACATTTCCCCTCCTATTTTTAAAATTCCAACTATACTCAGGTTGTCTAAATCTACCCTTTCATTGAATTTATCTGTCAACTTTGTAAAATGACCAGGTTCATGCTTTTAAAACAAAAGGGGTTATTTCCCAAAATATTATTACTCAAAATGACTTGTTTGAAACTGTTGAGAAAGATAATGTAGTTTCTAGTCCCTAGTTTGCACTATTAAATCAGGAAGATGAATAACCAGTTTAGAATGATTTTTTAAAATCTGTGAGGTCACAGGAGGACTACAAAAGACCTTGGGGAATTACTATTTCCAGCCAATAAATACCAGAAGAATTAGTCATAAATACTGAACATTTCAGTCAACATGATGGGTAAGCACGATTTTATTCAAGGGGTTCTCACCAACCTTGCTATCAAATCCATCAGTTGCTTCTTTCTCTGCTTATATACGAAACAGAACTATCTTATTTCTTTTTTTTTTTTTGTCTTTTTTAAAGCATACCTTGCTTTCCCCATCTCTTGCACATCAGCGCTCAGTGGCGGCTACATTTCCCCAAAGTTCAGAGCGGGTTTTCCACCCCCTCCTACATCACTACCTGCCACACGGGCCTCTCGCGGCTGAGGGAGAGACACAGCCTGAAATGCACTGCGGGCTTTGAACGCTCTCTGAATAGCTCTTGTCAGTCAAAAGCCTGCATTTCATGTTTCAGATTTTTCCCAGGGGGCTTTGATGTTAATCCATTTCACACTTCTAACACATCTGTTCTTCTTCAGGCTTTCTTATCTTTTTTGAGCATTCAAATATATATGTGGGGGAAAAAAAAAACTGGGCTGTCATTGTGCAGTTTGTGAAAGGAGACTAATGATGAAGCGCATGGCACCTCACCTCATTGATACTCATTTCTAACCACACAAGATGCTGCGTGTGAGTCCTCTGTTTCCAGTGTTTACTAGCCCCAGCACCCCATGCCCCCAATTAAGTTCACATGGTCTGGAAGCTGGAGATAATTTAAAAAGCCATCTAAGTATCTGGTAAGGGTGTGCAAATACAGCTTGTGTTTCTGCCATTGACTAGCCCTATGCGAGGTGCCAAGGAAATGCCACGCTCTGTAAGAGCGATCCCAGTACTGGTAGCATAGAGTTCCAACTGTTGATGAAGGTCAACACATAAAACCTTAAATAACCATGTACAACATTACAGAGCAGTTCAATGTGACAAAGCCATTAATTGCACAATACAACAGATGAATAATGCGACAAATAATAATTGGTAATTGGTCTGATCTCTGACAACTTTGAAACAAAAAACAAATACTAACTGGACTACAGTGAACCCAGAAAGCTTTGGTGGGAAGATGTGCCAGAAGGTAAAACAGGAATTGTATTGAGCTAGGTATTAAAAACATTCTAGAAAACTTTCTTAATCAATAACTAATTTTATCTAGCATTGATAGAATATATCTTCTTTGTTGGCAGACATATTGTAGCTGCTAAGACAGGTGTGTAGGCTTGATTTTAGCCCTCAGCAAGCTTTTAATTTCTAAGAGCAATAAATGAAGAATAAAAATAAGAATTTTGAACTAATAATATTCATGATAGTCTATATATTACCAGGGCAAGATATTATAAAAATTAATACCAAGGTACTTGTTCTTTTTTAATAACTCTTTCAATCCTGTTCTTTTGTTAAAAAATAACTACTCCTATCCTGATAAAATAAAAAGAACAGTTCTGCAAAACGCTACAAAGTGCCATATTAGATCTATTACATGAATTTAAATGGAGGCTATTGTCAATGTTATCTCTCTTTCTTCTTTCACTGAATGAAACATGGAAAAATTTAATCTATAAACTGCTTTTCAGAACATTCTGCAGTTACTACAGAATTTCATCACTACACATACATGCTACAATTAGCAGTGTGCCTTATAGAACCTCCTGTCTGGGATTAAAAGTAACTAAAGCAAAGTGAAATATTGAGTGTTTAGTCTTCATAGGAATTTTGAATCAGAAGCTGAACAGCATTTTTTTTTTCATATTGGCATAAAAGGCTAGCCCTTGACCAATGTGGAGAGATTATAAAGAGATATATTTTGATTTAACTTGTGAAAATTCTAAGTGTAGCTCTCCAATAGCAGAAATCCATTACAGAAAGAGATTGAACACCCATCAACATGCTGCAGTGAGAATTCTACATGGATGAAAGCCTGTTTCAGAAACTTCTTAGAATTTCTTTGTATGTTATAATTCAGAAATTCTATGGTATAACCATATCATTTTATGCAAGATAAGGAAAGGATGAGAGACACAGTATCTGTCCTGAAATGGAGTCAGAATTAAATGTTTTGGATGCCATGGCTTTCAGGTTTGTGAGGTATTGGGTTATCGTTCATGGCCCACATATCATGGGCAGAAAGATATGCATGCATGTAAGTAGATATTTAAATGATCGATAGATAGATAGGTAAATAGAATCTGCATCATAAACACACACACATATGTTATTTTTCTTCTTAGTACAAATTTACTTAGTAGTTTTGCTATTGAAGTGATATGGAGCTGCAGGTAATGTGCTGTCCAAATCAGCTAACAAGGAGGGATAGAAACTGGAGACCAGATCCCACATATTCATTAATTTCTCTTTCCCTTATTAACCTAGCCTATTCCTGATAGTTGAAACTGCCTTCATTATTTCCTTCATAATAAATGACTGAAAACAAAATGCAGATAAATTTTGATACCATTATATCAAACATCTGGATGCAACAAGATGTGACAATGCAATTAATTGCATAATACAAACAAAATAAATGCATCTTACATAATAAGATGCTGGTTTGCAATAGTCTAAATTCTCATATGGCCTAATATTAGAAAGTATAAATTTACAACTTCAGCTTTAAAATACAGCTAGCACTCATTTGCTTTTTCAGTTGTGGTATTGAAATATTAAGGTGTTCTTTCTATGGCATTGCTTTTCCATGGCGTTTAACAATTCACTCCTTAGAGTATTAGCTGTAACTTATGATGGTAACCTGTGATCTCTGAGCCAATGAGGCTACCATGTAAGACAGCTAATTTCAGCCTAACCTCTGACAGCTAATTGGTAAACAAAACAATGAGGAGGTTTAAAATATTAAATTAGATCTTGAATTACCTTCAACCCCATTAGCACATTGTATTGTTCAGCAGTGATTTCAGTAAATGAGAATTCTAAATAGAATGAAACACAAAGACCAAAATAAAAAAATACTAATCATACAGATTATCCAACACAGGCACTTAAATTACCACTCCTGTTTTATAGTTATTATCATACCTCTATAATCCATGTCCCTTTACAAGGCTATTCAAGCTATAACACATGACAGGCAGTGCATTGCTCTGCTATTTATAAGGTGCCTTGGGTCATGTTATATGGCATAAGACTAAAGGCAGAATGACTTAAACCACCCAAGAAGTGCAATAATCCCTAACAAATGCACAGCCTGGAGTGTCTTATTGCTGTTATGAAATGAAATTCATACATTAAACTAAGAAAAATTGTCAGACCCACAGCATTTATTGGGAATAATAAACATGTCTGTCTATCCATTGATGCATTTTTCCAGCCTATAGGAATAAGAAGTGATTGTTCCAGCCCCACAGATTATCTACTGTGTCTGAGATGCAAACTGCATTAATCTTGTTGGTTTCAGACTTCTCCAACCATTGCAAAAAAGACCATTTTACCAACACCATTTAAGTAGGTGGGTTTCTTTTCTTGACATTCTCCTGATTTCTACTAGGTTTGATTTTAGTAATGATTCATGAGGGCTGGAGAAAAACAGCAGGCCCAGGATGCAATCGAGATGTATTTGAATAATACAGTAAAAATATATGAAAAATAGGTAGTTAAATTGCCTACTTGAATCACGGTAAACTGAGGGCAACACTGTATGGAAATATGTCCAGCTTGAGGGAGCTATGGGGGAGAGAGGAACAACATCAGCAGTTGGAGAGCTGGCTTTATCTGATACCTTTATTAATGACCTGAAAAAAGGAGGGAACCACACACTAATGAAAGCATGAAGCAGCACTAAATTGGAAGGTGTTGCAAGTATTAATGAGGACAGAAAAATAATACAAATCCAATTAAAGAGGTTAGAAATGTCAGCAAAAAAATAACCAACTTAAATTCGACTTGATAATGTATAGACAGTTTTATCAGGCAGACAAATAGCATCTAAGCCATGTCTTTGCTAAAGAAAAAAGCTATTAGAAAAGTATCCAAATTCATATATTCTCCAAATTAAATTTCACTTGTCACACCAAACACCTAGTCTTACTGACTGTTCTGCTTCCTTTGCACAACTTAATGTGACCACTCAAGGTACTGTGACTATTTTTGGTAATCAGTGATTTATTTGGAGCCTTTACAGCAGTAGCTTATATCGCTCAGCATCTTCAATGCCAAATCTTATTCTGATGGTTAAGTCTCAATGTCAGTACTATATTAAATATTTCATAGGCTCTCATTCCTGTGCCATAATGTGTATATAAAAGGAAATAGACAGTAAGAATCACACACTATCCATACAGCTCCAGAAAACCCCATATAAAAATACATTGTACAAATCTAATAAGCTGAGCAGGCATGGCAAACAAAAACTGTGTGGCTGTGAGTGTATGGGTGTGGTGTATACAAAGTAATGGATTTTGGGGTCATTTAAAAAGTATGTTTCCCAAGTGGTGTATAGTAGTTTATGGGATGTCCCTTCACATACAAACACATACAAGGAATAAGAAGATGCTTTTGAGGCTGTTCAGAACTAGTATATGTGTGCAGTGAGGAACATACTTTGTCTTTAATATAAATCTAAGTTTTCTTGCCCCACACTGAGAAAAAAGTATGAATTTGCACCCATAAAACTGTGTTTTGTAATCACTTTTGCAGGTCAAGAGAACTTTATGATACCATCCACCAAGAACAGAACCTGGGATAATTGATGATTTGTGGAAGGGAAACGGACAATACTGGTGTATTGAACTGGACATCATTGCTACAGACTCTATATTTTATATATGAAGAAAAGCAGATCCTGAGTAGATGGGACTGAGGCTAAAAATCTGGAACTCTGGGCACTTATCTAGCTCCACCTTCAATTAGTAAGGCACAGTCCCTACCCCACTCAGCTCACAGACATGATACAGAGGAGTGGGACAATAGAGACAGCACTTTGAGGCCAGACTACTATTTTCAATACTATTTAAGTTCCAACTGAACTAAGCGTCCTATGATTTTATAATTTTGTATCATTTAATTATTGACCTTCATCTCTTAGCCCATGAAATGATCTCTGCCTAATATCAATTGGAAACTTGAAGTGTGCCGATATTACATAGACCATAAACTTGATGGCCATATGTGTGGGTTTGGACCTGACCTTACGTGCGACCAAACACAAGTTATTTGAGTTTCATGCCTCAATGTCCTTATCTGGAAAATGGTGACTTTTAGCTCAGAGACTTGTTGAGACTTCTAAATGAGTTTTTAGAATGCTCAAATCCACACGAAGGCTACCCTAAAGTTATAGTGCATTTTTTGGAGTTTATGTTTTCAAAACCACCATTACTTCCAAGAATGCTTCTATATGACTGTTCTCATCCTACAGTATATTACCATCACTGTTATACTAAGATTTCATAACACTATAGTCCTTGATAAAGCCTGTTATTTGGAGACAGTGAAGCAAAGAGGAGTGTTTATACCAAAGTAATACAAACTTCAAATTAAATCATATACATCTTTCTTCATAATATATTACATGTCTGCATGATCATCAGGTACTTCCTCCTTTTTCTTACTCTTTCAAGTTTTTTTTTTTTTTTTTGTAGAACTGGTGTATAGGCCAGGGGGGTTAAGAGGATTCACTAGAGACAGAGTGGGAAGGAGAATAGGCAGATCTACTGAAATACACTGCTGAGGGGAGTAGTGGGTGAGACAAGAGATCTGCTGCACCAGGTGTGTTAGCTTTCTGGATGTTAGCTCCCTGGCTGGGGATCAATCTCAAGCAGTAACAGAGATAGTGCTGAGACTTAACCCCCAGGCCAACAGGGAAGCTCTATTACACTTTTCAGTCTCCTGCATTCCCTCTGCTTTAATATATAAGGAATAAAATTTAATATTTCTATTATTTATTTATTCCCTTTTTATGTAGAACAATTTAAATTGCATAGAAATACAGATACATATATGTTCTCATAGATCTCCTTGGACCCATATGCTTATCAAAATATTTTCTTTCAAAAACGTCAACTTCTTTCCTAAGAAAATCCTGATGATACCTGAAATACTAACATGTATTCATTTTTGTTCCACATGTGTGATTATAAACATTCCCAAGCAAAGTCAAGGCCATTATTTTATTTTACTTCTCAGTGATGAAAGTGTGAAGGATATGATGTATCATTATTGAAACAGAAGCCTAAAATATCAAGTGATTTTTCCAGGGTCACAAGTTACAAAAACATCCAGGTAAGACATGCAGGGTATTTCTCCTATTCAAAGCAGTTTCCCTGATATAGTTAATCTTTGAAAATTAGATGCAGACTATACTCACAACTGATCTACTCATTTAAATCAAATCAGCTAGAATCTCCTAATCAATTGTCTTCAGTAAACAAACAAGCCGAATTAGCATCCAGAAATATTAATTGATTGAATGCCCTATTTCACTAAGCAGGCTTGGCAAGTTCATCCAAAGAGTCAGATGAGCAAAGTATGAGTTAATGGTTATTTACTGAAGAGCAGTCTTATTTACCACCCCATAGAATTATATATTTTTAAAATCTGCTTCAGGCTCAGAAACAAATTGTCGGACGTCCACAGAAATGTTGTTGCAAAATGAACGGATTTGTCACCAAACAAGAAACACATAATCAGGCTGGTTGAATGCACCCTAATTAAATCTCAGCCTTGGGTTGACACTAACACATGTGTTGAACCACGTTTTCGGGGAGCTGAAGTCTCATTATATGGGTGGCCGGGGCTATTGCTATTCTGCTATTATAATTTTACCACATTTTTTGAAGTGTACTTCATGTTTCTTTTCTTTAACTTCAGTCTGAGTAAATGAGATGGAATTGTAAGTACTTCACAGAAAAATTTAACATTCAAAAACTTTGAAATGCATTCAGTGATGCCATGTGGTGACACTACTTAAAACAAAACCACGTAGGCCAACTAATAACAAGAACAGTAAAATTGGAATTCTAAAATTAAAACACAAGCTCACATTAAATGGATTAGTTTGGTATCTGGCAAAGCAGATTATAATTTTTTCTATTATTTTTAGTCTCCAAATAATTAAAGGCAATCCTCAGTGGTGTATGAGGTGTCATGAAGTTCACCGCAGTCACCAGGGTTGGAGCAGCAGCTGCATGGTTGCCTTGATCCTGCCTTCAAATTTAAACTTAAATCTCCAGAAAATGGGCAGCCAGAGACATAGGACAATATTAAGTTCTCTGAGGAGAAGACAAAGTCAACACCACAGTACATTTGGAAAACACAGAAGATAAAATTGAGAGTGGCAGTGCAGGGCAGAATCTGGAGATCAAAAGTGAAACCCATGTGTCCCTCATCAGTGGACCTTAGGAAACATCCATGAGTGGAACCTTAATTCGCACACCTGTGGAAATCTCTATCAGAGGATCAACTCATCAGAGACTCGCAAAGTGTTAGGGATGGATGGTGTGTTGGAAAGTTCCAACTCCATCCTCCTTCTGTTTCCAATAAAGGAGCACTTAATCCTAGCAAGGACTCCCATTCACCTATATCACTCTAAACTTTGGGTTAGTCCATTGTTGTTACCCTATATTAGTGATCAAACATTATAATTATAATTAATAGATCAAATTGGCCTTGTAAGTAAGATTAAAGTTTCAGTTCTTTGTCAGTTTAAAGATGGAACAGAGGTCAACACATATGTTCCAAGATATAAATTGTATTTTTAGAGTTTCTCAGTGAAATTCAGTCCATAAATAGAGGTAACAGAAGGATATGTTTATATGGAGAAAAAACTATAGGTTATAGAAAAACTAGATCAACAAGGAAATGTTAGTAAAAATATTTAAAAAGGTATAGATCATATCTGAAGGCAAAATTTCATTCTGCTTTAGATTAGTCAATATTGCAGATTACATATTGTACTTAATGGATGTGGATAATGTTTGCCCTCCAGGTACATTGCTTCACACATATTACATTAACTTTTTCCTTTGCAAATCAGAGAAAAGGAGGGGATACGTTGTAAAATATGTATCAAAATCCAGATTATGGCATGCAGTTGGAGTTATGAGTTACCTTCAAAATAGAATTTCCTGAGTTCTATATCCACCTGAGAAATGACTTCCTGGCATTAAAAAAGACTGCTAAATTTCATATGCTAATTAGTAGTTCACAGAAGGAAAAAAAAATATCAACAGCTACCTGAAATTCATAATGTAAGCCTCTTAAAACTCACCAGATTTACAGGTTGCAAAGAAAGCATCTAAAGTGGGCAAACAACCTTCCAAAAGTAAAGTGGCTCTTTAGTAAATGAATAAATGAGCAAATGAAAAGCTATGGTCTTATTTTATATAATATTAATCATTCTGCTGCAAGTTCTTTGGTTTATCTAAGGATTAATGACAACAATAAGAACAAGAAGGGTTACATAGCTTCGATTTCTTCAAATTGCAAAGAGACAGGAAAATGCTCACATTAGAGTTCTATTTGGTTGAGAGTAGGCTGCTTCTCCTGAGAAATGTGATTTCCATTGGCAAGACCACTGTTGCTCACATTGGGTTAACTGACTTTGGATAAACGATGCAAAAGAGAGTATTCAGCAAGCAAGCAAGTCAGTGACGGGGGCCTCCCTAGTGGTGCTATGGGTTAAGCAACGCATTATGAAGCCAACACAGCCACTGCAGCAGGAGTTAGATCCCTGCCACCTGCCCAGGAGGTTCCCCACACCTTGTCCACCGCTGTCCTCAGTGGTGTGTTTCTGTTGATCTGCCTGTTCTGTTCCTCGCTCTGTCTCTGGTGAATCCTCTTACCCACCCTATACCTCTGACCTGTACTCCAGTTCTTGTATGCATAAATAATAAATAAATCTTTAAAAAGAAAAAAAGATTCGTTGATGGCCTCAGTTCAGAGTAGTGCTTAACTTCCTCAACCAAGCGAGTATGGATAAAAACTAAGTATGAACTCTATTATTTTCCAAACATCTCAAGATTTCCAAAAGTCTTAGCAGACACAAATGTATCTCCAAAGTTCCATTAAGTATTACTCTAGTACACATTTTCTCCTTATATAAACTCATATCCCCCCTTTTATATTTCTTTAAATGAAGCATAAGTAATTGCTACGTGGCAACTGGCAATCAAACAACATATTCAAGTCAACTGGTGCTTTTCCTGGGTTGACTGATTTGCCAGCCCTACACAAGATGCAGCTCTGTGTCTTTGAGCAAGATACGTAACCCATTCTCGAGTCTGTGCCTGCTCATTTGTAAAATAAAATCACCCTTTAGTGATGTTCCAACTCTGTTCCTCAGAGTTCCAGGCATTCTGTGGAGAAATAGGTCAATGAGATAAACAGAATAGGCTGGTGTGGAAAATTTGCTCAGTTCAGGTTTGCTCTAACCGTAGTCCTCTCTGTATGGACTGCAGTTGGAGCACAGGGAAAATACTCAAATGGCCATTCATATCTCTCTTGCCTGCCATTATCAGGTTCTAAGAACAGAGGATTTGAGCAATATGATCTCTATTTAAGATAGCTCCTAGATGAAATTGATTAAAATGTCAAATACAAGAAAACTACCATAGAAAATAGCAGAATGTCCCCAGTCTTTGAAGAACATGATCTCAGTCTCTGAAGTCAGATGACTAAGATTCTAGCAGCTCAGAGGCAGAGTAAGGAAAAAAGACTTTTGCAAGAATGCGCAGTAAGCGGAGCCTCCCTGGTGGCGCAAGGGGTTAAGCACCACACTATGAAGCATCCACAGACACATCAGCGAAGAGTTTGATCCCCGACCAGGGAGGTGACATACATGATGCAGCACACCTCACCTGCCTCAGCCACTGCTCCTCTCAGCAGTGTGTTTCAGTCCATCTACCTGCTCTGTTCCCCACTCTGTCTCTGGTGACTCCTCTCTCCCCCTGCACCTCTGGCCTGTACCTTAGTTCTTTAATGCATATATAAATAAAATCTTTAAAAAAGAATAAAGAATAGGCAGGAAGACCTAGTCCATAAGGGAAAGAATGCAAGTGTGTGGATAGATGCAGGATTAAACAGAAAATAATGTGTAGAATATGAAAAAGAGGGATGAAAATGACCTACATGGAAACCACACAGCTTGCCCAAAAGTGCAAGTGGGAAGAAATGCTGTCCAGCTATTTCCCAGCCAAACACTAGTGGGTGTTAAGTCATAGAGCAAAGAATAGACCTCATGGTCTTGAAGAAAATCTTGAGGGAAATTAGACTGACTGGGTTTATTAGACAAGGCCAAGTTGATTATAACCCATTGAATAAACTCACTGAAACTTCTTAGGTTTCTTATTTGCTATTAATAGATTTTATTTGTTTGTTTGCTTTGTTTTGTTTTTCCCATTCCTTCTCACTCAGAGCATTGGTTTATGTATTACAGACTCTAAACTCCTAGGAATCTGATGATCAATGGGTAACCTGTCTGGTTAATGCCTAACTTTTCCATTTTGCTTTTGTTCTCATTTTTTTACCTTTCATAGGCAAGTCATGCATTAACTAGTTTTATTTCCTGATATGTAAATAAATTATAAAATCTGACCCATATGAGCAGATTATGTGAGCATTCTAAGGAAAATAATGTTTGCAAAATGGGTGATTGATGTACTGTTCTCCCTAAATGGTAAACATGATTTAGCTAGAGAGTGATAATTACCCAGAAAATCACTGGGGAAAATAAATATTGAGCTTGTTTTGGTTTTTGTTTGTTTGCTTTTTACCTTGGATCAAAGAACATTGTGTCGATTTCATAAAGCTGCAAAGTCCAGTTATGGAATCTGGTGGTGTGCTGTGGAGAGGTAAAAGAAAGTAATAGAGATAAAAGTTTAAGCTTTTAAATGTAAATGTGTTTATCTATTAATTACATTGATTCTAGTGACACATCATGCAGATAAATTAGGTAACATTCTAAGATGAAGGAACTTTGTTTTATAGTGGTGAAATAATGTTAGAATTGGAAATCAATTAAAACTGCGAAAAAGTTTGAACCATAGGTATTACCAAGCCTCTGAAAGTGGACTTAATAGTATAAATATTTTAATAATATCAAAATACTAATAATGAAAGCAACATTAAGTTCCCAACTATTAGGCAATGCTTACCTTTATGGTTACATAGGTTAAGTTATTTTCTTCATGATAGATTGGAAGAATCAATTGTTAAAATGAGTTGATTAATTTGCTCAGTTTTAGCCCCAAGTCATAACTGGTGGGCTCATGTTTCATCCTAGTTTTTATGACTCCAGAATTTGTGTTCTTAGTCACTTCAAAACATATACCATTCTGTCCAAAATACAAGGTCAGAAAGGAATTGCACAGACAGGGCTGAATTCACAAAAGTGGATCTGTCTCTCTCCTCCTACCCCCTAGATCCCTGCCCCCCACTGGGGTGAGTGGAGAATAAGTTACTGCTTATTGTGACAGGCTCTGACGATGTCAGATAGCAACGATTGGAGAAGACTTCAGCACTTGGGAAAAGGAGTTGATAAGAAAAAGCAGATTTCTTTTCAAAAGTCCTCTTGTCCTAGAGGGAAATGTAGGGGCAGAAAAGGAAACCAGAGAGAGTCTAAGCACACCACAGAGTAAGGGATTTAGAAAAGATAGAAACACACATTCATAGGCCAGGTTGTTTGGTGATAGAAGGGAGGTCAGGTTGCAATGCTATGAGTGAGACCCAGGGGTCCACATGTTACACTGGCCACTGGGTCTTTTGGCTCAAAGCCTGCAGTGACAGCTATTGATCTGTCTGTCTCATCAGTGTTCTAAGAATGACTGGTCTCCTGGTCCCAATTTTCTACTTTATCCCCGTGGTTACAACTTGCACAACCATGGTACATGACCCCACCTTTTGGTCATTGTTCAGTGTTCCATACGTGGACAGACAACTAGACTTGAGCTAATCTTTATAACAGGAAAAGGTTAGCAAAAGGACAAGCAATAGGTTCTCCAGAGACCCGTATTCATTTCTTGAGGATAACATGCCCTTTTCACAAACAGGATTTTTTCTGAACCTTTTTACCCAGCTCATCGTTGAGATTCTCAAGGAAGATTTTCACTTCTAGTCTCTATCCTGAGCCAGATACTGAGCCAGCCCCAATGAAGTAGGACTCTTCCCTACCTCTCCTGTGCTTTCTTCACCCTCCAAATTAATGGAACTTAGGCCAAAATTGTTCCAGTAAAATTCAGATCACCATCTTTTCCTTCAACACTGGCAGTTGACATCAATCCACCTGACTGTCCTTGTCCTGGCCCCATGAACCCCCTCTTGACTCATTAGCCTATAATTGGACTCCTACTACTACAAAATTCTAAACAATGATTTTTTTCAAGTTCCGTTGCACTATGTTGAGCTAGGAATTAGGCCTGAAATAAGATATTAATTTAAGTATCTCCATTTGCTCTTCTTAGAAATTTCTCCTTCTGTGAATGGAGAATAGTCCTCTGGAAATAGGATCTACTACCCAAGGAGGAAGGTCCTATGATTACTGTTTTTCTCAGACTCCCAGTACTGAACAACACTCTTCTTGTGTTTTTTTGTTTGAATCCTGTCCACTAATATCAAGCCCTGTTTTTGAACCTTATTTCAATCTTGACAAACCCTTTAAAGGAATGAGTCACCTTAGAATGCCAGCACCCCATTTTCCTAATCCGCTCATCTGTCTTGGGGCATTTAGATAGATTTTATACCATGGCTATTGGAAATAGTGTTTCCATGAACTCAGGAGAGCATATTTCCCTTCAAATTAGTGTTTTTGTATTTTTTGTGTAAATATCTCAGGGTAGAATTGCTAGGTCAGTGGTAGATCCATTTTTAGTATTTTGAAAAATCTTCAAATGTTTTCCATAGAGCTGGAAAAGTCTACATTGCCAGCATTGATAGTTGGGTCCCTTTTCTCCACAACTTCACCAACACTTGTTGTTTCTTATTTGTTTGATATGGGCCATTCACATAGTTGTGAGGTAACACCTCACTCACATGGCTTGGCTTTGCATGCCCCTAACAATAAGTGATGAGCATGTTTTCTCATGTCTATGGTCCATCTGTGCCTCTTCTTTGGAGAATTGCCTGTTTGTCTCTTTTGCCCATTTTTTAAATTGAGTTATTTATTTTCTTTTTTGTTGAGCTCTATGAGATAACATGGATGGAGCTAGAGGGGCTTATGCTAAGTGATGGTATCACTTATGGGATTAGGAGACACAAAGCAAGGGTTTAGATAAAGTCAATCCAGTGACAAACTCCAGAAATCTGACTATACAACTGAGACTACCAGAGGGGGAGGGGAGAGAACAAATTAGGGAGCACAATGAACCATGGTGGACAGGTATGGTGTTTTTATGGTAGATGTATTATGGCAACAACACCTGAAGCAAGAGATCCTAGACCTCTTATCCATATATAACATTGTGAAGCAATGTTACGTCAACATTAAAAAAATATCCCAATACCTTTAATGCTCCTCTCTAATTACTGTGACTGTGGTTAAAGAACAAAAAGCGTCGCCACTGAGAAAAGTGGAGGGCTATTCGTTGTGCCATTGTGGAAGTCTTGCTTGGTTATAATTTGTATGTACCGACTTTTGGAGATCTTACAGTCTAGTGGAGAACCAACCAGAACTGAAATGATAGGACTTTCATTTAGAAACCTGCCAGTTCAGATTTCAAGTATGTGAGACTGGAGATACTTGAAGAGTTTGTAGAAATTGTACTAATGGTGATGATTCCATTCTTCAAAGCCAGACACTTATAACTATAAGGAAGATATTCTTTCATAGATGAAAGACAGGGATTTAAAGGATAACTGTTTTCCCAGCATCACCAACCAGTGTAACTTGACAAATTTTGCCTTTTCTGTAAATCTTCCCCCCACCGCACCCCCATGCTCTTATGGAGAAGAACAAAACAAAACAAAAAACCTCAAGGCTAAACCATGAAAAAAGATACAATTTGAATTATTTGAAAGCATGAACAAAAGAATATGATTTGAATCTTTATGGCTTTGTCAACATTAATCAATCATATGTGCCAGTCAATTCTCATTCAAATAGAAGAGACCAGCACGTGATTTACTTAGCAGTCTGGCATTTCTCCTAATTCCCCCCCTCCCCCTAAAATGTGATGGTGAGTTCTACCTGACTACTGCAGCAAGTATCTGGAAGCTCACAGGCACTAGCATGGGTGAAATGTGGTCCTGGGTGATTGGGAAAGGGGGTCAGATCCATTCGGCATGGAACCAATTAGTTCTTACCCTCACCACTTTCTCATCTGCAAATGCCTTTTTCCCTTTTCTCCAGCTGTTATCTGTTTTTCAGCTTGCAGTTTCTCTAATGAGGTATGTGGTACTTAATCGTTCAAAGTAATGAATGAGTCCATCTCTCTGTGAAGGTGGTTCCTGTCCTGGGAGCACTGTGGCAGCTCGTCAGGATACCAGGCTATTGTTCGTCAGGATTCTATGAGGCTGGGTTCCATGAGTGTCTGACATTGCGATTACATTTTCTCACAGAGGTGAGGCATCCTGGGACTGGCAAGACTGAAGACAAACAGCCCATTCCAACAAACACAATGGTTTCAATCACATGTTAGATTCTCAAGAGAAGTAAAATCCACAGCGCAGACCATTCTACAAATTAGATTTGTCAGTAAGATAATTTTTGGAGTTCCTAAAATATCTACTTATACAACATATATATGCTACAGTAACAATTATTGCCACATTACAATGATGGTTTAAATATAAATAAACAATGGGCCTCCCGGGTGGCTCAAGGGATTAGACGCCACACTATGGGGCTTCCACAGCCACTGCAGCATAAATTCGATCCCCCACCAGGGAGGTGACCCACATGGTGCAGCAGACCTCTCCAACCTTGCCCGCTTCTCCCCTCAGCAGTGTATTTTAGTGGATCTGCCTGTTCTGCTCTCCACTCTGTATCTGGTGAATCCTCTTACCCCCTGCACCTCTGGCCTTATATTCATAAATAAATAAATTAATAAATTAATTAATCATTAAAAAATAAGTATAAACAAAAATTTGATGAAGTAATATGGATGCACCAGGCACATTTCATATACACAATAATCACCTGTGGTTAATTTTCACTAGTGTAGAACACCAAGGTATAAAACATTTCCTTCGTTTCACAAAGTTCTACTGAATAATGCAGTTCTAGCTGAATAAACAAGTGAAGTCAGTATTGTTAATGACTACCTCGGTAATTGCACCAAGCAATATTAGATCAATAATAGGCAGTTGATGCATTCTGTCTAAACAAGGGAGAAAAATGCAGCATTATTTATCAAACATAGACCATTCAAAAATCATACCCTTATGTCCATGATATAAATCACTGCACAAGACAGGTATAAGGAACTGTCTGATCCTCAGTTCCACTCGCAGAGTATTTTCAGATTCTCTCAAGTCATGAATCTCACGATTCGATCTTCAGGTTTATCTGACCAGAGAGTTTTAATTCTAAAATGAAAGTGGAGTTTTGTATCTGGTGCCAGTAAATCTGATTCTAATATCTCTCTGAGATATTCTTTTTCACCTTATAGTTTGAGAATATATACTGTAGAGTCAAAGAGAAATAACTTCTAGGTGTCTCTTACTCATCACTCAAAAGTCAAGAGTCCTGGGTTTGAATCTTGACTTGGCCACCTACACGTGTGTTTCCCTGGGCTAGGTGTTTCTGTTTTCCCAGAAACACCTAGTGGTAATCTCCTCCCCAACACTGGCCAGGTTGCACTGTGCCATTTACTTTTGAATGAACCCAGAGCAGGCAAGCAGAGAAAATGGTTTGATCGCTAGATTAATTAGCTTTCATCATTCCAGGTAGAAAAAATGTGTCAGGGAGTACATGGTCATCAGATATTAAACAAGATTTGAGATCTTTACCAAGGAGATGGGTGGGATAACTCTTAGGAGGAAACTAAAGTGTCTATCACAGATTCCTTTGATGCTCTGACCTGGAGCATCGCTGCTACCGCTAGCAAACTACAGAACAGTTTAAAATACTCAAGTCTGCGTTAACAATTTATAGCTAAGGCCAAGGCTCTCTTGATCATGGTACTTTGCCCCTACACTTATACATAGATGCCTCCCACTCACAGGTTTTTCCTATATGCCCATGTTATAGATCATTCCTTTGTTCTTTTATATTTTATGCCAGGAAATCCCTTCTATAGATATCTAACTGCATTCCTCATACCTCTTTGCTACCAGGCTCAAAATTACAGCTTGCTTTTTTGCCCTTTTTCCCTTCAGTAGCAAATATTTTAAGACATTCATGTATTTACTTGCTCTTATTCATTCATCATAAATAATGATCATCCTATCTTGTATTTAGGAATATATGCATATGTATGTATTTTCTACCAACAAGATAAGAATTGAAAAGAAGTCCATGGCTTTCTTCATTATTCAGACTTAGAAGGGATATTGTAAATAGGAGGAAATCTGACATCTTTTCATCCTCAATGGTGAAACCACGTTGCAGACATTTGAAGATGCGGTAGGAGCACCAAACATGAAAACACATCTTCGCACAAGGAAAGGAAGCCAATACCCCAGGAGTTAAACATCCCCAGCCCATTACAGGTTTTGCAACCTTCTGGTCGCATTTTGAAACCTTATATTTATGAGCTTGCTCTCAGCTTTCCAGCTGTTCTAGGCAATGGCCTAAAAGGAAGCCGATAGCTTCAGGTGGGGAATGAGAAGCAGATGGGCATGGTCACTTAAGGCATGGGGTCCTGTTATCATCGCCATGCACTTGATTCCTTAATTATTAAGGAATGAGGGTAGAGAAATTAAGGGAATGTAATGAGTATTTTCAAATAGACTGTGTTTTTGTAAAGTGCCCATGAGGAAGCACCTGTTCTGGTTATACTCTTTGTGGCAAGATTGTTTTGGTGTTTCCGTATGTTTACTTTTTCTTGCATTAAAATATTTCTAGGATTATTTACTTTTGATAATATAATCCTGGTAATAAGGGTCAAATTTGTTTCCAAAGAGACAAACTGTCCAGCAAAAGCAGAACTTGACTTACTATATAGAATTATAGGTATTCAACAATAAGAGTAATGATTATTTCATTTGAGAAAAGTTATCTGCACTTTCTTAGCTTTTTTTTCTAATTGTAAGGTAGAGATAAATATTAAAGCAAGTGATGTATCCAAACTCATACCCAAGAACAGGGCAGATTGAGATGACTGAAGCATTATTTAATGGGATAGAAATTACAGTTGGACTCTTCATGTGAGTCAACTGATGAGAAAAGTCATAAACAGACTGTAGCAACAAAGACAAATATCTGACCACCAAATTTAGAACTAAATGCTCATCAGTCGTCTCATCCATGCTTGTTGTCAAATGTGGTACAAATGGTAGTATGACTTCTACGACTTCTCTGCAGAATATTTCTTCCTATAAGAGAAAACAGATGTTTTATAAAGCAAGTATAAAGAGCTACTTATAAGGCCATATAAAGATACTGGATGTATTCTTTTAGAGATTATGGAAACATGAAAGTGAAACTAGGTTTGGACCCCATCTTTTCCCTCGGGTATCCATTCAACACCCCAAAATTGTTCTAACTACAAGCATGCTGGGTTTTTTTGGTTGTTTAAAGATTTATTTCCTTGTGTATACAAAAACGGGTACAGGTGTGGGGGGTGAGAAGATTCACCAAAGACAGAACGAGAAGCAGAATGGGAGGATCAACTGAAATACACTGTTGAGGGGAGCAGAGGGTGAGGCAGGAGAGATGTGCTGTTCCATGTGGGTCACCTCCCTGGCCAGCGATCAAATTTGTGATGCAGTGACTGCAGATTCTTCATAGTGTGGTGCTTAACCCATCGTGGCATCAGGGAGGCCCCAAGCATGCTACTTTTTTAATGACATTTTTTACCAGTGTTTTCTTGTTATGTCTAATGGGTTTCTTTCCAAGTCTAGTTTAGTGGTAACGAAAGTTACCTGATTGAACTTTTTATCTTAAAAGCTTTGTCCCTTCTTCAAGACTGAGTGATAAACTTTTTAAGTACAATATCTTGGCTGGAAGCCTTTTCATTTAAACACTTTGAATATATCACGCCACATCCTTGTGACATGTCAGATTTAGGCTGAGAAATCTGCTGATAGTTTTATGAGGTTTCCCATGTATGTAGTTATTTTTTCTAGCTGTTTTTAGAGACTCTCTTTAATTTGTGTGATTTTAATTATAACATATCTTGGTGACGATCTCTTATGTGGAACTTTTTGAGCTTCCTTCATCTAGATTTCTTCTTCCTTACCCACGGTTAAGGAAATGCTTAGCCATTATTTCTTCAAGCAAGGTTTCTGCCTGTTTCTCATTTCTTCTGGAATTCCTATAGTACAAATGTTATTTCTCTTGATTCTATCTCTTAATTTTCTTTAGCTATCATTTCTTTCCTTTTTGTTTTTCTATTTAGATGTTTTCCATATTGCTTAATCTTGTCTGCTTTTAAGCCCTGCTATTGTGTTTTTTAGTGCTGTTATTGTGTTCTTTAGCTTATGTTAAAGATCTCTTCAGAGATTTTAATATTTTCTCTCTCTTTATTGTATTTCTCATTTTTGTTCACCCATTACTTTCTTAAGTTCAATAAATATCTTTTAGATTGTTGCTTTGAAGTATCTATCAGATAGGGCCTCCCTGGTGGTGCAATGGGTTAAGCAATGCACTATGAAGCAAACTGCAGCTGCTGCAACATGAGTTCAATCCCTGCCACTGGCCAGGATGGTAACCCACATGGCGCAGCAGACCTTTCCTGCCTCGCCCCTGCTCCCCTCAGCAGTGTGTTTCAGTCAATCTGCCTGTTCTGCTCCCCACTCTGTCTCTGGTGAACCCTCTCACTACCCCCAACACACTCTTGGCCTGTACACCAGCTCTTGTATGTATAAATAACTAAATCTTTAAAAAAGTAATATCTATCAGATAGTTTGCTTATTTCTGTTCATAGAATTCTCCCCTAGGTTTTGTGTTTTCCCATCATTTGTAGAATAATCCAAATTTTGTTCAATACATTGTCTTCATATTTATGCATCAGGCTTCACATTTACCCCTCTCATTTTGATGTACAGACTTTAGATTAGGAAGGAAGGTTGTGTGGTCTTGGCCATGCTGTCAGTGGTACTGGGCTGAAAGAGACTGCATCACTGAGGCACTGGGGTGACAGCTGGGGTGACAGATGAGAGGAGGCTGCCAGCGAGGCCTACTGACAGGGTTGAAGTCAGGCTGCAGAAAACCTGAGCTCTGTGAGTCACAGTTACAAGCTGACCTGAGATCTACCCCAGCCCTGAGAGCTGCAGGCGCAAGCTCTTGAAGGAGCGCCATACAGATGCGAACTCCTCTGGAGTCAAGGGTAGAAGCTGCAAACACGATCCATGATGAAGCATTTTTATACTACTTTTAAAAGTTGCTCTAGAAAACATTAAATTCACTAAACTCTTTTATTATAGCAATTTTGAAAGTGGAGACAAGGAGAAAAAGATTAGTTACCTACTCCTAACATATTGCATACCTTTGAATAACCTATAGACTCTATGGAAACGAATGTATCACTGTACTGCATATATCATATCCACCTGTTGTGCATTTTTATAAATAAAGTTTTATTGAAACAGTTATATTCACCTATTATGGATTTTCTGAGGTGGACTTCACAACAACAGAGCTGATTCAAGAATTAAATGATTTGCAAAGCCTAAAATATTTACCACTTAACTCTTTTCCAGAAAAGTTTTACCACACCCGATATATTTGGTAGCATGTGCCAGAACTAGCAACTAACCCTGGATTAGCTAATTTTAAGGTAGACAGATGCAGAAGGGAGTGCTTTGTGAGCTATGCTCTCTCTTCTTTGTATTAATCACTTTTTATTCAAACACCATTATTGTTCCTAGCATCTCTTATACATTAATATCAAAAAGGGCAAAAACAGCACAGGTGGAGAATATAGTCCTGATGATGACTTGTTCGAATAAGAAAATGTTTGGACACATTCCAGATGTGAAGTGACTTACACTGATAAGTTTACCTTGTCAAATAATGCACAACTTGACTATAAATTTTTAAATCGGTTTGCGTTTTTATGTAATGTTAAATGTCTTCTGTAATTTTGTTTTTCTCATGATGACCACCAGTGCAGCGTGACTGGTAATTTTAAGTGCCTTCTATGGACAAGGTTCTATTTCTTGGGGTGAGGCAATCTTTCAAAATGAGTTTCCAGCCAACCACCTCTTGTTTGGCACTCAGAAAAGTCTTAGGCTCTCCGGGGGGTAAATGAATATGTAATTGTATAATTAGGTTATTGCTGCTCCTGATTCTCCTGTAATATCGTCTGACTGTGCCACAGGACAAGGTCACTGAACAGTGATAGACTAAATATGGAAATAGGCTGATTGGAGAAGCTGACAAAAATGACCTGCTGTGGATTATTTTATGTGGGCATAAAGCCTCTTGAGATCACCTCCTAAATTAGATTCCCCTGTAGTTACACTCACCCTTTTCCTAAAGTGGCTTTTCCTCCTCTTCCTCACTTTGAGAGAGAATGGGAAGCCACCTAGGTAATTTGATTTGAAAGATCTAAGAAAGTTTCATAAGCCCAGAAGAAAATATATCTTACAACCTACTCCAGAAACAAAACTTCATTATTAGTGTACTGTCCCTGAGCACAGAAGCCAGGTCAGGAGTGGAATTCAGTGAGATGTGATCAGACTTGGCATATACCCCACTACCCACTCTCTTCCCATAAATTAGCTCTCTTTCCTAACTCATAGTTTCCCCACATGTAAAACTGAAATATGTATAATAATTATCTTGAAGACTGTTTTAAGGATCAAATTAGATAATGCATGTGAATGATTCATTATAAATTATGAAGTTCTAATTAGAGCATTGTTTCTCTAACTGCCCCATTTCAAGTCCCAGCTGCCTCATGGAGGTGGGCATCATTCTCACTCTGGCTGTATAATTTTATTAGATCATTTTCCTTTTGACAGTGAAGGACAGGCTAGTGAGCAATGGCCCTCTAAAGGTAGGAAAGAAAATAAAGAGACACAATTGAAAAGGGAGAAGATTTGCAGTGGAAAAGTTAAAAAAAAAAAGTGATATTTGTGTATTTTGAGATTAAGGATAAACACATGCCTGGGCAGTAGGGAGAGAAGGTAGTCATAGACTGGTATGTGCATAGACACTGCCTACAAATTGCAACTAGTTCAGCATTTCACCGTTGGGAAGTCCTGATCCTATTTTGTTGTAGACAAGCAAAGAATATTGGATTTAATTTGTTGCAAATTTTTAACCAAATGGGAAGATTTCAGTTTAAAAAATAATCATTTCCTAGGGAATGAATGAGCCCCAGGAATATAACTCTGCCCTTGCATAAATCAAAAGTGAAAAGAATAGAAGGGCAGACTTGCCAAATGCTTATAAATCAAATGTGCCCCCAAATAAGCTTCACTCCCAATAAAGGCATGCAAATAGCTCAGGAAAGAGGCATGCAAATCATTCTGCATGTAAATCACAATAAGTGGGTGCTAATAAATTTCAGCTTGACTGAAATGGCAAAATTTCAGAGGAATTAGTGGAAGGTGGGAATATTTAGAAAGCAGATGGAATACCGTTAATCATTTGATCAAGTACAACTGGACCATATAAATTATTTTAACACATTTTCTGTCATTTCTAGTATTATCTGGAAATCATTCCCATACTAGGTTCATTTTCTAGATCTAAATTAAACTTTATTTTACATGAGTTTTTGCATATTAGAAAACTTCCCACATTTCCTACAGAATCTCTAATTTGGGATTGTCAGTACTGCAGGTTCCAATACTTAGTATTGTCTTTCTGGTTCTTCTTTCTGAACTTATTAATTCTTAATGCTGCCATCCTCAGGAAATGGAAAAAAGTCCATCCTTCCCAACTCCCTCAACATTTAATCTTCTATATTCCTTTTGTAAGTGACCAGAAAGCCAAACTCTGAACAAACTTCCTGTAAAACACATAAGAAGCATCTTTGCAAAGAGGAGTTTATTCAAGATGGCCATCAAAGGGTCTATGGGATAGGTGCTCCCTGAATGGTGGGGTGCCTGAAGGGGTAAAGGAATGTGAAGGAAGTATGGAGCTTCACATTCCAGATCCAAGGAGGTGCCAGGCAGTCTAGGTGACATACGTCAAGGTATTTGACTTTCCCAGGAGGGTATTTTCTCAGTAACCAGCAGATGTTTCTGATGCCACTATCAATCTCAGAGGGGCACAGAGAATTATTAAGGATGTAACACAACCAATTTTCCAAGTTTTCTATGAGCAAATTAACCATTAATCACAAGGAGGGTGAGAGGAAAGAGAGAACAGAAGGTGGTTAGAGCTTAATTCAGCTTACTCTTAATTTGTAGTCTGAGGGAGGTTTTATTGCAAAATGGAGGGAATCCACTACACAGTCAAAGTTAAAATGCAATTATTATTTAACTGAGTGGTTATAAGATGCATGTTTAGATACATTTAAGGGTGCCTTAAAAGACAAAACTGCCTTTTGGTTAGGCTTTGTTTTCACTTACTTTAGTAGCATTTCTGTGCCTGTCCCTATCTAAATGGCTGCTGATATCTTCATTCTTTTAACATTCTAGGGAATAATAACATATGACATGCTCATTGGTATTTGACATGAAGAGCCGTGGAAAAGAGAACTGTATTCCAAAAGGTTTTAATGGTGATTGATTTATATTAGCTTTGAGTCACACTTGAGTTTATCTTTTAAACATGCTGCTTGTAGTTAGAACACATTTCTGGGGGTTGAATGGTTACCTGAGGGAAAAGGTGGCTTTGCAACCATCTTTGATCACCAGAGCTATCCACTAAATACTACAAATGAGCTTTATTGGCTCAGGTCCAGGCAGACTGAACTGCTTAATCTGCTATTAAACTGAAGCTGGAAGCAGTGATTTGAAAAATAGGAAACTTTCTTTGTCATTGGATTTAAAAAGTTGGAGGCTCATATACAAACAATCACCACCTCCTTGCAGGAATGTACAAGGTCCATAATATCGCTCAAAAGGGAGATGGCTTTGGAAATGCTTGTCTGATTGCATTTTGCATAGCTATTAAACTGCTCGAAGATATGCAACTCACTTTATTCTGCAGGACCTGGCAGAGGAGAGAACATCTGGATATGTTCTACTCCTACTGTGGAAAAGTCTTTATTTGGGGACAATCAAATTTCAGAAGGCTTGATGTGGAACCTCCTCTGAAGCCTCCACTACCTCCTGCCTGGACCTATGAAAATACAATAGATGCCCCACTGAGGTCTGCTCCCTCCAGCTGCTAAGACTGAGGGTATGAGAACAAATTGAATGCAGTTCCCATGACAGCCTGTCCTTTTCAAATGGCACATACTAAGATAAATAATGGCTCTGCTGATGCTCAGCCATCACACACAAATATGTACACACATGCAACAAAATCAGGTATATGTGCTAAATGCCTGTGACTCTGTAACAAAGGGTGTGGAAGAGTAAAGAATCCAAAATATCTGGAAAATCTCTGGACTTTGGGGCTAGAGATTCAGTTTTACAAGATTAAAGAGGGCAACAAACATGTCTGTTTAGCCTGGAATGTTTAAGAAAAATGTTGGGACAGAAAAGCATAAAGTAAGTGAGGAATACAGTGAATGAAGTTAACAGCTTGGGCATCTGAGCAGTGGCAAGGGAGTTTGAAGATAGGGAGGGTTCTTGTAAAGAGGTTCAAAATGACCATTCCATCATAAGCAACGGGAAGTCACATTCATTTTGGATGGAGTCAGACTATGGTCCAATCTGTGGTCAAGTGGTAGTAGAACATGGAGACATCTAAAAATTTGCTGAAATGAAAAATAAACATACCCTGCTTAGCAGGGATATCACATCTACTGGTGCTGAGGTCTTAGGACTTTAGTGGAATCATAGTCCTCCTGATGTGGTTTAAGACATTTTGTTAGGGGGAAGGGTCATCCTGAATGGATTACACAGATAGGCTTATGGACTCCAACCCCCACTCCAGACCACTGGTGTTCCAAAACCACAAATCCGATAATATGATTATCGAAGAGTGAGTGGATCCCTGGGAACTGAGGGTGGAGTTAAGCAGCCAGGATGCCTATAAAGCCTTGGGCTCTCTCTTCCTTGATTCAGAGCCAGCTCTCAACGTGCCATTGCATTCCAGCTTGGAAGATCTGGTAGGATATTTACGGATTTGTATCCCTCTTTTCTCTTTGTATTATTACTATTTTATTCCCCTTCTTTTGTAAAATAAAACCCTTTAATAACTTTTGTCGCATGTGCCTGAATTTGAGGCTTATTTTAAAAGTCCTCTGAGAGCACGGGTGAGGCCCCAGTGAGGGAAACCCATTTTATATATATTAGGGTTGCTCTGTAACAATTTCCTATCACTGAAAATTCTAGCCTTTTTACCTTTATTTCCTAAACTAGGGGCATGCTAATATGTTACACCATGTTTCTACTGAGTTTCTCATTTATAATGTGTGTGTGTGAGAGAATTAATTGTCTATTTGACACCATGAAGCACTAGAGAGGTTTTAATGAGTAGACATAGTTGTGTGAACATTAAATACATATTATGCATCATAAAAATAAAGCACACATAGGTTTTATAGAAAATCCATTCCTTAAGAGTTAGGGAATGTGTCATAAGTGAACTGACAAGCTTTTAGTGAGTAGGCAGAATGGAAGCCCCTCAGGTCAGAGAGGGCAGTTCCAATGGAGTAGATTAGCTAGCAGATAACTTTACATGAAGGCCAATTTATAGTAGGGACAGAAGAGAAGGGACCAAACCAGCTTTATCTCCCAGGACCTTATCTGCCCAGGTTGACAAATCTCCCTTGCATTCAAACCCACCTCTTTCAATCATCCAGATTCACCTCCTTGAACTGTTCAGATAACTCCATCTGAAGATTGTTTCTCTTTTCTCTAAGCAACTTTAGAACTCTTTGGCAAATAATAATGTAATTAGCATCCTTGTGTTAATATCGATTATTTGATATTTTATTCTTATTTAAATTTAATGTGCAGGGGCCTCCCTGGTGGCACAGCAGGTTAAGCAATGCACTATGAAGCAAACTGAAACCACTGCAGCACGAGTTCAATCCCTGCTGCCGGCCAGGGATGGGACCCACATGATGTAGCAGACCTCTCCTGCCTCACCTGCTGCTGCCCTCGGCAGTGTGTTTCAGTCAGTCTGCCTGTTCTGCTCCCCGCTGTCTGGTGAATCCTCTCACCTCCCGCGATTCTGGCCTGTACCCCAGCTCTTGTATGCATAAATAAATAAATCTTAAAAAATAAATAAATAAATTTAATGTGCAATTACTATCTGTATCTCAAACTAGACTGCAAACTACTTGAGGGCAAAGAAAAATCCCATGCTATTATTTCCCTGAAGCCCCAAGGGAGACCAGCACACAGGATTGTCACGTGCAGGGGCTTGATGATTCAATTTGCTGATCTCTCAGCATGAAGGAGAGTATGAAGCTATTCTTTGCCATGAAGGTCCAGAGCTACAGTATTTAATCTATATCCTAGCTGATATAACTCTGTTCTTGTTGGCTGACCTTCTAGTCCTAGGAAAAAGTGTATTTTTTCAGCTTGAGCAGCTCTGGTGGCCATGAGTGGAGGTGCCGGACCATCAACCGTGCATTGGACAGAAACAACACTGAATCATTTCACTTCGTCTGAGCTGGAGACATAGCTGAGAAATCCGCAGTCCCATGAGGAAGCTAGTCATCCATGGCCGATCCCCTTGAAAAGACTAATGTTCTTCTGAAATAATTGAGAATTCTAAAGGGATATGTTCTCTATGTTGGCAAAGGAAACTTCAGTTTCTTGAAAGAAGACACTTAAACAAAATTGCTTTGGTTTCTGCCTTAAATCAGTTCATATCAGCAAGTATTTACGGAGCACTTTTTTACATATGGGATGTTGCGTGATAGAAACTGTTAATACTTGGTTTTTGAGAATTACTTGGGAGGACTAACATGCATCGTATTTAAAAATGCACCCTAATTGAGCTATGGGCTACTTTTATGATATAGATATCATTAAAGAATTTTGGAGTTAGGAGAATAACTATAGTAGTGTTGTAATAGGAACACCCCTGGTGATTATCAAAATGTAGATCTATGAGTTACACCTCTATTATAGTGGGATAGATTGTCTGAACCAGATGCCCTCTTATCTGCTCTTTATATACACCTAAGTTTTAGAATCATTGTTCTCTCAATTAGGGTGGTGAAGGAAGAGATCAGGGAAGAGGCAGGATGATGATTCTGCGAATAGAAGTCTGGCTTTTCCTTTAAGGAATGTTCCCATCTGTTTCATGGAATACTCATCAATTGCAAGCAATAGTTTGTGTGTGACCAATGGGAGATGATCCCGGTCATTTTCTCAGATTTTTTAAAATTTAATATGTTAATTTTCCTCTAACAACAGTTGCATTAACCTAGACACATGTGTTTTACCAGAGCAAATGCAATTTCACTTGAACCAATAGACACAGTGGTTTTATCTTTAACTCGAGCAGTTATCAATTTAGAGAGGAATATCAGGTGCCTATAGAACCAGTAATACTTATGTGTGGTTTTCAAATATCTGATTTCAAATTTCTAGGCTTAGATGTGTGCAGAGATCGTCTAATAACATAAGGAGCAACACACACACACATATACAAACACACACACTGGCCTTCCACACTCACATTGGTGCTAAGTCTTGGTGCCAAGTTAGGAAACTTCTTTCCCATAGGTGTGCTTCATGCATGAGCAGGCACTCACACATGCTTTGGTTTCCTTTTAATGGTCACAAACTTTAGTCTAATTTCTTAGGTGAGTGAGATGCTAATCAAGCAGTTGAAGACAGAGAGCCTAGCGAAAATAATCAAATGTGAATTTGTCCAGGGGGACTCTCGACTTTGAAGAGGGAAAGAAGAAATTGTCACGTTGATTCCACTGGAGACAACCTTCCTGTTACTAAGCAGCCCCTGGGGATTCGCTACCTGATTTGCTCTTCGTCAGGTTGGCATCTCAGTGACAAGGCAATTGTAATTAGAATGAATAAAATGAGAGATGTGCCAACTCTCTGCTTATAATTCAGACTGTGACATTAAAGAAACATTGCAGTTTTATTATTTTTTTTTTAATTTTTTAAGGAGTTACAAACAGCTAGTAGGTCTTTGCCTACTGGGATGCTTTCCATAAAACTCAGAACTGTCTTGCTAAAGAAAGAAAATATGATGTGCTTGTTGTACTCCAGATGGTTATATCTTACCTTTTGGGATTTTCAACTGTCTTTGGAAATTGTCTTATTTTTTCATGCTTGTTCTTGCAATACACGGCAATAAAGATTAGGGGTAAAGAGGAAATGTAAATGAAAATTCCTGCCTTCCTATTGCCTGTGAGCCCATGGCTGCTGGGAAGAGTCAGATGAAGGTGATTTGGACTGCAATGATAAAAACTCTTGAATATGATGAAGAATACCCCAAGGCAGGGAGAGGGGATGTTGGTAGGGCCTTATTAATTTTTAATAAGGCTATAACCATGGATAAGTATCATTGGTACTATAGGTACCTGATATTCCTCTAATTTTATAACTGCTCTACTTAAAGATAAAACCATGTATCTATTGGTTCAAGTGAAATTGCATTCGCTCTGGTAAAACACATGTGTCTAGGATGATGCAACTAATGTTAGATGAACATTAACATTAAATTAAAAAAAGTCAGAACTGGGGGTTGATTTTGCATAAATCTAGAACAAAATCCCAAAATAAATTCTGATGGAATATCTTGAGTTCTCTTTCTATCAAAGCCTGAGAACATTTCTTGGAAGTCTGAGGGTAACACAGAAAGTGATTTATCAATTAGAATCTTGTGGACACTTGCAATCTTAGCATTTTAAAAGTCATTATACAGAAATGTTGAGCTCTTCTATTCTTGCATTTAATATGAAATGTTCATAGACAGTGAAGAATTTCTCATTCTTTTTCCTTTCTCATATTTGTAGATGATGTGTATTATTTTGCCCTCTACAAAGTAAGATTCCCATTTATCATAATTGTACTGTGACTTTCCTTTCTTCTCTGGTCAATATCTGCCATGTTCTTATACAACCCTCTCTGTGTGTGTGCACGTGTGTGTGCATGTGTTTCTTCTTTCCCTTCATGTTGCAAAAATCCTGACTATCCATAAAGATTCACTCAGATCCCTTCCACTCCAGTTTTGAACATATGTCTAGTATATAACCGCAGAAGAAATTGTGATTAGCTTATTTGAAACATAATCTTATAATTCAGGGCAAATTTCTGAACTGGAAAAACAAGTTGTCAGCACATGTGTGATAATTTAAATAATGAGCCTGGATAAGATACCTGACTGAAATGGCTCTTACTTAAACCCTAGCATGCCTGATCTATTTCTTGTCTGGACTAGTGCTTCTCAATCATTTTAGTCTCATGTCCAATTTTGAAGGGCACACAACCCAAGGTCAAGATTGTTGTTTGGTTTAAATGGTGCCAGGTAATTTGATTTTTCCTCTAATGGAGTTAAAATCAGTATTATGACTAAACACACAGATGACTGGGTGGTAATATGGACCAGGCTGTATGGTAGCAGTTATTGGTCACCACTGTCCACTTTGAGAGAACATACTAGTCACAACCACTTTTCTTATTAGCCTTCACCATGTACTGCTAC
This sequence comes from Galemys pyrenaicus, assembly GCA_019455555.1. Classification (NCBI taxonomy): domain Eukaryota; kingdom Metazoa; phylum Chordata; class Mammalia; order Eulipotyphla; family Talpidae; genus Galemys; species Galemys pyrenaicus. The sequence goes on from JAGFMF010011464.1 coordinate 3,597,714, forward strand.
TTGCAGACATACTCAATCACTTGATAAGTGCTTCATGCTGCAACATTTTATCTTAGGCTTAAGTCAACCGCCTGCTCTACATACTCAAAGTCATTTGCGTGTCCAGTTGTAATAATACAGGTTTCATCAATGTTATTACATTTTTCAGACATTTGAGACTACTTCTGTACACAGAGCAAAAAAGTAAATATATTTATGTTAAAATTGGGGAGGATTTAACTGACACAAATAGAAGTCTTTCCACTTGTCAAAAGATTTGTTTGTTATGGGATAGCTAAAACAACCCAGATGCAAAAAAAAAAAAAAAAAAAAAGTACATTCTGAAAATCAGTTCCAATTCATAAATAAAATAAGGTGTTCTAAATATCCATATTTTCATGGAAGGAAACTTTTACTTTTGCATACAAAGGTTTATATTTGGGACAAAAATTCTCCACAACATTGAATACAGTATTTCAGTGTTTACGTGGTATGGGTTTTATCTCCTCCTCCCTAAAGATTGTTTCACCAAAATACCTGTTTTATTTATCTATTAAGTGCGATAGTATTATATAAAATACATACTGCAGTGAAAGTAGCCATCTCAAACCAAATAGATTCTATCCCAGCAGCCAGATGTGCAGCTTAGGACACACCATTTTTATTTTTAAGCCTCATTTTACTAAGCTCACACATAAGGAGGCAGAGATACAACCTCATAGTGTTGGAACATCCATATGCTACTGTTGATGGAGTGCAAGGTTCGCAGCAGACCCGCTAAAGTCCATAATGTTACTTAGTCGGACACATTCATTTTATAATAAAGGATTTGGATCCCAGATGAGTTAAGTGACCCCCCCATCTGTTTCTTAGTTTTCTTAGAAATGGGGTGCTAGATTTTTAATTCCCATATTGTGGAAAATATATTAATGTTCTCATTTTAAGGATGGTAACTAAAGCTCAATGTCTGTAATTTGTCCAAAATCACACAAATCTTAAATTGAAGATTTATAATTCAAGTTCAATGCTTTATAAACCATTTGAGTTGACTAGGCTTTACCTACTACCATGGGCAGAGTTTTTTATACTCGTTGCCTGATGATCTAAATTTTCAGAGCTACAGAAGGGAAAAAAAGAAAGAATGTACTAGGATTATGGACAATAAAGAGGGAAACCTTATCTCTTCCCCTTTCTGAGAAGAGGCGTTTCAAAATGTATAGTATGGTTTTCAGATCCCAGGAAAAATTAGAGTCACCTATATTTAGTTCCTGGCCAAAGGACTCTGTCATATTTCTTCAACTATCAAGCAAAAAACTGCTTCCTTCTTCTACCCCCAATGTACCATCTAACAGAATTAGATATGAACAATGTTATAAGGACAAATAAAGATTATTATATAAAAAAAACAAAGTTAACTGTCATTTCAACAATGTGCATTTCTAAATATAAGCACAAAGTGTGACACTGAACTAACCTGTCACTCTCTCTATCACAGTAACTAGCAAGATGCCTCTCTGGATTTGGGGCCCTCATTTTTATGTACTTCATAGAAATGCATTAAGAGAGGGCAGAGGTAAAACACACTGGCATGAAGTGGAAAGGAAGCCAAACCCTATTTACAATAAAATAAATATCATTTACAAATATGTTTCACATTTAACTGAGAAAATGGGAAATGGAGAAGGCAGTGTCAGATCACATTCTGAAGGATACGGGTGATGGGACAATGCAATGTGTTTCAATACAGACTCTAGGTGCAGTGGTTTTGAAAATTGCAGAGCAAAATGTGCGACTGAATTGGAAGGGTTTCATCCTTCCTGATGTATTTTTATTGAACCCCAGTCACAGGCATCAGACTTTAATATTCTTGCCGTCGGTCTGCTGTCACTACTTGGTGGGTGTAGTTGCCAACCCCATTCAGGGGAGGGAAAATAAGCGAAAGTAATCACAAAGCAAGTTTGGAATCAGAAACTATCATCAGGTCCTGGATCTCTCCCTTCCCAGATTATTCTAAGTGCCAGATCACAAGAAAAATAAGGAAATAAGCAAAACAGAACAATACTTCCAACTATTTATATTCTACTTAAATCTTGCATTCCTTAATTATGAACTTTCTCATCAGTATTTCTGAATAATGGTAATTGTTTCCCCCCTAAGCTATCAACATGTAAACTTACAGATGGTACTAACCTCTCCAGCGCCTTTTTCATTGCTCTAAACTTCTGGTGCCTCTGGAGGAGTCTGGCTTATGGCTTTGTTTTGCCACTAATGAGTCTCCTTTTCTTTCTTCTCTGCAGTAAAAGTTGTTTCTTCTCTCACCCCTTTAATCTTCTTCCCCACCATGGTGTGTTAATTTTGAATAGTAGGTACTATACCCTGTGATTCCTACTCCTCCCCCCAGCAAGATCTTCACTTAGTAAATCCAGATGATGCTCTAGAGGTGTCAGAAACCTGGGAAAAACACCTCCACATGCACCTTGCAAATGCCTATCATTGATTTCCCATCACAGTTGAAATGCTGAACAAGTTGGAGCACTAGTTACTCAAATATTTAGCACCTAGTACATACTTTATCTTGTTGGGTATCTGCAGAATATAATACTGTTAAAGAAAATCACCATATGTAAGGAATTGATTTATAGCAAAAATAAGACCATCACCCATTAAATATTTACATATTTACCTATGAGTTGAATTGCAGTGACAGTGACACAAATAATAAAGCTAGTTTCCATTTAAGTTACCAGATTTTGAATTATAAGTTCAGAGAAAGGAGAATTCACATTCAAATGAGGAAGGTAGGAACAATTTAAAGATGAATTCATTTGGAGGTTGACATTATGTTTAAATTTTCACATTAATTAACTCATCTGAGGTTTCAACAAGCTGTCCTCAAATCACTTTTAGTCCTTCGTGACTTCTGTTGTACTTACAGTTACTGTCATTGGTTCCTACACTTTCTTTTCCATGGGTAGCTTTCATTTTTCTGTAATTACAAACAACAACATTTGAAACACAAAGAATTCATAAAACAAGTGTTTTATCATTTTATAGACCCAATGCTTCAAAAACAAGGAATTTCTCTTTTGGTATTCTCTCAACTTTAAAATACTGTAACTTCTCCCAACTCAACAAAGGAAAGATGTGAATTCTTGTGATGCGTCAGTACAGGTGAGTATCTCCAAGCACAAAAGAATTTTTGAGGGCCTCCCTGGTGGCGCAAGAGGTTAAGTCTCAGAACTATGAAGCTATCACCAGTCACTGCAGCATAAGTTCGATCCCTGGCCAGGGAGCTGACCCACATGGCAAAGGAAACCTCTCCTGCCTCACCCATTGCTCCACTCAGCGGTGTATTTCAGTCAATCTCTGCCTATTCTGCTCTCCACTCTGTCTCTGATGAATCGTCTCACCCCTGTTCCCTGAATCTCTGGCCTGTACCCCAGATCCTGTATGCATAATAAACCTTTAAAAAATTTTTTTGACATGTTGGGAAGAAATAAGATGAAAATAGCATCTGAATTCCCAAGTCAATACAAACATTTAGAGGGCCACAGTACCTAATGCAAAACCTCCATCTTTCAAAGCATTCAAAGCTATTCTTGTCCATGGACTTATTTTCCTAATTTCATAGCAAGTATATTGAAGGTTAATGAAAGTAGTTTGTTTTTTTTTAAGTAGTCAACTAATTTGTAAATCCACTTATTTGTATCCACTAAAGAAAGTCAGATTTGCTATTTTCCTTTTTCTATATAAATCAACTACATACAATTGATCTTAGTGACATCAGTATTTAGTTGAATTTCAGTTTCATTTGGAAGATTCCAGCCTCTTAGCTCTGCAGTCTCTGAAGTCTCTTACACTTTCTTCAATAAGAATAAATTTCAGTCTAAAACTAGTCTCTCTTTAGTTCCAATCCTTACTAGAGTAGCTGTGGATGGAAACCAAGAAAGAAAATCAGACCTTCATTCTCTACGTGCCCAGCAGGCCATAAGGGTCTAAGGGCTTATTAGTGATTCTATCACTTCCATCCATCATTTCCTGTGTGCCATGGCATGCACACTCACCAAGAGAAATTTAAAGTAAGAATAAAACTCAATGAACTCACATTCAATTAATATTAGTCATATTATTAATCCTTGCTGGTGCAGGGCTTATCAGGAGATAATTGACCTTGTCAGTGTTTCAAGTCTGCTGCATTCTGTAGGATCTCTCATTCCTATCATGCTAATTAGAATGCAAAAATAAAAAACAAGAAAAAAGGGTTTTTTTTTTTTTTCCCTGTTTCACCACAGAATGTCTATTTCCCTCCTCCATCCCCTCTCCAACAAAGGGAAACAGAAAACATGGATATCATGGATGTATAATCTTCTCAATTAATAAAGAGAAAGTACCATCACTGCTCCCCAGGGCATGAAAAATGCACCTGTCTGTAGAACCAGACGACGTGTTCAGATGCTTCTTTCTTTTTCTGTGTGTTTAATGAAAACGTGATTTTAATTGGACAGTGAAAGAGGTGCAGGAGGAGAGGAGAGGGTCTTGTTGTTTTACTTTATATAAAAGGTGATGGTTCCTGACACTGACTGTTTGGTATCAGACATGGCATCTCTCTTTTTCAAATTTTATAACACTTATCTGGCTTTTATTCTTTCTGGGTTCGGGTTTTCCTACTATCTCTCATTTTATATGCAACACTGAATGTCTACTTTTAAAATTTCCCCACCCCATTTTGTCAGACGACCACCTCTTCAGTGTGGGGTAAATGAATGTCATATGTCAAGACCAGGGAATGGGAACATGATCCTTAAGGACATTTCCAAAGAAGGGAGTCTATGATTAATTTTGAGAATGGCAAAAACAAATCTTCTGGAGTAGGTGAAATCTCTGCTCAAAGTAGGGATCCCAAACAAAGGTCTTCATACAATAGACTGACAATCCAGAGATGCTTCTTGTGCCCATTTGTATGCCCATTTGTAGGTGCTAAAAGGCATTTCAATCCACACAGGTTACATTCTGAAAGAGACATGACAACACACACACACACGCGCACATGTGCAGAATGTTAGAATATATGAACAAATGTGTAAGAGTGTGTGAATATGCTATCTGTAGACTATGATTTCAACAATAGACAATGACCTCCTTAGGTTTTGTCTGATTGTGTGTTAATCAATTCCATAGTCACATGGAGACTTTCAGCAAAATTTAAAAAATGTTGATGGGAGAATTTAGAATAGTGTTATTTCTTCAATATAGGTGTATTTCATATTTACTATCTAGCTATATAACTGAAAGTTCATGAAAATGTATAATCATCTTTCTCTGTGTATTGCCTGGAAACAGAGAGATTATTGAATATTGAATAATAGCAATTATAATATTTTATTTTATCTGATATACATGGAATCTTTTTTTTTTTCTATAATGGTCATATTCCATTTGTAACCAATCCTGTGACTGTTTTTTTTTTTTGAGGGGGGGGGGCTGGTCAATTGTGATTGCTTTGGATTAAGTAAGCCTGAAGTTTTTGTGTTGGATCACAAAGCATGATGAAAGATGGACAAGGAAGAATCATTGATCTGTCACAAGTGTCAGGAAGTAGTCAAGTCAGTGTCAGAGATTGGGAAAATGAATTACTTTAGTAGTTCTCTGATACATGAAAGGGAAATTGGGATAGAAGTGTCTCTGAAGTTTTCTTTCATTATTTGAAAATATTTATTGAATGCTCTTTATATTGCAGACATTTTTTCACTGACTGTGGTTATATTATTAATAAGATAAACTGCAACTTTACATTCTAGTGAAGAAGAATGAAAATTGGTAAAAGACATAAATAATTACATATCAAATCAACAGACCCCTCTTCTTATCCAACTATTGCTTCCTATGAGTAGAATAGGGCTTTGTTGAAAAGAGCGCTGATTTTCTAACATCCGTTCTTGGGGAGATTTTAAAACAAATGATTATATAATTTAAAAAATTCACAGGCAGGGAGGATATAGAGGAAATATGCAAATACATTTGAGAGATAAAATAAAATAGCCAAATATCTGAATGTACCAATAAAGAGGTAAGTGACAATAACAATAAGAGAAGGGAACTAGGATTGGAATGATTCAGATAAATTCTTTGGGGAAGATATGACTTAAAATGAAACAAGTCACACTAGTCTCGTCTATATACCATAGTCAACTTCATGACATTTCAGATTTTTTTAAACCCTGTTATCATGATGCTATGGATATAATTCAGATTTTATCAGAGTCAGCCAAATTCCTTCAGTTCTCCTTATACTATTTAATCAGCTCCTATTCCTGGAGCTGCAAAGCTTACAGGACTGCAAGGACAGATGCATGCATACTTGAGAATGGCTCTGCTTCACAGCTTGTTCTGGAAGACCTGTCATACCAAATGCTGTGGTCTGCTTTTTTGCTAGCATCTTGCTTTCTCTACCAGACACTCATTAAGAGCTCTTGCATCAGTGCTACTGAGTTATTTTTTATTGCCTATTATTATTGATTATTATGACTTAAAATTTATTGAGTGCAAACAATATGCTACCAACTATTAGAGGCAGTGTGAAAGGATCATGGATTTAACAGTACTTCATGAATAGAATGTAGGCCATTGGAAACTTGGTGCCATCAACATACTCTCTGGGCAGGAAATCTGCAGAACCATTTCAAATGTGTAAGAGCATTCTCAATATGTGTCTAAGTGTTTGCAGCAAGAATGTCAGAGATTCTTGGGATACTCAAGGAAAGTCAGCTTAGGCCCTTATTTGATACAGAAAATAGAAAATAGCAAAATTATTCATGGGACTTCATTAGTTGTTAAATATATTTTTTCCAAATAATTTATTTTTCTAATCATAAAAGTTATGATTGTTAACACAATTTGGAAATAGACATGATATGAAGTGATGCAATGAAAAAATGCTAATACTCACATTGTGCTTACTTTAAATAATGTAAGCACATATGAACATAGCTATATACATATGAATCAAGACCAGAGTCCCATATTTGTAATTTTATATCTTATTTTATTTTTGCACTATGTATCATGAGCAATTTCATTATCATTTATTACTCTTTGAAAACATATGAATAAGAACATGATTGTGTATCAAAAATTGATTATGTAAGTAATCAAACCCTATCTACTGCATTTTGAAGTTGTTTCCAAAATATGCTATTTTATATAAATCTCAGTTAAGCTTGTCTTTTTTTTAATTATTTAAAGTAAAATAATACACTGAAAAGATAAATACCAGACTACATATGGACTATATAGATATCAAATAAAAGGTCAAGAAGGAGTCAAACCTGGAAAGCTGACCATAGAATTGAGATATATAGCAAAGGAGAGGATGGGGGGGAAGCAAAATGGAGGGGGATGAACCCAAGGGAATATGGTGATGACTCATGGGTGATGCGGTGGCAGAACTATGGGGACTACAACAATGTAAGAGAAAACAATTAACTAATAAAAAATACATTGGGAAGTTTCTGCTAAAGGCAATCTATGTTTAGACCTTCCAGTGAAAGACAAGACTGAATGCTTCCCATAACCTCTCTAGGATTAAGTCAGATAGTTTAAAAACTAGGAAGGACTTTAGAATTCCAATGCCACACCTTTCATTTTAGACTTGACAAATGAGTTAGGAGACTCACTGAGGTCATACAGATCCAAGGTCCACAGAGTCACTTACTATCTTGTAATTAAGAGCTCTTCCTCTTGCCTGGGTTTAAAGTCTGTTTCCAACAATTACTGGGAAGATGACTTTACTTATGTGTCTTAATTTTCTTATTAATTCTGAGGTTGTTTTGAGAACTACAGGAGCTAAAAGTCAGGAGCATTTAAGTGTTCTAAGCATCAGCGAACTGGTTATGTGATACAATAACAAACTATCAGTTATCATTTAGAAAGTGAGAAAGATTGCCTTTCTATCATGATAACTAGAAAACCAGGCTGAATCACAAAATTATCTCCATTTAGATACCCTTTCACTTTTGGACATGCTCTCTTTAGATCGATGCTGTAATTTATGCTCTGCTCTGGTCTTTTTAAGAAGTTTGAAATGGTTCTTTGGTATAAAAAGATTAGGAAAAGGTCTCACACTGTGTTCAAAATATTTATCTATTATTAAACTATTACTAGCTACTGTTAAAACTAAGATTTTTGACATACTCCACTTGTAAAAAGAACCACAGGAAGTAGGATTTAATGTTCAGATAGGACAGTTCTCTAAGGGTGTTATATGGGAAGGACAAGAATGAGGCAGCCTAGAGCAACTTCCATGGCCAATTCAGTCGTCCTCCTCTTTGCTTTCTCATGTTTTACTGTCATTTCTTTAACTTCAAATGGTCTCATATTGTGCATAGGCTACTGCATTAACCTTATTATTGATGCTATTGTTGTTTTGTTTTAATTTGCTTTTTTGGCATCTCTCAAATCCACAAAAATATCCCTCATATTTTTGGTGAAATTTAGATATTTTACATATCCAGAAGAAGTAATGAATTCTAGGTGCCATTTCTCCTCAAAAGGCAAATCCACATAAATTCTCTAGATATGAAGCTTCCAGAATCCCCAGCACATATTCATGTTGTAGCTCAGGTCCCTGGATCAGTTAGCTTAAATGACAACCCAGGTATCAGTAGCTGACACTGATGTGAAAGTCTCAGCAACCCCACAGTGTTATATCCCTTCCCAGAAACCCTTCCCAGAATCATCAAAGAATCAGGTCTTCGCTGACCTTTCACTCTAGATGAATACTATTACCCAAGCTCTATCTCCTAGTATCTTGCTGTCCTTCTCTTTGTTAAGATAAATTGATTAATTAGTAATGAGATATTACTGTGTAATGATATGTTTGCATTTTTAAAGAAACATTAATGTCTTAACTAAAGGAATATCTAATGATGGACACATTATAATTTTGGCATACTGGTAGGAGAGAGATATTTTGAGTAGAGAGCTATGATGACATCACCTGAGTAAGCGTGTATCAGAGTCATAAAAAAATTCAAAACCTCTTAGACTTCTTTGGCATTATGCAATGTCTTACCAAAAAAGTGAGAGCTTTCTACTCTACTTTATCTGACCATATATATAGCAAGTAGAGATACTGGTTTTCCATATTAGGTATTACTTGTGACAAAAGTATATGAGCTTCCTGCCATCTCAAAATTTTGAACATCAGATTATTAAAGTTTGAAAATACCACCTATCTGCGATTCAAATTATTTCAGGCTTATTGTAGACAATCTAGGTGCTTAGAGCAGTTTCTTTTATTATGAAACCTGCCAAGCTTTAATATTTGGAGGAAATTTTTTTTAAATATACCCAGCTTTTGAGTATAGCAAAAAAAAAAAAAAATACTTTCCTTACTTTTCCTTTGCCCTACTACTAGTACTGAGATCTAAGTATTCTTGAATACATAGAATAATTCAGTCTTAAAAAACAAAATTACATTTCATTGTGGTTCAATGAAATGAAATTGTCTGGATTCTCTCCATTTTTTCCTTGGCTTTATTTTGCTTGCTCCGTCCTAAGATAGAAATATAATAAGATGGTAATTATGTACTGAATGGTGAGTAGTAGATAACTAGATATAGGAAAACGCAACAAAGCAGGTAACAGATCTGTATAGCAATGTGTAATCTCACACCGAACATGGGAATTGTATCGTTGTGCTGTCAAAATGCATTCAGCTCAAACACTGTCCTCAGGAACTATACAACTGTAAATAAAAGCAAATTGAAATAATTTAATCATCTTAAAGCTTATTTTCACAGATTTCTTTCTTTGTGGCATATAGACAGATAAAGAATATATCAAAACTCACCAGGAGTCATCCCTAAGCGTGGACGCTCATGTTGAGCTCCATTTACTCTGACACCCAGAGTGTTCTGTTCTTGCATTACTTAGCTGTCTGTCCCATGGAAAAATAAGTTATGGCGTCATATTTGCATTTATACAGGCCCTAAAACAGTCTTCCCTTACCTGTTGGCCCTCTGATAGAATCAACTATAAATAGTTTATTTCTTGAGGTTTTCAAAACCTCAGTGGGATTGGGTCAATGGGAAGTTATGTTCTTGTCTTGGGGTTTTCAAACACTCAATGGGATTGGGCCAGTGGGAAGTTAGAGTTTGGGCCTGAGAAACAGTGTACAATACAGACAGTTCATTTTCTGTTGGTTTTGACTGTTTATTTTTTATCATTGCTGTTAGAGAAGAACATTGTTCTTCTACTCTTCTAGATCCACTGAACTGGAAATTAATTAAATTGATATAAGACAAATTAGCAGAAAAAAGATCAATTTAATTTTGTGCTCACAGAGACTTCATTTGAATAAAGAACCCATGTATTGATAATGCAACATGCTTATATGTTTTTTATCTAAGTGAATGCATTTGTGAGGAACTGACAGCACAAAGAAACTTTCAGAGGAATGTTGCTGAGTTTATGTAGACAGGTCAAACAAGCCTTGTAAACTGTGTGGTGACAAAGAAGTCTCCCCACCTTCAAATACAGGGGCATTACCCTACACTTGGAAGATATATTTCCTGATTCTAGGGAAACAGGGGGTTACCAAGTATCATTCCTCAGCTACTGTTTTTTAACAAACATTAATTCAAAATAACCAGCATTTAACTTCGGTGCATCTTGGGCGGGCTTCCTTGAATCCCAATACTGACAAATTCCTTTTGGCCAAGGAAACAGAATCCCCATTCTCCTTCCTCTCAAAAGGCAGGAGATACAATTTATTGGCTCCTAAGCAAGGTGAATTGGGAACACATATATTTCAACCAGGCAAAGACATAGGCTTCCTAAACCATGTGCTTAGAAGGATGCTATAATAAGCCTCACTCCCAAATAATGCTAGAGCCACTCAAATGATAACATTGTAATGTTAAAAAAAATCTCCTGCTTTCCATTATTGTTAACTTTAAAGTATCCTATGACTACACTTGTTATCAGAAGGTGTATATATAGCAAAGAGATATTTTAAATATCTTTAAAATAGATATTTTAAATATCTTTGAAATATCCCACTCAAATGATAACATTATAATGTTAAAAAAATCCCCTGCTTTCCATTATTTTTAATTTTAAAGTACCCTATGACTATATTTGTTATCAGTAGGTGTATATATAGCAAAGAGATATTTTAAATATCTTTAAAATAGAGTAAAACTTTTGTGGATAAAAGGCAAATTAGGTTTTAGAAAAAGTCAGATCTGCTGAGAAAGACTTAAGGAAATGTACAAGACTAGGGAGAATAGGTAATCTGCATGTTATTCATCTTGATAGTCATTGTTGAACACTATCCCACAGGTATTGTAAGAGAAGTTGGCACTGGCCATATCAACCAGTCAGTGAAGTGACAAGCTCTGTCCACTTTTTTCTGCCTCTAACTTCTGCCTAAAAGTCTGGACTGGATTTTTTTTTAAATTTATTTTTATTTTATTTATTTTTTTATTAGTTATATTTGACATCATTTGTAGTCCCCAGGGAGTACCCACCACCGTTTCACCCATGCACCATCACCTCAGTCCCTTGTGCACCCTCTGGCCTCTTCCCCATCTTTGCCCTCCCCCCTTCCCCTCCCCCCCATGGTCCCTTTGGTTTATCCCGGCTTTTTGGTCTTATTGAGTTTTTCTGTTTACTTTTGGTTATAATTGCCCAATTCCTTGAGCTTATTCTTTATTGTTGTTGTTGTTCTTTCATATTCCTCCTAATAGTGAAGCCATCCTATATTTTCCTCTTGCCATCTGACTTGTTTCACTGAGTATAATTCCTTCTAGTTCCATCCATGTTTCTATAAATGCCCCTAGTTTCTCATTTCTGATTGCTGAATAATATTCCATTGTGTATATGTACCACATCTTCTTGATCCTGGACTGGATTTCTTATTGGGATCTGCTGCTGGGAAGGAGAATGGAGGGAGACAGCCACTGGTGTGGGAAACAGGGAGAGGAGCACAAGATACGAAACATGGGCAGGCTGTTCCTGGTCTTTGCTTTTTGTGTCTTTGGATCCAACTCTCTTCAGAAACAACAGATCCACCATCTTGTCCCTTTGTGGACTCAGCTTGTAGAGTAGATTTGAAACTCCGTTTCTGTCCTGTCTCAGCTCCTTGGACTCTGCCTGGCCTTCCTGCTGGTATGTGCTGAGAACTCTTTCTCCTGACAGCTTTGCTTCTGAACTGTGGCTGCTAGGCTTTGGACCTTGCCTGTTTGGAGGGGCTTTTGCCCACAAGGCGACGGGTGATTTCAGAGGTTGATAGGAAGTCTGTATTTTGAAATAGTCCCTCTTGTCTCTCGATGCCCTTTGAACTTTTCACCAATTTAAAGATCTTTGATGAAATTCTCTCTATGCATGTGAATGGCACCAATCACTAGAACAAGGTTCTGCCCTTAGCAGTTTAAGGTTGTTGGGCACGCCTCACTTTTGCCTGGTATCATTATCAAATACTACCTAAAAAACAAGTATCTAATAAATCTTTTTGAATGAGTGGATAAACAAATTGCTCATATAAAAAGATCAAAGTGCTAGGTACTCATGGACTGGCTCATTCAACAAGGAAAGCAAGCTATTGAGGAAGAAGTAGAGAATGCCTCCCTCACTCCTAAATTTTAAAAACTATAATTTTACCTAATAATAGGTCTTACCTCAAATAATGCTTAAAACAAAGGTATTCTTGTATTATCTGTAAATTTAATTTGTCCAGATTAATGTTTTGTTCCATTACCATGAGTCAATGAAAAGTAACTGCAGAGTTTCTAATATCATGTTTTATACTAGGAAGTATTTCCAAATTCATTTCTTTGTATTGGTTTGCTAAACAGTCAATTGCATATTTTATTTTCCTATGGCTACAGTAAGTTTCTCTATATTCCAGAAAACATAGCTCACAAAAAAGAAAACCATTTGGTTCCTAAAGTGTAAAAAAAATAATATAAACAAATTTGCTAGAGAATGTGGAATGATTTTTAATAATGGAATTTTAAGTATGTAACTCAAATTGAAACATTTCTGTGTTCTTTTCCTTTGATGTGTAAATTTATTTAATGCAGCAGAAATCAATATGTGTGTTTTCTTTGTTCCTCTTAAATCAAGTCTAGTTCTGATAACAGGATGTGAACTGACACTCCTGGGTATGCCTGTGTCTTGATCTGTGGAACAAACCTGAGGTACTGAACTGCAGGACATAGCCCTCTAAGCAGCCCTGGCAGGCTGGCGCCGACTGTTCCGTGGAGATCCTGCCTATGAATATATCAGCAATGACACATCTGAAGAAACATTTCACTCTGGTCTTTGGATTTTTTTTTAATTATTTGAAACTTTATAAAGGTGTGCTACTATTAAACTACTGTGGAGATTGAGTTCTAGATTTCACTAGGTAAAACCAATAGCCTACTTGTCTTCTAGAATACATTAGTATATTTGTTTGATTTTGTTCTAACTGTCCCTCTGAATCTCTTTTTAGTTTAAAGTAATTCCCATAATGCTTCATTTCACTAATGGCTCTTAACATGGGTGATTTTGCCCCTATCCTCTTTAGGACCTTAAGGACATTTGTTGCTATCTGAAGACATTTTTGAGTCCCACGATTTGGGGATGGATCAAATTGTCATCTAGCAGGTAGAGACTATGGTGTTTGAATTCAATATCACACAATATAAGTGAATGAATTGTTTCACACCAGCAAAGAGTTATCCAATCCAAAATGTCAATTGTGCCAGGTTTTAGAAACCTTAGTTTAATCTGTTTGGCCAGGTAATTCTGACTTTAGGAGATATATAGCTTTTAATCTATTCACTCTTTATTCATCTTTTCAATCAATCATGAAACATTGTTTGAATAACTTCAGGAACTAAGTACTGGACCAGGGGATAAGAATATATTTGTGTGGGATTTTGCATGCCTCTGTGTGTGTCTGTGTGTGTGTGTGTGTGTGTGTGTAAGAGAGAGAGAGAGAGAGCTACTGCCTTTGGGTTGTAATCCATAAATCGCCTAATACTCTTCCCCATCCTCTGCTACCACATATACCTTGTCCCCATGTGACACTAAATCTCTTACCTGCCACTCCCATGGATATAAATATTTTGCATAAAAACCTGCTATATCCTTGGTTGATAATTTGAACAACTTTAGCATTTATGATTTCTAACAATGCATTTCTTACGTCTTTGGTATTCTTTTGTGTGTGTAAATTTTATCTCACCAATTAGATTAGAATGTTCTGAAAATGGTTGTCAAGACAAGACTTTTTTAATATTTAAATTAGTTGCCATTTGTTGGGAATAAATGAGAAGGTTGATTAATTTCATAAAAATAATTATAACTATGATTTATTGAGAACTTACTGTCTAAACTCTGCTAAAATTTTATATATATACTATCCTATTTAATCATTTTGACAATATTGTGAGATACTACTCATGCATAGCCCATTTAACAGATGTGGAAATTGAAACACAGAGAGGTACATAATTCCTTCAATGTGACTTAGATATTATAGTAATGTGAACTCGGTTCTGTCAAATCAGAAAATCAAACTTATAAATATGATGCTACATTTAATAATAGAAACAGCCATGATAGCTGTTACGGTAGGCTGATAATTGCTTCCAAAGATGTCAGGACCTAATCTCCACAACCTGTAAATGTTACCTTATTTGGAGAAAGGATCTTTGCATGTGTGATTAAGTCAAAGAACTTGAGATCAAGACATCAGCCTGGATTATCAGTCTGTGCCTTAAATGCAGCCACAAATTTTCATGTAAGAGAGAGGCACAGAAAGATTTCACATATGGAAGACAAGGCAGTGTGTGTCCATAGGCAGTATCTGGAATAACACAGGCACATACCATGAATGCCAGTAACCACCAAAAGCTGGGAAAAGTGAGAGAAGGATTGTCTCCTGGAAAGTTTGGAGGAAGTATGGTCCTGCTGACATCTTAAATTTGTACCAGTGATACTGATGTCAGACTTTTGGCCTTTAGAAGAGTTAGAGAAAAAAATAGATGTTTTGAGCTAGCAACTTGTGGGTGATTTGTTATAGCAGCCACAGGAAACAAATACATCTGCCATCTGTTAAGTCTACTTTGTGTCAGTCTAACAAGATCCTAAGAATATGAAGGATCAGCCTCCTCCAAGAGGGTTCATATAAGCTTTTCCCAAGATGTCCAGAGCAGGCACTTTCTAAAATATGTTACCTTGGCATGTGAATTTAAGATCAATGGAGGCCCTTCAAGCATCAGAAGAAAATGCTACCACTACCTTAATAAATGAAGATTACACAGATTGAGGATCATCTCTAGAAATAAGCTATTTGAAGAAAGCTATGTTGTAACAAGACAAATAACTAGATCATATATTAGGGGAGGTACCATGTTCCCCACTCCCACTTACATATAGTCACCTTTCATTAGCTACTGGGAATGAGCGGTGGAACTGAGAAACCAGGTGAAACTATATATAGTTACATATATATAGTTATATATAACATGGAAGTAACTACAGGGACCTCTGAAAAAGGGGTATACTTGCTTCCCCATCATGTTTTTGAAACTTGGGCCCTGGGTGGGTGGGGTAGAAACTTGATACATAGGTGGGGGGCTGACAATGGCAGCCATTATTTTGGTATGTATTTTTGTACGCCTGGCCCCTTTTTCTCCCTTCTTGCTGTTCCCCCACCAGAAAGTAGTTTAGATTTGTGACAAGCTTTCAAGCCTTAGAGGTCCTGAATTGAGCTGACCCTGTTTGGCCAGACATTTGCCATGAGGGGATGGGTAATTTGTAGTGTCCTACTGGAAATTTTTTATTCAGAATAGTGCTTGCCATTACATTTCTTTAACTTCAGTAATCAAAGTTTATCTATCTTCAGCTTCCCAATATATTCACTCTCTACACTTTTATCATAGCTACATTTAACCCTTAAGAAGGCCTTCTTTAACTGTGTCTTCATTTTGGAAGATTTTATAATAGCCCTCTTAAATCTTTATACTTATTATATTCTAAATTTCATTAACATGTCAAAAATAAGCATATGTACTGGACGCAAACAAGAAGCATAGATTTTTCAACCTCTCCTTGAAAGCCAAACACTTGTGGATTTTGCCCCTGAGAATCTTACAATTTGTTTGGGGACATACAGGATAAACATATAACAAGAGTTATTAGTTACAATTCAAGACCACTATAGAATATACTGTGTGATTAATTATCAAATGATTTATACGTGCAACACATGGACTAACATTCCAAGAGAGATCACTGAAGCACACACTGTAGCTCTTCTGAACATTTTCTCAACTGGAATTCTCAATGATGTGTTTTCAGACAGCATCATTTATAGATGTCTGGGTTATTATGAATCTATGATCACTTTAATGCATGTTCATGTGTACCAAGCCTGAGAAGTACTTGGGTTCTACAAATATTTCACTCTGAAGACATTGGCTAAGTAGGAGAGGACAAATACATACATACATATATATATATGTTACTGCATGTCTAAGTTCTCAGCTGAGATAGCTCTGTAATAAAAGACAGGAGAAAAATAAAGTTTCATAACATATGTACCTCCAGTTTACATGGAAACAAGCTAGGAAAACTGAGCAACTCCTTGAAATGGCTCACGCCATCACCTTAGATGCCTTCTTCAGTTAAAGATAAATTAAAAACCTTGGGTACTGGGATCTAGGACCTCAAAGGAGAGAAAGATGATTTATAGGAAAATGGAAAAACAAATGCTTGGTAAATTTTTGGTTAATGAGGGAACAATGGGACATAGAGAGGAGTTTTCTAATAAATTTTGTTAGGTTCCCCTCCCCCCAGGTTACCAGATTTATTACATATTCTTTGGAGGTAGCACTGATTGATAATCTCTATATCTATCTCTACCTCTTGAGGGGAGATACCCTCATAAATGGAGATATTCCCTTATACATGCAAATGTCTCTCACAAAATGTCACTTCTATTCAGTTTTCAGAGATTTTCCTGTGTCTACTGGTTCTTAAAAATAACCAGCACAAAATAATCCTTTGCCAGAAAGATAAATTTTGGGGTGTCAAACTGTTTCCTTTCAATAACATGGCACAAGTGATCCCAGAACATAGCCTTTCATTAAATATTTGTCTCACTAAGTTCTGTTGAGGATTCTAGACATTTTTCCCCCTATTTCCCTTATACTCAATAGGCATAGTGATCTTAAAGAAGACTCTCAAAAACTGAAAATTTATTGTAATTAAATGATGGCAACACATCTCATCAGGAATAGCACAGAACAATTTGGTGATCCATTTGTGTTCCATATAGAATTAAAGTTAGTAAGTCCTCCTCACAAGAGCTGAGTCTTGCTGGTAAAGAAAGATTCATTAAGAATTATTTAACCACAATAATAGTGGAAATCATGCAGTGGTACAGCTTAAGAAAAAAGGTTTAACAGACCAGCTAGCATTTAAAATAAAAAAAAGGAAGAAAGAAAAGAAAACTCCTCTCTGTACCAAAAAGAATGAAGAAGAAGCTACACTTCAGTGAAAGCTTCAGGCAACCAGCTAGAATTCCAATTGCATTTTTCTGAATAGGAATCCGTAGTTTCTCACACTGGTGTTTACCCCATCGTTTAGACATGAAAGCCACCTTTCTGAGGTAGCCTGTGAAGGGAAAATACAGATGGCAGAAGCCAGACAGAACACAAAGGAGCAACGGGAAACCCTTGAACTAAAGAATAAAAACTCTCAATTGACTGGCTAAAAGACGGAAGAAGTCATGCTAGTGGAAAGGGCAGAAGATTATGGCTATGTGGTGAACTAGTGAAATGATTTTCATCCACCTCAGATGTGTCTTGCTCCTTCATCTGTCTTGGATTTTGTTCCCTTAATTGCGACCTGTACTATTATCTACCCTTCCAGTCTGAGGCTGTTGATTTAGCAAATTCTTATCTGTTTGAACCCTTGATAGGGTATGAGTTTTTACAAGTGTTAAGTTTAGACAGATATTTATCTTGTCTTCAATATTGAATCTTTGTATTCTAAAACTAGACATTCATTTAAAATTATGTATTGAAGGATGACCATTTCAAAATTGTATTGAGCTGTATGGTAAGACACTCAGCGATTAATCAACTTTTACTACAAATAAAGTTGCTATGAACATTCCTGTGTAAGTTTTTGTATGGCAATATACTATTTTCCTTCTTTGTAGGGGTATAAATATCTAGGAATGAATAAAATGTTTACATAATAAGGTAGGTATATGTTTAGCTTTTACAAATTTGCCAAAATGTTTTCCAGTGGTTATTCTTTTTCTTTTATATCCTTACCAACATTTGACATTGTCACTCTTTTTAATTTCAGACATTTAATAAGTGTATAGTGGCATCCCATTGTAATATTAATTTAGATTTCCCTAATGGCTAATGATATTTAGCTTGTTTCAATATTTTTGTCTCCTGTGTATTTTCTTTTATATAGTATTTTTCCAGATATTTTGATAATTTTTAAAATAAATTGTTTTGTTTTCTTGCTTCTGAGTTTTGAGAGTTCTTTATAGGTTTAGATATGGATATTTATACATTTATGTATATACTTATTTATATATGTGTGAGTTCACTATTAGACAAATATTAGATGTTTTGCAAATATTTTGCCTTTTTTATTTTAATCATATATTTTGATGAAAAGCAGATTTTAATTTTGACAAAGTATAATTTTCAATATATTTAATATATATGGGAGAAATTTTTGCCTAAGAAAAGTTGTAAGGAATTTCTCCAAGTTTCCTAAAAATATGTTTATGATACATTTTGAGTTAATTTTAACATATGGAATTTTTTTGTTGTTTTTATACCTATAGGGTATGACCTTGTGTCTCTAAATTATATACAGTGTTGTAAACCAATTTAAAAAGCTAAAATGTTTTAAAGTAACAAGTTTATTTTGTTTTGTTTTCTTTCATTCAAATTTTGTCTGTGTCCCTATGTGTTGGTATATATAAAATTTCCAGCATCATTTGCTGAAAACATTTTTCTCTGTTAAATTAATTTAACTTTATCAAAATTCAGTAGGCCATATCACTGAACTGTATACCTAAAAATAGCTAAAATTGTAAGTATATTACTATATTTTATCATAGTAAAAAACCAGAATTATTTATTACAGTGTAGTCTATCTGTCCATACCCTTTCAATGAAGGACTTTTTTAAAAATTCTTATGGTGTTTGTTGGTATGTTGCTTATAATTTCTTTCAACATTTTTACATGAAATATCTTTGCTTAAACTTCATTTTTAAATACATATTCATTTCTTACTGTGGCTACTAATATTTTTCTTCTTTATCACTGATTTTGAGCAATTTGATTATGATGTGCCTTAGTTTGATTTACTCCAGGTTTCTTTTTCTTATGGCTCACTGAGATTGTAGATTGGCAGATTTATAGTTTTCATCAAATTTGGAAAACTAATGGCCATTATTTCTAGAGTATTTCTTTCTGTCAACTCCTCTTTTTGATGGCTGGGTTTACTCTAATTACTTGTCTATAAAGTCTAATTATATTGTATCACACCTCACTTTTGATATATACATTTATATTTCTTTTTACTCTGTCTAAATTTATTGCTATATTTTCAAGTTCACTAATTTTTTTCTGTCTAATCTGCCTTCAATTACATGAAGGATATTTGTTATTTCAAAAAATGGAGCTATCATTAGTTGAAGTATATTTGGGTCACTTTCATGCATCTGTCTTAACATCTGAAGACATGGAATAGACTTATAAGAATCATTTAAACAATTTTGTCTGATAATCCTAAATCTGAGTTAGTTCATGATCGGTTTAAATTGATTGATTATTCTCATCGTGGATAATATTTTCCTGTTTCTACTCATGCCTAGTATACTTGAATTGAATGTCAGAAATTGTAAAACCAGATAAAGTGCTGGGTATTTTTTTTTTTTTATTATTTGAGATATTCCTGGAATATTAGCTCCATCTCAAGTAAGTCCACCAGAACTCTACCAGCATGCCATATGCCCAGATGTCTAGTGCTAGTAGGGTGGGAAATCACTGGAGTCACTTTTCTCCTATTCACAGAGATAGATATTCACATACTTGATAATCTGTATCTTAAAAACTTTTATTTAAATATGTTTTGTCATCCTTTTATTTGCAGCTTCTAGAAAAAATACAAATCTGTCTCTTTTATTCCAACTTGGGCAGAAACAGAAGTCTAAAACTACTAGTACTAATATTGATGTAATCCAGAAAAGAGTTTGGATTAGGAGGGAAGAATTTTAGGGTTTTTTTGTTTGTTTGTTTTAATGAATTCTCTGCACACATGAAAACTGAAAGTGTCCAAGATTAAGAATGGTTGATGGGAATAATTATGGCATCACTTATACTGCTTATCATATGAGGTCTAAATTTTTTCATATCTTAAAATAATTTCCTCCTACATTTTATACCCAATATACCATATTATATTGAAGAGTTAGGACATGCACTATAAGACTGAATGGATGCAGATAAATGAATAAAATATCTGCTTTGTCAAGTTTGACAACCAATAAATGGTAGCACTGCTAATGAAGCAAATAAATTATTTAAGATCATTTATTTTCCATTTGAAGTAATTTACTAGGTATTTCCCACTCTGTGCTATTTTCTACTATGACATTATTTTCTATTCTTTTCACTTTTCTGAGTGTTCGGGTAAGTTAACCTCTATTGGATGGATTAACTACTATCTCTTAGCCTCTGGTTTCTGGACTATATTGGGTAATGGGATAGTGAAGGAGAAGAGATGAGTTGCAGTATTTATTCCCCAACTTGCTTTTTATAGGGCTATAAGTATACAACAGCTGAATTTCCTTTCCTAAAAGTTATACAGCTTCTTCTGTTAAACCATTGCTATAAGAGCAGTAGTTTTCTCTGGGTTATTATAATTGCTACCTATCTCCATTTGCACCTTAAGCTTAGGACTATTAATGGCTATATTGCTACCTGCAGGAGGTATCTCTTTTCACTGGCTCTGGTCTTTTTCTCTAAATCTTGCTATATCTTTAAAAACTGTCTTTAAAATATCTGCAATGACCCCTCTGTGTGTGCAATCTGTTCTTTGAAAAGACTGACTAAAACCAGTTTATAACTTTTTAATTTGGATCCTACTCTTTGCTTCAGATTAAGTGGTAAAACATATTTTATAATGAATAACTGAAGTAATGAGATATTTATACTAATATAAAATTCATTGTAAAATCGTAGTTTTAACACAATACTTGCAAAGAGGTTATTGTTGAGATAAGAAAAAATACATAGGAAGTCTGCTATATTTGGTATGTCTTGTCACAATTAAAAGCATTAACATAAAAACTAAAGGAATTAATAAATTTATATAAATCATCTTGGTATGATAACATCAAAATGTCACATAATTTAAAAGCAAAGTAAGCAAATCTGCAATATCTGGTTAGTTTGATAAACCCAGAAAGATGATCCTAAAAGTAAATGAAAAGCTTGTCTCATAACTAACTTTCCTGTATTTTAATTAAAATGTTACTATAAACAGTTACTTCTGTCTTTATTACATTTGTTCAAATCCCCTGACCCCACACCCTTTTGTGTATATATTATACATGTATATTTGCTTTCCATACATCATGCCGTTCTTTAAGAATCAACTTAATGACCACCTTCATTAAAGTTTTTAGACAAGAACATCACACATTCACTATTTCAATGGATTCAGTTTAGGTTAGACATATACATAGTCAAAAAGAATCATCTGCTTCACTGGTGTGTTTTGTAGACAGTGTAAGACTATTGAGGAAAAAATATTATGCCTTTTATTCCTTTTGTAGAACAGCTCTGGGCTTCTGCGGAAGTGAATTCAATTCAGTTTCTGAATGGAATATATGCCTGTGCAGAGTTATAAACCTGGGTTCTTATTTCTATTCTTCTACTAAATAACCGTGTGATCTTGGGCAACTCATTTTCAGACCTTTCTGCAAAATAGCTCATTAACTCGGATTATCTCCAAGGTCTCTTTTAGCTCTGCAATGGTACAATTTTCCTAGTAAACATTATGTAGTAACAGAGAAGCTGAATCATATGGCACCCTTGCATATTGAACTCCTTTCATTCTCTGAAATCCTCAAAGAATATTCATCAAGTTACTCTAAGCTGAAAACCTATGGTTTTGATCTTGAATATTTAGAAGTTTATTATGGAAAAATAACCTAAAACTAGTGAGCCTATTTGAAACTCTGGAAACTACTAGTAGCTAAACCTCTCGGGTTTGCAAAATTGGGCAGTAAATTGTATGACAAGGGGTTTTCTCCTGAGATTTCCTGTGTTTGCTGCTTCTGGCAGGTTGGAATTAGAGTGAGAAAAGCCAGTTTTGTGATACCTTGTTACTGCCGCTCCCATGTGGAGTTCAGAAGTGTAGACACAATGACAAAGGTGATGAAAACATAATAACAACAAAAGAAGAATTTAATCAAATTTTATCGACTCTCTAAAAGCTTGCAGGTCTAACTCCACTGGTGCCTTTATTTATTTGTATATTGCATTTGTAAAATGGACTCTCTCCCTGGGGAGGAGGAGGGAGTTATGTAATTACCAGTTAAAAATGGCTAGATTTTTGTACCAGTAAATCAAAATAAGATCTTGGATTGTAAGTGCAGGCAAAAGATAATATTAAGAGGTTATACTGTCAATGTCTTTTTGTTAAAACTGTAAATATCAAATATCTAAACTATACATAACCTTCTTTCATCCTCCGCCATGCTCATTAGTTTCAAATTTGACAAGATTGCCCCAAATCACTTTCCTGCTTTCCTTAGTTATAAGCCCATTCAAGGTCTCATCCTTGTTCCATGACCAAACAAAAGAAAAGCACTTCCTTTCCCAGAGTTGTGATTTTGTCCACAGACCTTTCCTCAAATAGTCATCCCTTAGATGCTGCTGTATGTGTTTTATCCTTATCAAAGTCAGAGATAGGATTTTGTTCTGGTTCACATTCTTATGTCCTGAAACACTGTTTTCTTTCTAGAATCGAAATTGAGGTCTGGTTCTCAAAACTATTGCCAAGTATTTTGGCCTTGGGAAGTTCATCCCAAATTACCTGTTTTCACTTTGCTGCTCTTGATATCACTGGCTCTAACTCCCCTGAATGTGTGTTTTGTGTACCTGGGAAAACTTCCAGGACACTCACATCTGTGTTTCACCTAAAGCAGAGTTTAATTGCCAAAGTCAACCTCCATTCTTTTCTCCCTGGGTAATAAGTTTTGTTCCAGGACCTAATCAACACTTCTTGTATTCACTTTCTTTACCATGTTTGTTCTTATGTCCCATTGTGCTTTGGACCCAAGAAAGTAATTATAATAATTAGCATATCCATCCAGCAATTTCCTACTATGCTTGTCTCCACTGGGAAACCTTTTCTTATAGTTATATTCATCTCAGTCATAGTATTTATGTGTGTCAATGTCTAATTTAGCACTTTTTAGGACATCATTTGTCCTCTGATTTATGTATGTATGTCTTCTAATCAAAATCACAAACTGGATGACTGGGGTTTTGTTTTTCAACTTTTGAACCATCTTTTATATCCAAACTGCCTTTAGTGCTTGCTAAAATGTCCCAGAGTGACTTCTAGATTTGAAATATTTGAATGATTTAATCTAAGTTATAGATTTGTTTTAGAATAGAGTGCTATTCATTTATACTAAGTTTAGTTCAAAAATATTTATTGAACAAGTTTCTCTTAGACATACTAAGTCTTCAATAAATATATAGGTATATAAAAATATCTCCAATAGTAGTGATTTATATGCACAGTGAATAGAGCTTTAGTAAACATAAAAGGAAAATAACTTAAGGATTTTCTGGCTTGTTAGTAACAGTTCTCTACATTTGGGTGTTGAGAGTAGATTACATAAAAATGAGGCAGGGTCCTATTTAAGAAGATAATGCAAGATTCCATTGTCAAAGCTGGCACTCCACTGAAAGTCAGATTCTCAGAGAAATTAGTAAATAAGGAATGAATTCTTTGAGACTCAAGAAGGTATTTTTCTCACCCCCCTATGCCAATTTATGGTATATTTCTTAACGGGTCCTCAAGAAGAAATTTTAATTGATACAAATTCAGAAACATGATAGAGTGGATAGAGGAAGTAGTGATCATTTCATCATGTAACATCATGCAGAATTTCATATATCAAAAACTAAGTTGTAAAAGACTAAGCAGCAGCCCTTACAAAGATATCAATGGTAAGTATATTCATGATAATGCACAACATAAAGCTGCTCAACATCATTAGCCAGAGGAAATTTAAAAATTCCATAGTAAGATGCTACTACACAAAATTTTGAAAAGAAAAAAAAAAAAAAAACAAAAAACAAAAACCCTTGCCAATATCAATAGGCAATGATGTAAAGCACCAGGAACACCATTAGTTAAAATGTAAAATGGAAGAATAGAAATAGATTTTTTTAAATACAGGTGTTCTATTTCTTCTCTATCTAACTTTGGATGGTTATAAAGTTGTAGGAATTTTTCCATCTTTTCTGGATTGTTAAACTGTTTGCCTATAACTGTTCATATTAGTCTCTGATTATTCTTTTGGTTTCTTCTGTGTCCGTTGTGATTTCTCCTCTTTCATTTGTGATTGTATTTATTTGTATTTTCTCCCATTTTTTCTTTGTCAGCCCAGCTAGGGGTTTGTCTATTTTGTTTATTTTTTTTCAAAGAAACAACTCAAACCCTTTCAAAATAAAAGCCCAGGACCAGATTGCTTTACAAATGAATTCTACCAAACATTCATAAATGAACTAGTGCCATTCCTACAGAGACCCTTTCAAAAAATTTAAAAGGGACACCACCAAACATGTTTTATGAAGCCAACATTACAATAATACCAAAAATGAACAAGGGCAACACAAAAAAAGAAAACTATAGACCAATCTCTCTAATGAACACTGATGCAAAAATCCTCAATAAAATCTTAGCCAGCAGAATCCAACAATGAATGCATCAACAAGATAATTTACCATGACCAAGTAGAATTTATTCCAGGGATATAAGGATGGCTCAATATCTGAATTTCAATTAATATAATCCAACATATATATAAAAAAAAGAAAAACCATATGATCATATCAATAGATGCTGAGAAAGTATTCAACGCAGTTCAGCATTCATTTATGATGAAATACTGGAAGTCCTAGCCAGAGGAATGAGACAAGAGAAAGACATACAAGGAATCCAAAATTGGGAAATCAGAAGCAAAACTATCACTATTTGCAGATGATATGATAATATACATAGAGAATCCCAAAAACTCCATAGAAACACTAATTGAAATAATCAACCAATTTAGTAAAGTAGCAGGTTACAAAATCAACACACAAAAATGGGTAGCCTTCCTATATGCAAATAATCAATCTGAAGAAGAAGAAATCAAGAAAACCATCCCTTTTACAACTGTAACAAAATATCAAATACTTGGGAATAAACATAACAAAGGAGGTAAATGACTGCTACAAAGAAAATTATAAAACATTGTTAAAAGAAAGAGAAGCAGACACAAAAAAAATTGGAAAGACACACTGTATTCATGGATTGGAATAATTAACATAATCAAAAGGGTCATTCTACCAAAAACAATCTACAGATTCAATGTTATCCCAATAAAAATTTCAATGACATTCTTCAAAGAAATAGAACAAATATTTATGAAATTCATATGGAGCCACAAAAAACCCTGAATAACTAAAGCTCTCCTGACTAAAGAGAAGAGGAATGGAGAAATCATACTTCTGGACTTCAAACTATACTACAAAGCCACAATAATTAAAACTGCATGATACTGGAACAAAAACAGGCACACAGACCAATGGAATCAAATAGAAAACCCAGAAATAAATCCATAGACTTATGAACAACTAATCTTTGACAACGGAGCAAAGAATATACAATGCTTGTTCAATAAATGGTGGTAGGCAACATGCAAATGAATGAAACCAAACTACTGCCTCTCACCATGCACAAAAACAAACTTAAAATAGATTAAAGAATTAGACATGAGACCTGAAACCATAAAATATATAAAGGAAACTATAGGCAAAACACTACGTGACATACATCTCAGTAACATCTTTAAAGACATAGCACCTAAAGCAAAGAGTGGAGGAAAAGATAAGCAGCTGGATTACATCAAATTAAAAAGCTTCTGTACAGCAAAAGAGACATTTATCAAAACAAAGAGAAACCCCACTGATTGGAAGAAAAGTTTTGCACACAATAATAAGGGATTAATCACAAAATTCTACAAAGAGCAAATGGGGCTCAACAAAAACAAAGTAAACAACCCAGTCAAAAAGTGGGCAGAAGAGCTAAAAAGACACATTTCCAAAGAAGAAATGCAAATGGCCAATAGGCATATGAAAAAATGCTCAACATCACGTGATCAGGGAAATGCAAATCAAAACCACAATGAGGTACCACCTTACACCAGTAATAATGACACATATTAAAAAATATAGCAACTATAAATGTTGGTGAGGATGTGGTGAAAGAAGAACACTCCTATATTGCTTGTAGACATGTAAACTTTTCCAACCTCTATGGAAAGCTGTATGGAGGTAACTCAGTCTACTAAAAATGGACCTATCATATGATCTAGGAATCCCACTCCTAGGGATTTACCCAAAGGACACAAAAACATTAATTCAAAAGAATACATGTGTACCTATCTTTCTTACAGCATTATTTATTATAGGTGAGACTTGGAATCAGCCTAAATGCCCAAAAATAGATGACTGGATCAAGAAGATGTGGTTTATATACACAATGAACTATATTCAGCAATAAAAAAGATAAACTAAAGTCATTTGCAGAAAAATGTATGGAACTTGAAGGGATTACACTCAGTAAAGTAAGTCAGACGGAAATAGAAAATACCAGATGGTTTCTTATAGGAGGAATATAGGGGATCGGAAAAAAAGTAACATCATCAACAACAACAAAAAAAACACAACACAACAAAACAAAAATAAACTGACAACTACAAAACAGAGACATTTTGCAGAGAAGAGGGAGGTATCGGGATTAAGGCAGGGATGGGAAGAGAACAATGGACTATGGTGATGGTGCATGGGTGAATTGGTGGTGGGAATTCTATGGGGACTACACTTAGAAAACAAACATGGTAAGAAAAATAATAAATAAATATAAAGAAAGAAAAAGAAAATAGTTCCTAAAACAAAAAAAAAAAATCCATGTGAAAAAAAAGTCATATAAAATTACTTATGAGCAGACAATTCAACCATCAGCATTTTACTGCAAAGAAAAGACAACAATTGTTCACAGAGGAAACTTTACATGCCATAGAAACTTTATTCTTTTTGCCAAAAGGTGGAAATACCACAAATGTATTTTAGGTATTAATAGGTAAGTGAATTCTAGTACACCCATGCAATACCACTTATCATCAACAAGAGCAAAACAAAACTGATACACTCAGAACATGGATGAAACTAAAGGCACTGTGTTAAATAAAAGAAGCCAGACTCCAAAGGCTAAACACTCTGTAAGATTCCATGCCATAACATTCAGAAAAAGTCCAAATTGTTGAAACAGAAAATAATCTAGTGATAAAGATAAGCTTAAAACCTATCACTTGGGGGCCTTCCTGGCGGGGCAAGGGCTTAAGCCTCAGCACAATGAAGTTATGGGTAGAAACAACAGCCTGAGTTCCATCCCAGGTCAGGGAGCTGACCCACATAGCGCAGCAGACATCTTCTGCTCTCCCACTTCTCCCCTCAGCAGTGTATTTCAGTAGATCTGCTCCCCACACTGTCTCTGGTGAATCCTCTCACCTCCCCCATCACCCCACATCTCTGGCGCACACCCCAGCAAAAAATAAATAAATAAATAAAAGCAGGAACAATTATTTAAAAATTTAAAAAAAAACCAAACAACTAGCCCTTGAAAATGAATAGTAGAACTGAGCTATCCAGAGTGGGAGGGCAACCATTAGAACAAAGTGGGAGGGAGCATAGTCAGTGGCCTATAGTGGCAGAATCGTGGATGCTCTGGTGGCAGGGGCGCTATAGTAACTACTACATGAAGGGGCTCTGCTACACTTCATGATGCCAACAAATACAATGTTGTTTACCAATGCTATGTCATTGAATTAATTAGTTAATTAAATTAGAATAACAATTTAGTGGTTACTGGAGAGCAGCAGTTTGGAGAGACAGTTTGACTACAAAGGTGCAACATGAGGAAAACTTTCAGGCTGAAGGAACTAGTCAATATCCTACTTGTACTTACTTGCTCATGTTTAATTATTGTGTATATTTAGGGAAACTCAGAAATATACACACAAAAAGACTTAATGTCATAGACATGAAGTAGCCATTTTGAGGAAAATTGCGCAAGAATTTTTCTGACTTGCTTTGAACTTTGGAACCTGAAATAGGTAAGGACACATTCAAGTACAGCCTCTGAAAGCTAGTTTAAAAATGTTATTCTATCAACCTGAAGGAGAAAGAGCTGGTATCCAGTAAAAATCTCTTTTGTGGGTCAAGACAAATAACCACTCAGAGATTAGAAAAAATTAGACATTAGTTTCTCCTTGAACCAAGTGTGGAATACCAGTATTTTTCACTCTCTTTCCTCTTGGGAACTTGGAACTGAATTTATGCCTCATGTTACCTCTTGCCAAGATACTTAAGAGATTCTTCATCCCATTTTGATACATACTTACCGGGTAGTTAGTTTTGCTGCTGTGAGCTGTGATGATATTGTCAGGTTAGTCTCTCCAATTTGTAGATGATGAAGTTGAATTCTAGGTGAGTTTATTGATTTATCCAAGGATCGCACTTGTAGATGTCACAGACTTACAGCAAATGGAACTAAAAGAAAAAAGTTAATAATGTCCTCATTTTAAAAAATCTTATTCATCGATCTGTTATATACTACTAAGTATTGAACATAATATTTCTACTTTTTTATTATAAGAGAATGATAAATTTAAATTATTTATAATCACAGCAATATAATAGTATTTCAGTCTTAGTATACTTTGTTCTCATCATCAATGTATTAACAGATATTTCAATATTATAGTCTTGTATTTTGTTTTCATTACTTATCAAGCAATTATAACCATTTTTTTCTTTGTGGATTTACTGATAATCCACAATATTCTAAGCTCCAAGTAAACGGAGATAAAAAACACACTTCTTATCCATGAAGGCTTTATGATCTAATAGAAAATATGGTGCAATCATTCTCATAATATAGTAGAAAGTTTGTGATGATAGAAAAATTATCAGTAGTGCTAACTGATCTAGGATAGTGCATAAATAAGTTTAGAGAATGTTTATATTTGATCTATACATAAAGAAACAGATTAAAATTGAGGTTGAGGAGGTATGGCCATGGAAACAGAAAATACTAGAATGAATTTTATATCTTTTAATGTTTCATACAATTTAATCAATTTGAAGTACTCTAATACATTTGGTACCTTTTTTTATTAGATATTTACTTAAGACTAACTAGTATAAATGATATTACAATAAGTGCTTTTGTGTATATAAAACTTATCTTAGAATCTATCCCCATATATCTTATTACTAGGAAATAAATAATTATACAGAACGGTGTGTGTTAACAATATCAAGTTGCTTTTGGAAAGACTTACATAGATTTAGAGTGCATGAGTAATATATGAGTGTACCAGATTTACCAATACTCTAGCTTTGTGTACTCATCCACCACCTTAAATTTTGTTAATTTAATAGTTACAGTGAAGTGGAATTAGTTTTTGGGAAGATGAAATATTTGACCAAAAAATGTATGAGGAAAGGAACATAACACTTTTGAGGCATGGTGATGAGTATGATGCACCAGAAGCATTCAAAATGAAGCAATTTAATCATACAAATCATAAAATTTTAAAGGATAATTTCATAATTTGAAACAAGGAGTAAGCTACACTGAGACACAGTATTTGAAACAAGAAGCAAAACCAATCTTCTTTAATGGGTTTCAGATTTATGCATTGGATCTTGACAAGATCCAGCCTTCAGGAAAAATTCACCACCAATGTACTTTATCTCTAGAGATATTTATGAACATTATACAGCAACCTACTGCTGACCCAGGTCCCTGCTTTTTTACGTTCATTTATCTCTTGGTAACATGGGAAGTGCTTTTAGATGAGCCATGGACCTAATGGGAGAACTTGGAATGAGATTTTTTCCTAAAGTGAGTCCCACCAAGTCCTTAGTCACTAAGAAGTGTCAGACAGAAGGGACTCTGACAGGCAGCTCTGTCGATGTGAACAGAGAGTTTTAGATCAAGCCCAAGAACATTACTGTCAAAAATTACAACCTCAGCGTTGACATAAATGTTGACAGCACCATTTTCACTGATAGTGGTATCAGAGCAGATTATGATTCACAAAGGACTGTCCAACAAGTAATGATTTAGATGAAATGCTCCCAATAAGTAAAGAGAGAGGTAGGGAGAAGCAAAATATCAAGGCTGCAGGTTACACAATTTTAGTAAAGCAACATCACACAATGGCAGCAAACATCTCTCCTTCCTCATAATGGGGGCTTTTCTGCAAGATCATGTAAGGAGAAACAGATAATGGAAAGTCAGGCTCTCCTCTGAATCTGAACAACCTCCTTGTTCAGCACTATGATATAAACAGTTCAGGGAGGTATTTTTAAGAATGATTGTGCTATGTAATTATAGGGCTGTACCAAGCTTTTCTGGGTACCAGAAAAGTTTTTCAAAAATCAAGTTTATGTAGGAAAGCAAAATGTGATGGTGGTAAAGAGGCATATGGAAATAGGTTCATCTTTTTCCACTTATAGAAATACTATTAATTTACCAATGCCATTCTCAAATTTCTCTAGTAAAACTACTTAAGCCCTGTAGCTAACTTCTCTTAGTACTGTGGCATTCAGACAAATACTATTGAACAGCCTTGTGCAATACTTTCTATATATATATATTTTTTTTTAAAAGTGCAGTTATATAGCATTTTTACCCCATTTAAATTTTAAATATTCTTTTACTATTTTCCCCTTACAGCACAGAGCAGATATTTGGGCACTTAAGAGATAAAGATACATTGAAATATTTTAATTAAGGTGAGTTATTTTGTGGAGATCAACTTTATTCTTCTTCAAATATGTCTCCTATCTTCTTTTTTTTTTAAAAGATTTATTTATTTATGCATACAAGCACTGGGGTACAGGCCAGAGGTGTGGGGGTGGTGAGAGGATTCACCACAGAGAGCAGGGAGCAGTACAGGCAGATCAACGGAAGTACACTGCTGAGGGGAGCAGCGGGCACAGCAGGAGAGGTCTGCTGCGCCATGTGGGTCCCCTCCCTGGCCGGCAGCAGGGATTGAACTTGTGCTGCAGTGGCTGCAGTTTGCTTCATAGTGCGTTGCTTAACCCACTGTGCCACCAGGGAGGCCCATGTCTCCTATCTTCTTTCAGAAAAAAAAAATAAACCAAACTTCATACAAAATAAATTATTTGCAATATTATTAAGTAATTAATAAATTGTATTTCTAAGCCCACTGGGAAAATTGTCTAAAGTGCAAAGTAAATGAATACAAATCAAAAGATTATTTAAATCTCAATGGCTTATTCTTGTTTCTAAATGTCATGTTAAATATTATGAATGACTTTCTGGAGTCTGTTGTGTTTTTACCTCATAGAAGTACCTAATATATTGTTATAGTGCTCTGCATATTTGTCTTTATCATTATTTGATATTAAGTTTTGGATGAAGCCAATGTATCTAGCACATCATTATTGTCTTCAGCATCTGAGGATGGTGGCTAGAATATGAGATTTACTATTACAAAGTATTCCTACATAAACAGATCAATAAGTCAGTGTTGCTTTCTTGTATTCTTTTGGAAGCAAGCATAAAAAATAAAATCAATCAGGTAGAAAGATAGGACTCAGAAACTGGAAACTGATAGATACTGACATAACACAAGCATTATTTACAGAAAATAAAATAAAATTTGTTGACCTATACTCACAAAACCAACTATCAATTGAGTATGATTATTATTTTTTTTTTACAATTTCCGCAGAGAAGTCATGAATCATGATCTCCTATCAAATGTCAAATTGGGAATATTATTGAGG
Organism: Galemys pyrenaicus; assembly: GCA_019455555.1. NCBI lineage: Eukaryota > Metazoa > Chordata > Mammalia > Eulipotyphla > Talpidae > Galemys > Galemys pyrenaicus. Next base: position 3,629,910 of record JAGFMF010011464.1, read on the forward strand.
GTGAAAATTACCTGTTAGTTTATTTCTTAAACATTGACTTTAATAAATACCCTCTCAGTAAAAAGAGTTTTTTAGCTGACTTACAATTGGATGTCTGTTCTGCCTTGAAGGTTGTAGTTTTTGGCTATATCATCCCATCAAAAACATCTTTGAACTTGAAATTTGTCTTAGAAAAATTATTCTCTTGCCAAAAAGTCAGAAGGGTTATCTTATAAATTTCATGCCATTTCTTAATGGATTTTCTTTTAGAAAAAACACTATCTTTCCAGATTTCCTACAAAATCAGTTGTAACTACTAGAAAAAATATAAAGTACAGGGATATATAGTAAAATAAATTATAACCAATAGAAAAGTTAATATTTTACCTTAGATTATTCAATATATCACTTTACCATTCAAACTTGATACAAGCATCTCAATTTAAAATGTGCACATCACACCTGTCTCTACTAGTATGTTCAACACAATTATGCTCCAATGATCTGATTATATAATTCTGAAATGGAGCAAACCTATAAGACCCAGATGATCCTATTGGTGAGTCTTCCCCCTTGCACATAAGAATGTAGGGCACACAGAGGGAACTAAAATAAAAGGATTCATTTACATAGGGGAGGAGAAAAGGGAGACCTAAGAGAGTAAAGGAGAAGAAATTTATTTGTTGGTACATCACTGGATTTAGTCTATCCTACCCACAGATGAGTTTGCCAAACATGGACCACATTGCATTGGAAACAAGCAAACCACATGCCCATAATCCAAGGTCATTATGGCAGCTCAGTTCTGCTGCATCTTCTAGCAGCCCTCCATCAAGAAGTGGTTGAGTCTGGAAAGCTCCAGCTTGACTATGAGTATCATCCACTGTCTTGGAGAATGTTCCTCACTTTTCCTTTAACAATTTCACTTTGAGAGGATCAGGGAAGAGAAAATGGATTAGGAAATGTAGGATGCAGTGCTCGTTTAATAAATAAAATCGGGAATAAAGCAATGGTGTGATGGCAATAACAAAAATAATAACTACTAAAAATCTATATTTCTCAGTTTCCTCTGAGTGATCTAATTTCCAAATCTGCATTGTCATTGAAAGCATAAATCAGTAGAATTCAGGAAAATTTGCCCACAGTCAGAGTAATTAAAATGACCCAAGGAGTCAGGTAGTATAAACAAATATTTTCTCAAGATATAATACTATTGATGATAGCATGATTAAGGTATTTTTGATGATTATTGCAAACTATTTAGCCTCAATTCAGTAAACTAGAAAAAAATAAAAGAAATGAAAAAGTTAAAGGACCAGCACTATCATAATAATGAATTGATGTGCATCAATGCAAATTTCATGTGGCAAATTAAATGCTGAAATTCTGATAATTGAAAAATAATTTCAGAGGTAGTAGTGTTTGATTAGAGGTGATAAGTTGCACTGTTCTCCGTATTCACTGACCATAACTGACCACTATTATGAATTAACTTTTAAAACAAAAAGTGGAGAAGTACTTGTTTTTCATGTGACTTTAGACATGATTATGTTGGTATTATTGGGAGATCTTCATCTTCTGTCAAAAAAGAAACCACAGAGTTAATCTGATAATGAAAGAAAGAGCTGGCTGGGCTGTGATCTGAAATGGCTGACATGATCTCACATAATGACCTTCAATTCTAGATGTTAAAATGATATTTTTTGGATTATAAGCATTTTTCCAATAGGAGCTTTCTAATAGTGCATCCTAGCCTTGCAAGATAGACATAAGAAACTACTGCACAATTGTTATGCAAACACCCTAGACTGGGTAGGTTCATCATCACTTCAGGCAGTTTGTAGCGGCAGGAAGGTGGCACAGGGCAAGTTCGGGATGTTTCTTAGTGGGGGGGGGGGCAGGGGAGTGGGGTAAAAGAAAGGAGTCTTGGAGCCCTTGGTGGCTTTTATACCTTTTATTTTCAGAGGTGGCCAGGTACATGGCAGGCNGGGGGGGGGGGGGGCGGGGGAGTGGGGTAAAAGAAAGGAGTCTTGGAGCCCTTGGTGGCTTTTATACCTTTTATTTTCAGAGGTGGCCAGGTACATGGCAGGCAGGGGTGCCGGTGGGCCCGAGAGGCTGGCAGTCCTCCCAGCCCCCAGCGCATCTCATTCTCTCGGATACTTTGCTGGTCTTCTGTCCTGCTCCTCTCACTACTGCTGGTTCGTTGGTCCTCTCGCTGCTTGTTGGTCCTGGCGTCCTCATGACACGCCCATATAAGCCCGTGTCCAAACTCAGGTGCGCCCACTTGCACACGCCTACCTAGGCCTACACACAGCACCACAGTGTCCATCATTATACCAGTGGCAGGAGGGTGGAAAGACCTGATAGTTCTCTGATCCTACACAGCTTAAAAGAGAATCTTGGAGCCCTCGCTGTCATCCCCACGCGTTAGAGAAGAACAAGATATCAGAGAGTATAAGGTCAGAGAAATCAGGTCTTTCTACCCTCCCGCCACTGGTAGAATGATGGACATCTGCGGTGCCAAGCGCATGCCTAGTAGGGCATGCAGAAGTGGGCACACTTGAGTTTGGACATGGGCTAATATGGGTGGTGTCATGAGGATGCCAATACCAACAAGCAGCAAGACCAGCAAGAGCAGCAGCAGCGGGAGGAAAAGGAGGCCAGCAGCAAAGCCGCCTAGAGGGTGAGATGCAACAGGGGGCAGGAGGCCTGCCAGCTCTTGGCCCCCTGGCACCCATGCCTGCCATGTACCTGATTCCAGCTCTGTAATAAAAGTATAAAAGTCACTGAGGGCTCCAAGACGCCTTCCTTTATTCCCTGTCTGCTAGAACCATCCAGAACTTTCTCTGTGCTACTTTTCTTGTCACTATAGAGAGACAGCAACTTAGGCCCCCTTCAAATCTCTTTCCTTTTCTACCTGTTCTCTGCACCTTTCCACAGCCCTCCACTATACTCCGCTGTACCGTCCTCTGTGACACCACCCTTATAGGCTGTCTCTCAGCTCAGGTGTGCCATTTATACATCCCCACACCCTACTCCAGGTGTACATCACAGGCAGCCTTGCCCCAAGCCCATGCTCCCAAGCACTTACTGCATTCAGGGCCGCAGGTGACAGTCACAAAGGCTAATGGCTCAAAAGCTTGAACAGTCTTCATTTACCCAGCAACACCCCTCACCTTTGTTCTCCTTTACTAAGGTCCTGTTTCCGAAAACACATACTTCCCCATTCTATCAGTTAGTCACTGATCATTTGGAAGAAGAAGGAAACTCTTCCACCCCAGGCTACATGTTACAAGACCACAATGGATGCCCTGGTAACCTCAAGAAAAGGAAGACAAATGCACTTCCGCAAAATGCCACTTTGTCTTTACAATTCAGACTCCTGGGGTCAGTTGCCATGTTGTGTTGATTCTCTGGTCACAGAAGTTCTGCTGGGCTGTAGGGAGTGTAAAAGGTGGCAATTGATGGAAGGTTGGCCACCACAGGTGAAAGCCTTAATTGGAGGATCAGGTGCTCCTAACAAGAGTGCACAAAGGATGTAGGAGTGAACTGGCTCAGAGAATAGAGCCGTGGGGGGGGGGGCACACTTCGGAACCCAAAAAAAACCCCTTCAACTCTCCCCCAGAAGCTTTGTTCCTTCTCAGTTGTATTTAACAAGGCCATAAATAATTCTGTTGTGGGAACTCCAGAACAGTAAGACAGTATCATTTCAAATTGTTTTCTTTTATATATGTATTATTTTTATAGTACCCCTGATTATATACCTAATATAACATATTATTATTATTACTATTATCACTATCATTATCATGATCATTATTCATTCCTGAGATTCTCAATATAATAAATCACAAAAGAGAGAAACATAATTGGGATACACCATAGCTGAGGAATAGTTTTCAACATTTTCATGAAAGTGGAAAGTCTAATGAGAGGCCAGAGCATCGGAGAGGAGGTGAAAGGGATTGCAAAGATCTTGTAATAGTATATTTGTGTATTGACTGATTGGCTTTAGATCCAGTTCTTTTAATCAAAAGAACATTATTTTTTGGTAAGATTGACTTCTTTTGATGCAATTTTTTAAGAAGACAGCCATTACCTAAATAATTTTTGATTTCCTATTAATATGTTCTCTGCTGGCATCAAATGTTATCTGTGGGCTTACAGGAATAGTTTTGATAATATCACTTTACCACTATTAGAAAAATTTTTTTAAAAAGGCTCTAAAGAAAATAACCTGAACTATCAATAGTTGAGCCATTTAAGAATTGCATCTATTCTTCTCTATTCTTCTTTCCTCATAACCTGTCTTATTTTCCCTGTCATTCTGAAATAACATCACATCTCTAAGGCTATCTTAAAATAAAATTGGAAAGATAAATGTTTGAACCATTGTTCTATTTTCCTAAAAAATATTCTCTTGAATATTATTTCATTTATCTTTTATTAGAAATAAGCTTAACGTTCATGATAACAACAGAGATGTCTTTGTTGAGCTCAGATTTCAAATAAAGGAATGGAGTGTCTCAAGGGTACATTATGTACCTAGTGTTAAAAATTTGGTGGAATGCAAGAAGATTTTGTAGTCAGAATAGAACCTTGTATGTACTGGAAGACAAGATGTAATAATATTTAATGAGGCCAATATTAAGAAGATGACAAAAGAAGCCCCAGGTGCTAGAAATACTTGCTATCTGAGAAAGAAAGGGATACTCAACAGAAAAGGTGCAAGCGGTGTTCTTGCTTGAAGAGATCAGCTTTCCCAGGCAGGAAATTGAAAGAAAATCAGGTCGATTTGCAGATATACTGGAGTGAAAGTTACAAAATGAGTACGTTTTGGAGGGAGAGAAATGTTAAGGAATGTTGCAAGGTTAGATAAGATTTTGGGGACGTATTCTGGAGACATGGAGTCCAATGACAAGGGGGATGAAACTAATGGACTGACTGATCCTGGGCTGATGACTTTCATGTCTATTACTGATATAATTCTCATCATCTTGTGGTGATGATATAAAATATTATGTTATTGCCACCATTTTCCAGCTTAATAAACCAAAGCAGATTAAAGTGCTAGGCCCAAGCTCACATAACGAGGGGTGTAATAAGTAGGACAAAGATAGTCATTCCACTTCACTTGGCTAACTTATGTATATTATAGAAAGTAGCAAACTGAAAGGAACATGCTCATTGGAGTTTAAAACACAGTTGCTTTTAATTTTCATGATGTGGAAAAGAATGCAATCTCTTTTCATTAGTGTTTTCCTTTCTTTGGAATGATCATGGTGATAGCTTCCAATATAAATCATCAAGGTTATGTGGACCATTAAATAAAATTTCCAGTGTATACATGTAGAAAACTATCAGGCAGAAGTTTGGGGTTTTATAAATAATTTATACAAATTACTGACTTGTATTAGAATGTATGTATTGGTATTTAAATAATACTGAGTCCGGGCCTCCCTGGTGGCACAATTGGTTAACCAATGCACTATGAAGCAGACAGCAGCCATTGCACCATGAGTTCAACTCCTGCTGCTGGCCAGGGAGTTGACCCACATGGCTCAGCCGACCTCTCCTGCCTTGCCTGCTGCTGCTTTCAGCACTGTGTTTCTGTTGATCTACCTGTTCTGTTTCCAGCTCTGTCTTTGGTGAATCCTCTCACCCTCCACACCTCTGGCCTGTACCCCAGTTCTTGTATGCATAAATAAATAAATCTTAAAAGAAAATACTGAGTCTATGGGTTTACATCAATCAATATACACATACATAGACACATACACACACATTATTTTCCTGGGATAACCATGAACACGATTCAGATTTTCATGGACTTATTGGAACTCAGTTCCAATGGTCTTTCATGTTTCTGCCGATTTTATGATCAAAGGTCTAGACTGTCTTTTTTCAAAACTATTTAAGGATGCTTAATTATCAACAGAGCAAAGGACAATCTTGCATACTTCCTGGCAAGACAAATGGTTTCTTTCCACAGCCAAAGTCATCTGGTTGAATGCAAAAACATGGCTAAGAAACAAATAGAATGTCTCTCTTTGGGACAAAAGATGGTCATTCATGACCAGTTGTAAAAGACTTGGATTCCTTAAGATCAGTGTTTCACTACTAAATCAACCTTACCTGTGCAGGTGTCACCTGACCCTCTTGCCATGTACTGTGTGATCTGGGGCTCAGAAAACTAATATGAGAAAATGTTCACATGCTGCTTACTCTACTGCCATGAGCAAGCATGTCTTTCAGCTTTGATCTAGGAGGCTTTTGTCTCCTGCCAAAGTGCACATGATGGTGGGAGGCTAAATAGTTAGCTTAAAAGTAGGGTAAATTTCAAACTCTTCATAATTCTTGACATGGCTTAACCCTGGATAAGCACATGCAAATAATTGCTATGGACATATACGACCTCTCCAGATGTGAGACTAAGTCACCTGGTTGAATGCAAAAAACATGGCTAAGAAAAAATATGCCTTGATAAAAATGAGAATAGAACTGTGAAGAACAGTTTGCCTGGGAGATCATTTCTTAAGTGCACAATTCCTTCTGCTTTGCCTGCTTTCCTATTATTGTCACTTCATTATTGCAATACTCCAAGACCAAAATGCCCTCTTTCCTCCTCCCTCCCTGGTGTGGGGAGGGGTGCAGTCACAATCCTAGCTGGGACACAGAATTTCATGACTGTTTTAACTATTTATATCTCCTTCTTGTCAAGCTTTAGTGTTCAGGAGCATATTATTTACATGCCAACTCCAGTCTTCTCATTTGCCCTTTTCCATTCCCCTCCCCCCAACTCTAGACTTCCCCTCTGCTGGCCTCTTTCTCTTCATCACTACCTCTTCTTCCATTTACATATTTTAATGTTGACAATTTAAAGGATTCTGTTCTTGAGCTCCTCATGTCTCACTCTACTCCTCTCATCTATCCAAGATAGACACTATCAACAGTTATATCTAGGCCTAGAAATATTTATATCTCTACCTATTCCTCTATCCTCATAATGATCTTTATAATCAAGTTTCTAAGCAAAAATGTGTATGGACTTTGAAATAAAAATAAAATCCTTGCCATTCACTGAGTATGTCTTGTTCAAATAACTTAATCTAATTGAATCTCATTGTCATTATCTGTGTAAAGGATATAGTTGCACTAATATTTTACATAGTTAGAAAACAAATATTTAAAGTCTTTTTAAAAGTAGCTAGTCCGTATTAAGTGGTCAGTAAAGAATAATGATGAACTTACCCTTCCTGTGCATACCTTCTTCTGAATGGAGGGAATATTTGTTTTCTTTTTCCTCTATATTTCCCTTCCTAATGAAATTCACTATCATCTACCAACTAACTATCTTAGGTTAGAATTATGAGACCCACCATTGCCTCTTTTTTTTCATTCCCTATATATATATAGCAGTGATCAAATTTTACTGATACTATCTCAAAAATATATCTGGACTCCATGAACTACTTATTGTCCATTCGCTTTTTTACTGTTTTAATGCCAGCATTACCTGAAAATCTTCAAGAATTTCTATATAAAGTTCAAAACCCCTGCCTGAAATTTGTTCTTTTTAAAAAAAGATTTATTTATTTATGCATACAAGAGCTGGGGTACAGGCCAGAGTGGTGGGGCGGTGGGAGGATTTACCAGAGATAGAGTGGGGAGCAGAACAGGCAGATGGGCTGAAACACACTTTAGGGGAGCAGCGGGCCAGGCAGGAGAGGTCTGCTGTGCCATGTGGCCAGCGGCAGGAATTGAACTTGTGCTGCAGTGGCTGCAGAAGCCCCATATGCAGTGCTCAACCCCTTGCACAACCAGGGATGCCCACATTGTTCATTTAATCAAGACTTTATACTTAAATTATGATCTTTGTGCTTTTAAGATGTTCCAAATGTAGAGCAAAACATACACATTGTTAAGAGGGCACCGTGCCCCCCTACTCCCACTTACATTCAGCCAGCTTGGACTAGCTACTGGGAATGAGGGGTGGAGCTTGGCAGCCAAGTGAAGATATATAACACAGGAGGCAGATAGGTTCTAAGGGCAGGTGGGACCTTGTTTCTCCTGCTTTGATTTGCATGAGTCATTAGGAGAAGAGACATGTAGAAACACATAGAAGAGACAAATGGGAAAGAGAGATGGGTGGGAGACATGCGGGAAGGCTGTCCTTGGCAGAGACTTGGGCAGCCATCACTTTGCTTTGTAATTTCATTTTGCTCCTTTATCCCCAGATTTAATTGGCCCCCATGTCTCTTTCCTTTCTTTCTTAGTCAGAAGTTGCCTCAGACTCATAGCAAGCTTTTGGGTCTCAGCAGTCCCACTTTGGGCAAACTCTGACTGGGCATTTGCCCACAGTGGATGGGTTATGTGGGGTGTTTAACTGAAAAAACATTGTTAGTAATATTCTTTCTCGTCCCTATAAATCTATTAAAAGATTTTAACACATTAAGAATCTACTCACCTTCATTTTTCATGGGTGCAGCACCCCAGTTAAATCATGTTTGAGTTCCCTGTGTTCCCCTTGGTCATACCCTAACAAAATCACTTCACAATCACCCCAGCCTTCTTTATGGCCTGGTCTCACACCACTTATCCTTCTTGACTTTTCTAGAGTTGCCCACAACTTCTGTCAATATCCTTTAATATCAAAAATGGTCTCTCATGTACTGGTATAAACAGTATCCTATATTTGTCAGGAAAGCTGACAAGCACTTCCCAAGCAAACAAACACTCACATCTCAACAGTCAAATCTCAGTTTAAATAGTTTCCATCACTTTACAGAAGTTTTTGTTTCCTGCTGCTTAGATTTAGGCACTCCCTTTCCCTTGTCCCCACAGCCTCTTGCTCTGAGACTTTCTTAATCCTTCTTGTACTTCCTTACTAACCCTGAAACCTCAAACATGTAGTCTAGTATATAAAATACTGTAGGTACTTAACAAATGTGCCTGAATGACTATATATATGAAAAATTACCCAAGAAGGGGAATATAAAAAATATGTAATAATAATCTTACCAATAAGAACAAAATTTATTGAATAATTCCTATGTCCCAGGCTCTATGTTGAATGACTATTTTGAACATTTTATCTCATTTATAGCTTAGACCTCAAAGTAACCTATAGTATAGTTAACTACTATCATTCACATTTTGAAAATGAGAAAATTGAGCCTCAGGAAGCTTAAGTACCTTCCACAGCGACACTGCTAGTAAGTAGATTATCTATTGCTGCAGTTATGTAATGTTACATCATTAATCACCCAAAATTTAGTATCTGAATCCACCAACACTGTCTTCTATCTCAAAATTCAGTGTGTTTACTGAGGCCAGGCGGGAAGTTCCTCTGCTCCTCTTTCTTTCGGTCCCTCATGAACTTTCAGCAAAAAATGGCAGATGTGTCAGCTGGTCTCGGGATCCTTTGGGTGCTGTACGGTAACAAACAGTCTGCCAACCCAAAAATGTCTTTTTTGGGGGGAAGAGGTTTATTTCATGGTGAGTCATGGAGGAAACAGATAGCTTTTAGGGTCAGATAAGCCTCAGAGGTAAGGGAGGCTCTAGAGATAGGGACAGCAAATTCCAAAGGGAACTAACCAGCCACTCTGAACTCAGGACAGTGAAGGACTAACAGGACCTTTCTGGGCAAGGATGATAAAGAAAAGGCTCTAAGATGAGGGCTGGGATGCAAGATGTACTTCTGGGCACAGAGACTTTAAGACAGACTGAGACCACCAAGAACTAACCAATCTCAAGGAGACCAGTAGGGCTTCAGACAACTGGGGAAAGAAGGTGCCTACCCCTGAGGCATGACTCCACCACAGATTCCTTGCTCCTCCCTGGCCTGGTTCCTTCAGACTGGGAGTCCCACTTTATTTCTGTTTCTTTGCCCCTTAATTAACTTTTCCTTATATCTATTTCTCTAAACAATTTTTCCTCTCTTTGCTTGCTTGCCTGAGCTGCAGCTTTGTGAGACACCAACCTGATGGAGGGCTAGTGGCTGGGACTCAGCGCTGCCACTGCAGACTTGGGGTTAATTCCTGGCAGGGAACTAGACCTGAAAACCTGAAATAATGGTAACAATGGGAGAGAGACCCTGAAGGCTGGGTGGAGCTTGCACTTTTGTGATAGGCAAGGGAAATTCTCTACATTAAGTCTCACTTATTGTACTTGAAAAACCTAATAACCTTAACTCTTACAATGGAGAAGACAGGACTTAAATACACAAAACAGTCATACTTTTGTTTACTGGGTTTTCCTTGCTAACTTCCCTACTGTTCCTCTTTCTTTCCAGCAAACTTTTTCTTAGTTATTTAAAACAGTACCAGGGGCCATGTGGGTGAGTTAAAAATAATGAGTCTCTCCCATGAATGCAGGAGGTATTTGTGTTATTATTAAGCTTTTTTTTAACTTTCTCTTATCGACCTACTTGATGTTTAATAATTTGCCAAACTATAAGAACCAAGAGGAACACAGTATGATTTCCTTTGCAACCCAAAAGAGGTTTCTTTCTTTACTGCATGTTTTACTTTCCAAGTTCTATGTACTTGTTTTACAGGGCAACCCTAATATAAAATGTGTTTGTTTGAAATGGGGGTCAAAGTCCATAACCTATTTATATAATTCATTTAGCAGTCTTTCCCCCCTAACACTTAACACTTGGTCTCTCTCTAGAAAAATATCAGCAATCTCCCCAGTAATTAGAAGACCTTCTTTCTTTATACCCTGCTAGAAATTCCAGAAGGTTGCTTTCTCCACATTCAATCAATCAAAGCAGGCATGTGTGGCATCCCAGACCCTCCTTATTCTAATGGATATTGCCTTGGTGCCCAGGGTTGCTGCTTGTTGGTTAGGCATAGGGTCATACAGGGGTCTCTCACCAAGGCCTGAGTCCTCATATGAAGAACATACTGGAAAACCAATATCTGCTGAAAACAACAGGCAGATGTCGGAATAAAGATCATATGCTTTGACTAGCAGGAACAATGGAGCCTCCCTCCCTTGCTCTCCCCACCCCGCACAATAGCCCTTGGTCACTCCCATCATCCAGGAATGTACACTCCCTATGTACTTGCCCACCTTTGTGCTCAGTGCTAATAATTACAAGGATGCCTTTGGATGGGGCTGCACTTACTTCTGGTGTAACCTCTCTAGACTTCTCATTGAGGCACATGGACTTTGAGTAATCTTTCCCTCAGCTTGGCTTCCACCACTACTACCAATGAGGTGATAGGCACAATCAGAGCCTAGATTACAAGATGGAATCCTGGATGTGAGGAGCTGCATGTCGATAGAGGCAGGATAGAGTATTCAACTATTATTGGGTTTCTGTATTCCACTATAAGGCTAGGGTACATTAAGTCTTCTTTATTTGTAACAGGGAAATGGAGGAAGTGTGATTATAGTGAAATTACTTGGAATTCTTTAAGTGCTGATACAGAATTAAGATTCTCTTCCTCCTGAATGTAAAGGAATGACAACTACAAAAAAAAAAAAGAGAGAGAGAGAGCTCAAGGAAATGAACAATTATAGCCCAAAACAAACAAACAATATACACAATAAGAACACAAGGACAAAGAAAAACCAAAGGGGTCATTTGGGAGGAGAATAGGGTAGAGACCTGGATGAGGGCAGAAAGAGCACAAGGGACTGAGGTGATGGTGCGTGGGTGAAACGGTAGTGGGAATTTGGGTATTCCCTGGGGACTACAAATGATGTCAAATATAACTAAATAAATCTAAAAAAAAGAGATTTCCTTCTTCCTAACCTAATTTCATTTATATGAAGACATTTAATAGCTATGAAAAATACCTTCTTTACAAGTAACCTGCTGAAAATTATATTTATATTTTTTCAAGGTGTTAAGATAGTGGAGAAGAAATGAATAAGATTAACAGGATTTTTAGTACTGGAGCCAAAGAAGAAAAGCACCTGACAGTAGCTGTGACATAGGGGAATGCAGAACATGCAAGACCTACCATGATTTAAAGAAGGGAAGGGGAAAATATACTACTTTCACTGTCCTTCTACCATCTAATCTGCTAGTTGCTTCCATGTCAAGAAAATAAAGAAACCCAGAGATATACTTAAATGGGTCAATCTTCCAGGACAAAGAACAAGAGAGAAAATGGAGGTGGAATAGAAGAATAGTAAAGGTTAACCAGCATATTGTAGCTGCTGTTGCCACTTTATTAATGATATTATTATTATCATCTCTACTTATTCTCTTTCCTTATCCAGCAATTGGAATGAATAAAGAAACTGTTTTAGTATATTTGAGTTTCTATATTATCAAACTTTGTTTAATTGAGATTGCATTTATTTCAACTGAGACAAATCATCTCAGATGCACTTAGAAAGCAATTAATAGCACCCCCTCTTAGTTTCTCATTCCTTTGTCCCTCTGTTCCCACCTTCTTCCTTTTTATGATTTACTCATCAGAGAATCTTGTGATTGAGACCCTACTCAGAAGTATCTCAAATATTTAAAATTTTGAAATATCTCAAAATTAAAAAAAAAAAATCACTTGAATATCTACACCTGCCTCCTAGGCAGAACAATAGACAAAAAAATCCTTTTAGCTTTTTATATACAAGAATTTCAGCAATGTCCTAAAAGTGGCTTTCTGGTGCTCGTCTAATCAAAGCATGCACTGGAAAGGAAAATGATATAAAGCTTCTCTTTCTCCCACTGTGATTTTTATTCTAGGTCACCATATTTCTCTTATACACTATACTTTAAACATTACTGTCAAATTAACTTCTGAAATTAGAACAGACAATGTCCTTGAACAAACTACAGAGGTACAATTTTTCACAGGTTGGTGTCTTTAATTTCAATTTCTAATTAATGAAATTCATCATGGTGATTCATGTTGCTGTACCGTTTTGGCCCATCTTATGTTCTTTTCTTGTTTTTAGTGCTCAGTAACATTCATTAAGGAAGACATAAACAAAATTGGAGATGGGTGGGGGATAACGAGTGGAATGAAACTGTATTTCCATGGAGAGTCCACAACCCATTCTGCTGTCTTCCAATGAATGTGAATATAGTGATGATGTCCACATTGGAGTCACCAGACTCATCTTTCAAGTGAAATATCTCAGAAATCACCCCACTTCTGCAATTTTTTTTTTTTTTTTTGCTTACCTTAGGTTTCCACACGTTGTTTCACCCTGGAATAGCCATTGTTGCTGTAACTAAGTTTTCTCTAAACTCCCATATAGAATTAATTTTGTGAAACTATATAAATGCTCCACATCTCTATAGGGAAAAATGATGCCCAAGAAGAAGCAATCAACATATTAAAATAGATCATCTTAGAGACACAAAGAGTTCCTGCATAAGTCAGCATAGCCTTCCATAAAATTCAAGACTGACTCAGCACATGTGGGCAGCCATTAGTTCTCCAAAGTGTCTTTCTATTTCCTTTATGACTTAGCAGTCAGCTTTTAGGAAGTCCATAATCAGAGGAATCAAACTGGCTTCTTAATTACTGAGATCACAAAAGGCTTTGATGGCCCCATTAGGAATAAATGAAGCTTTGACATATAAACTCATATAATTGGGCTACTTGATTCTCAGACTTTCTTTTCTGAGTTTGGTGCCTGAGACAAAAGGTGCTTTTCTTGTGATTTTCATGCAATTCTATCCATTTTCCAGAATAAATAGCATCATATATGATGTAAGGAGCAAATATGGACAAAATAAAACATTGCTTTGAATGTTTTCTCAAAAGTCAAATTAAATCAATGAAATCTAATTTAAATATGATAAAATTATCCTTATAAAACTATGACCTTAATTTAGTAAATGTCACACTATATATAAAAGGAAGGAAGTTTATAATTATAAAGCAAGGTAATTTAATGTGTAAATATACCAACATTTATCTTCTTATTCCCTTTTCATCCTGTGATCCAGGTATAATCCAGACTTTTTCTTCTTTATAAAACTTCATAATCTTTCAAAAACTTTAGAATGTTTAAATTTGCATAACCAATCCCTGACTTGATCACTTATCTTAGAAATGAAATATGACACTATCTTGTTCTCACTTCTCTTTCTGCTACCAGTTTTATTCCCTCTGTTTTTTGCAAATGTTCCCTATATTTGCAAAGGCCAGAGGCTATTGGAAGGATTCCTCATGTATGCTCAATGGTACTGTGAGGGCATACAAAGTAAATATTTTAAAAATATCTGTTTTACTTGAAAAAAGAATAAAATGAATAAAAGCCATTATGTTCACAAAAGCAGCAATTGGCTAATTAAGCTTTCATAGAACAACTACATAACATATTGATAAATGATATATTGAAAATTGTGAGATCCAAAGACATGGATTTGAAGATAAGATTTTAGCATTGTTGCTGTTATACTTATTTCTTATTTTTATTGTTAACAGAATATTTCACTTGAAGATTTTAATGATTGGTATTTTTAAGGTTTTTTGATTCATCCCTTTTAAGATGTTGCTATCTGCTACTTCTGTTTTCTAGGATTCAAAATTATGGAATTATTTTCAGTTTTTCTTTTAAAGGGACTCTTTATTCCAATGATTTTATTCAGACATCAATGATGCAAAACATGAAAATAAAGCTCTTCTGCTTGAACAGAGTTAAGCCCAGTAACTAACTCCCTTTGGCTTTCCAACCTCCTTTAAGACCTGTGACTAGAATGTGACCACAATTAAAATATTATTGCCTTGTGTCTTGAAAGGATAGGTCAAATCAGTTATGTGAAAATTACCCATTGAAACAAGGGGACTTGTGACCTGGACTTTTATATTAACCATAAAATCTGTTTGATTTTTTTGCACAGATTAGACACTCAAGTTTTTCTGATGAGCTTGATTTAGCTCTTTCTCCACTACCCTCACCACACCCATGTTTTCTTCTCCTCTATTCCTGAACTCTCCTTCTTTAAGCCTCACCAAACACGCACACACACATACATGCACAAGTGCACAGGAATTCATTATAACTACGAAGCAATCAACTAGTTACTGTACCTGTGATGAAATTTAGTTGTTTACAAAGGAAGTCAACA
This sequence comes from Galemys pyrenaicus, assembly GCA_019455555.1. Classification (NCBI taxonomy): domain Eukaryota; kingdom Metazoa; phylum Chordata; class Mammalia; order Eulipotyphla; family Talpidae; genus Galemys; species Galemys pyrenaicus. The sequence goes on from JAGFMF010011464.1 coordinate 3,644,938, forward strand.
GTATTTATGTATATCACTTTGCAAACTGGTAATTTCAGTTACAAACTACAGAATCACATAACTCTCTGGAAAACCACTGCTTGATCCTTTTGTCTGTAATGGTAAATCTTGAATTCCACATCAATAGCAAAGGCTGAAAATTACCATGATCACAGCACACTGAAAAATGATAGAGCAGTGAATATTCATGTTAGTGAAACCAATGGCATTTCATACTAAAAGAACAAAGACAAAAAGAAAAAAAGAAGCTAAGAAAAAAAAGAACAAAGACAAAAGAATGTTGTTCCTGTTCACAATTCTGACTTGTTATACTGACAAAATCTGGGAAATAAAATAGCATATCATTTATATGGATTGCAAATAAGTGGTGCATTAGGAATGACTGAATTTTTCATCACTGACAACATTTAGATTATCATATTATTAAGATTCCTACATGCATTAGCTAAGATATCTAATACAGTTAAACTTACCTTTTTTTAGGATTCAAAGTCATCATTATGAACCATATCAAACAAACCAATTATCTTTGTTTGACTATGTATTGAAGGATAGTTCTCCACAAGATGTTCAGATAATCCTTCCCTAAATGCTCAGCAAGGCCAACACAAGATATATAACTTCAGCATGTAGATAATCTTAAGTGAGGTCAATTAAGTCCCTGCAAGCACCTGAAAACATTTTACCACTACCTTACCTACCTAGAAGAGTAAAAATTGGGGCTACTACACAGAAGTAGGGCTTTTACCAAAATAAGAATTCTGTCAGCATAACCTACCTACGTGATGAACGAATCATCCAATGAAAGCAGTTGGTGTTTATCACATGACCCTCCCTTACTTCATGAGAGGGTGCTTCCTTAAAGTCTCAAGACCCACCCACTCCTTAGTTTAGAATACATAAATATCTTCATTTTGTCCCATTTGCTTTATAGTCTAGATCCATGTCAATATTCCATATGTATGTAATTAAATTTTTGTTTCCCTTCTACTAAGTCATCTAATGTTAATTAGATTGTTCAACCAGTGCAGAAGAACCCAGAGGAATAGGAAATTTCTTCTCTACCCCTAAAAGTATTCTATCAACTTCCTCCCTAATCTTCCAAACCCAAAATAAGTTAACACCTCATATTGTCTATTTAAGATCTATACAATATCTATATATCACTGAATATTTGTTCATGGATCTTTTTTTAATAAAAATACTGTATAGATATTGCCAATTCATGGTATCAGACTGATTTTTTTAAATTTGCTAGACATATAAGTTTGAAAAAAGAATATATATGACATCAAGGAATTAGGTAATGACAAAAAAGGTCTTAAATATTCAAATAAACATGGTCAAAATAAGCATCATAATTTGAGGTGATGGTGGCAGTGGCAGATATCATGAGGATGAATCACAGTTTTCTTCTTGGAAGCAAAGACATATACATATAAGTGTGTATGTAATGTGTGTGTGTATATATATATTAAAGTAATTAAGAGATACTGTATGGCAAAATTCAGTCTGTTCAAATTTTCATAGCTTAAACATAGGAGGAATTCTAGCTTCTCTGATGCAAAAGGCAAAGAACTAACTGCTCTTTCAGCTACAGTAAATTACTTCATTAATGCCACACATCAGACCATAGAAAGTCATTTCTTATTTAATCTTTTTGGCTTTCCCTTATAATTCCTCCCCACATTTCCCATTTGAGCTGATATTTTATATTGCTTTAACTCAACACAAAAAGTGAACTTGGGTATAGAATATGTTTATTTTTTTTAAGTGAAAGTATTTTGCTTAGAAGGATGATTTAAAAAGGGCTCAGATGGATTCAGTGAGAGTATATGCTTTGATATGTTGAAAGAAATCTGCTTCACAAATAAGATGAGATGTTTTTGAAAAAAATTCAAATGACCTCATACTGATATATGTTGCAGTGACTCTACATTCAGATGCCTTTTCAAAGAATTTCAGCATAGAAAAAAAAAGAATTTTAGCATGGAATGAGAGATCTAGATGGTAGTATAAAGTCAAGGAATCATACAAATATATTTCTAATAATCTTTGGCCTGAAAAATGTGGGACTCATGCTTCAAAAATGCTCTCTATATTTTAAAAGTAAAAACCATTTCCTTCAAGTTCTTCATGTTGCATAAAGGATAAACATGACAAAAGTCAAAACATTTTCTGACACACATCATTCCTGTAAACATAGATAAAGTACCAAAAGGTCCTTAGCGTTCATTTGCAGCTAATCATTCTATCTCCAGCTATAGATAACTGCCTATATACTTTATCTATATATACATTTGCTCTTTTTAAGTCCACCATATAAAAGTGAAAGGATTGGGTTGCCTCCTCATTTAACAATAGTTTCTTTCCCTATGCAGAAACTTTTTAGTTTCATGTAGTCCCTTATTTCTAGTTTGGGTTTTGCTTTCCTTGCCATTGGAGTCCAATGTCCAAAGACATTCCTTAGGCTGAGACCAACAATTGGTCTGTTTTCTTGTATCTTATAGCTTCAGGTCTTGCATTCAAGTCTTTAATCCATTTTTGAATTAATTTTTATGCATGGTCTATGATAATGGTCTATTTCACATTTTTGCATGTGGCTATTCAGTTTTCCGAACACATTTTCTGAAGAGACATTCCTTTCTCGGGTATATGTTCTTGGCTCTTTTTTTGTAGATTAACTATTTGCATATGTGAATGTGTATATGGAAATAACCTACGTATTTAAATATAAATTAATAGAGAAAAGGCTGTATATATGCACAATGGAATTACCCAGCAATAAAAAAAGATAAAATAATGACATCTGTCACAACATAGATGAATGTTGAGGGGAATATACTACATAAACTAAACCAAAACAAGAAAAACAAAGTGTATATGATTTCACTGGTTTATGGAATACAAAAATAAATAAAACAAACAAAATAAAACAAAGACAAGCCCTTAAATTTTAACGATAGTATGATGGTTACTAGGAATAAGGGGATTAGGGGACAAAAGTTAGGTTTAATGGGTGGAGAAGGCCAATTGGATAATGCCCATGGATTTTAGATTTCAGTGTTGGGTGTGGTGTGTTATATAAATTGGTCAATGTGTGAAGTTGTAAGCTTTAAACTTAGATGGTGCTATAAATGAATGTTAGCACAATTAAAGAAAAAAGATATAAATGATCTTCTAGCTCTGGCTTATTTGATATTTATTCTTGCTGCAATATATGTCACAATTTTGTTTTTTACTGTGTTATTTTCAATTATATTAATATAGAATGTTTTGTTTATATTTTCATCACTTAATAGACATTTGGATAGGTTCTAATTTTGAAATATTATGAATAATGCTTCCAAAAATAAACTTGTTTTGCATATATTTTATTACTTTTAGGTAGATTTTCAGGTGTGAAATTTTTGAATCATGAGCTTGTATTTATTTTTGTAAGGTTGCCCGATTTCAAAGTGTCTTTCCCATTTAACATTCCTATTTAACCATTTAATCATTACATGAGTTATAATTTCTCTACATTGTCCCTAATTCTTGTTATAAATCATTTTGTATATAGCTATTCTAGTTGAGTCAGTGGTAGCATCCCATTGTGACTTTCATTTCAATTTCCATAATTACTAATGACGTTGTATATGTTTTAATGTGTTCAATAGCCATTTCTATAACTGTTTTATTCAAATGACTATGCAATTTCTATTATCATCTTTTAATTTGGATTTTTTTTTTTACTTATTGTTGACTTCGAAAAAAAAGTTTTCATGGTCATGATTCAAGGCCTTTATCAAAAAAATATTATTTTAAAGATAGATAATATATCCAAATGTGTCATGCACTTCTTATCTTAAGGGCATCAATTGATAATATCTTTTTTAAAAGTATTATTTTACATAAATTTCTTCTTATGCCATTGCATCTAAATAATCTCTCACCTTCAAGTTTCTGAAGATTTTCTCCTTTGTATTCTTTTAGATACACTATAGTTTTAGTGCTTCATTTAGATCAATGATCCATTTTGAATTAATGTTTAAATACAGTGTGAGGTAAGGTTTTAAATTAATCTTTTTTTGCATTAACAATTGGCTAAGTATTTTGTTGTTGTTGTTGTTGTAAAGACTTTCCATTGAAATATTTTGACATCTTAGTCAGAAATCAAGTGATCCTATATTTAATGCTTTACTTCTGATCTCACAAATCTGTTTCACTGTTTTATGTATTTTCCTTTATGCCAATCCCACACTATCTTGATTAGTGTATCTTCATAGTGTCAAATATACAGAAATAGTAAAAATTAAAACCATATCAGAAATTAGTTTTAGTAAGAGTCTCTTATACAGTAAAGAACAGTTTGTAAACTGGGAATTGTCAGTTGCCAAACTCATATAAAGAGAAGCATAACATACAATGTCTAATAAAGAGAAATTAAGGTAGTTCTTTAATCTTCATAATGATTGGTTACTGTAATGGGGTTTTCCAAATGGCAGAGGGTTTGTCAAAAATTATCTTATACTATTTTAACAAGTTGAATTATAGCCCAAAGCAACTGAATGGAAGAGTCAACAAGGAAAATGATGTCCTTTCTGGGCCACTTTCAAGCAATGCTCCTCCCCCTTTAATGGAGACACTTTCTGTAACTGGGTCACTTTCATAAATGGTTCTGGGAAAAATCAAATAAGTGCTTGATAGGATGCAACAAGAGAGGAAAAGTATTACACTGCTGTTGGCAATGTAAACTGGGTGAACCATTTTGGAGATTGATTTGGATTTATCTTAAAAAAACCATTTTGGAGATTGATTTGGATTTATCTTATTCTCTATCTAAAGAATGTGAAACCACAATGTAAAAATCAAATAAACAACAACAACAAAAAACGATGTACTTTGCAATGTTTATTGCAACATACTTTACATTGAAGTGTTCCAAAGTATAATCTCCATAAAAAGGAGATTCCATGATCCCTGCCCCACAAAATGTAGGGTAGAGCTGAGCTGTAGGGAGAAGCTTAAGAAGTCTGAGAGGAGATTTGGAAAGAGACAATAGGAACAGAGAAATGTGTGAAGAATTCCCACTTGCTTCTCAGCTTCAACCCATCACCAAAAACTAGGGAATTTGGAAGGAGACAATAGAGTTGAGACATGTAGAGACACTTGGAGGAGATGTGGGTGAAAGAGACATAGGAATGCAGACAATAGCAGCCTTTAATTTGGTTTGTACTTTGATTTTGCTCTTATAGTTCCAGACTTGCCTGGCTCCTACTGCTTCTTTCCTAGGGTTTCCTGCGAGAAAGCACCTCAGACTTGTGACAAAATTTTGGACCTCAGTGGCCCACTTTAGATTAACCATGTTTGACTGGACATTAGCGCATGAGGGGATGGGTAACTTGGGGTGTTTTATTAGGAAACTAGTACCCTTTCTTCTCTTTTCTCTCTATGTACACTATTCTATTAAAGTTCTGTCACATTTACAGTACTCTTTGTCCTTATGTAGTTCATGGCAGAACCTATTTAGAGTATGCAAGTTTGGGGGTCACCTGGTACCCCTCAATTTACATATAATAGAAGTAATCTAAATTTAATTAATAGAAGATTAGAAGATGATATTGTCTATTACCACTATAGTATGCTATTAGCCATAGGAAGGGTGAAATGTTCCAATTTATATCAAAATGAAAGGGATTGTCAGGAAATAATATGTAGCAAAGATAGGCAGAATAACAAATACTAGAATTGTAGTGGATGATTTGAAAACATTAAGTATTTGCCAAAATGAATGGAAATTAATAAAAGTGGGGGTGCTAAGGCTAAGAGGAGGAGAGAGAAAGGGACAAGGAGACATATAAGGAGCAGTAGCAGGGAGAAAAAAGAAACCTCGTTCTCTCTGTATGTATATACAATTTAACATCCTGAATATTTTTTTTACTTTTTTCTATTCTGAATAAATTAAAAATAAACTATAGATATTATGATATATTTTACCCTTAATACTTTTGATAATAAAGATACTATTATACATAATGCAATTTAACATTGATACAATAATGCTATCACATAGGGTGGGGGAGTCTTGATCCATGTGTATCCATTATATAGCTGCATAAACATGTACAAGAAACAAGAAAAAAAAGAACGCGATTTGTTAATTCATAAAGAAAAAATCTAAGACAACATTTACATGAAAATAAGTCACTTTCTGATGGATAAGTAGGTCATATCACAAAGTCATATATGAATAGAATGTTCATGATATATGAATAGAATGTTGCAATGAGAATTCAAAATATTTCTGCATTTGGAAATTATTATATTTTCAACAGCTGTTGGAATAATTACATTATTTCCTCCTTTTCTTGTTTTCCTTTCTTTCCCTGCAACCATCATTTCATCCATCTACCCTCCCTCTCTTCCTGTCTTTCTTATCTCAATCTCTCTCTCTTCCTTCCTTCCTCCCTTCTTTTCTTTCTAATTTTATTTTAAAAAGCTTACTGAAAGCTTTGACATCAGGATTTCATCCTCTATTCTTGAGTTGACTCAAATAAGACTCAATAATAAAAATGAGACCTTCCAATATAAATGTCATATCTTCAGGGAAACTCTTATTCTTACATGAGCTATTTATGTCTCCAATGATAGGATTTCTTAAGGCTCAGTTATTGTCTGTATAAGCCCTTAATTGATTGGCTATACTTTGGAGAAAAATAAATGTAATATCTGTTTCTACAATAATATATTTACTCTCTCCTCTATAATCTCATGAATTTGCTTTATCATTTATATATTCTCAGGATCCAGCATGGGAACTTAAATATCAGGAAGATAATGGAATACTATAATGGCCTTATTTTCCTAAGGCTACCATAATAGAGTACCTAATGGAGTAACTAATTACATCTCCAACAATCTTATTTCCAAATAAACTCATTTTAAGGGGTACTAGTAGTTAAGATTTTAACATATTATTTTGGGGACACAATTCAACTCATAACAAGATTATCTGAACCATCAGTGCTCTTTTTTTTTTTTTTTTTCATGGAAAATCTACTTTAACAAGAAATTCCTCTCTAAAAACTCCCATCATCCTCTATTAGGTAAAAATCTAACATATTATGCTTCTCAATAGGAGATACCAACACAGGAGGGGAAAATCACTGGGATTAATTTTTTAATGCATTTGATCACTTGTCTTTTCTCCGTGAATGAATGATTTATATATCTTTTGTCAGAACAATTTCTCAGGACTCAGCATAGTGCCTATAACTGTACCAGACTGAATTATCATGTGGTCAATAAACACTTCTTTTTTTAGAGATGAATCCTATTTGACTTCACCTCAGTCAACTCCAAGTGGTTTTCTAAAATCTAAACTGTACTTCTTCTAACTGAGGGGCTATAAGCCCATTTTCACTTGCTATCCATCAAAGGCCAAACCCTGCTGAGGGCTATGTGAGTATCAGCTGTTATATTTAATGACAGTCTTCAACAATAGCTAAGAACAGATAGAAACCCAGAGCTCTTTGAATGCAAGAAAGGTGAAGGAGAAAGTGTCAATTGATATTAGAAATTACAATCGTCACCACTCACCAGCTTTAAAACTATGTCCAAAAGCATTATAGCTTCAAATGTTAGCATAGTTTTAGTGCTCTTCCCAATTCTTTGATACCAGTGATGATGATAAGAGAGCAAAGTGAAAACCACAGAGAAGGGAAGAACAAAAAGAATGTACTCTGTAGTTTTTTCATCAACCATACCACCTATATGCTCCTACTGAATGATTTTTGCCATAATGTAAGGAATATTATCCTCCTCATACTGTCTCCTGGAAAACCAGTTCTGTCAGTGAGTTAACGTATTGTTTCCATACTTAATAGCATTGGCATTAGAATAAAAGACAACTACATAATTCTCTATCTCAAGAAAAACTGCATCCTGGATATACAATGAATTGTTTCAGCCTTATTATATACAATATTTCTACTTAGCAAAACCATTCACTATTTAATGTTCTATAAATTTAAGCAGAGAGATTAAGTTACCATGAAAAATAATAGCATCATATACATATTACATCACCTGATTTTTTTCCAGGAAATTGGGTATATTTATTCAGTTTCCCTATACTTTTGAATGTTAACCAACATACATGAAATTTACTCATTACTCATACAAGTTACTTTTCTATATAATCAGAGTCTTAGTGATTTAAATAAAAATTGATGGACATACAATATTCTTGAAGTGAAATTTACCTGTAGAAGAATAATAAGGTTTTTCTTATATGCATTCTTTGGTCTTAAAAATAGAATCAGGACTATTATATAATCCAGAAATTAATCTCATGCTATTGAGTTGAAATAAATTGATTTTATAATATTATTTTTCCTTTGAAATTAGAGAATTTATTAATTTGGTATTTTTTTCTTTCATTAAATTAAAAACATGTACTGGTATGACCATAAAATCTTTATCTTTACCTTTGTTGATGTGATGTGTCACAATGATTGTGTTGTGGCTATTGAACCATCTTTGAAACCCTGGAATAAATCCAACATTGTTCCTTTAAACAGATTGTTGAATTCTGTTTGCTAAGATTTTTGTCAAGAATTTTTTTGCATTTATGTTCATCATGGATATTGATCTGTACTTTTCTTTTTTGTGATGTTTAGCATGCTTTTGCTATTGGAATAATGTCAGCTTCATTAAATATTTTTTTAGCATTCCCTCCTCCTCAGATTTTGAGAAGGGTTTGAGAAGGGCACATATTAGTTTCTCTTGGGAGTTTTGGAAGAAGTCAGTAGCGATACTGTACGTTATCTGATCCTAAGTTCTAAAGGGGCTGGGTTAGAAATTCTGTTTATTATTTCAATCTCCTTGTTTATTATTGTTTTTTTCTAGGTTTTCTATTTCTTCCAGATTCATCTCAAAAGGTAGTATGCTGCCAAGAATTTGTCAAGAATATGTAATTTTTTGGCATAAAGAGATTCATTGTAGTCTCTTATAATCCTCTATATTTCTGAGTTACATGGTATGACTTTTCTTTCATTTCAGATTCTATTTATTGTACTGTTCTCCCCTGTGTTATTCATTAGTGAGTCTAGATAGAAGTTTTTCTTTTCTTTTTAAGAACAAGCTTTTAATTTTATTTATTTTTTCGGACTTTTTAACTTTCTATTTTATTTATATCTACTCCAATTTCAGTTATTTTCTCTCACTCCTACTGGCCCTCTCTCCTACTGAGGACAATATGGAGGAAAAGGCAGTATATACTTCTGATGTGAAAAGGCAGTATATACTTCTGATGTGAAAGTAGACTGGTCTAGCTCCTATGGATAACAGTATAGAAATTTCTCAAAATACTAAAAATAGATTTGGAAAATAATGAAGCATTTCCACTCCTACATCTCTATCCAAAGAGCACAAAAACATTTATTCAAAGGGATGTATGCAGTCCTATGTTCATTGCAGCACTATTATAATATAAAGTCAATTTGTACAAACAACCTATGTGCTTAATGAGAGATGACTGGATTCATAAGATGTGGTATATGCAAAATGGAATAGCACTCTGCTATAAGTAAAAAATAGGAACTCTTGACTTTGTTTTGATAATAGAGAATACATGTCACTTAGGAAATTCACTTGATTATGTAGATCAAGGATTTCTACTAGTGAGCTGATTAACCAGATTATTTTTGACTCATAAATGTGACTTTGTTATGTGGGAAGATGCTTACATGTTCATTCCTCTCATTTTAAGGGACAGTACATATAAAACCAGTACATGTCACCGCGGCACGATGCAAGACACCAAAGACACGTGTCATATTTCTGCAGTAGTGACTGTATTCATGTTAGTCCTATGTGTCTGACATATGCAGAGACAGATAGATTCATATGTGTGTTTGATTCTATTTTCTAGTTAGCTTCTTTGTCTATTGTGTCTGTAACACTTTTGTGATATTTATCTATCCCACATGAATTAATGTAAAAGAGATCCCTTGATAGAATACATATGAAGTAATGGGATATTTATAAAATTCTCACTTGGAGCTGTCTGTACTATTCTTGGGATGGCCATAGGTTACACTGGCAATTTCATGCAGATATTCCCAAAGGACAGAAACATCGAGGGCATTCAGATATCTTAGCTCCTCATATTCTTTTATGTGCCCTCATCTCTGGCCTCAATGAAAGTGAAAAATGGTTTTTTTATTCCGCCAAGCAGGTTACCTTGATATCGATGAGAAATCAACTCACAGAACTTGGAAAAGACTTTGTTGTGTCCTACATGAATGAACTAAAATCTACTTTTTGAATCCTTTTCCCTGTGACACTGTTTCTGATTTCAATAGCTTAAAAATAAAGCCTTTCCTTTGAATATGACTCATTTGGAGTCAATGTTCTAAAGACATATGAATGTGAATGCCATTGAATAATTTAATGGGACGGTTCAAAGCAAATAGAGCAGTCCCAATTTTTGACAGTGGAGTAGAGAAAAACTGAACACAGAAGCTTAATCTACACAAGTAAACTGTCCCACTCAAACACGTACAGAAAGAATCAGACGATTAGCCAGCAGCCGTGTTTTATATACAGCAAACAAACCCGATTACATGGGAAGGAATATTCAACCATGGCATACAAAGTTATCAGAGGGCCTGCAGAGATTCCCCCTGGAGCTTCCAAGCACAGATTCAGTAGCCAGTAATTTCTACTTTTTTAGATAATGTGTAAGGACCATGGTGCTGATTAGCCCTTAAATCACACTCTCCTAGGAAAAGGAAAGCCTTTTAATTTTGTTAATGGGCAGAGACGTGTCCCTGGTTTCCACTTTTTCACCATCAACACTTCCCCAGCAGTTGTAAGAAACTGTGTGAGGCTGCGTGTTTGTGTGTCTGTCTGTGTAAGAAGCAAGGTTGAAAAGTCTGTTCTCTGAGATATACCATAAAATGCTTGATTAAATTAGTAAGAAATAGTTCTTTATTAACTGCAATTTGGAACCAGCATTTGAATTTGAGTAATGGGGAGAACAGTATATCTTCCTATAACCACCCATAACTGAACTGTCATATCTTGCTGATATTTAATTAGCTGTGGTCTAGCTGATAGTGAGGACAGAGAGAGAGGAATTTTTAGTTTGGGCATGTGTATTTTAGTCATATTTACTCCAAATCTGTTGATAGAAGGTCCTTCACTTCCTTGTTCATTTATAACCAAAGACTACCGGAACTCTCAATGGTTAGTAGGTACTAGGTCAAATACATTTTTAGCCTTCTCAGTCATGAGAAAGAAAAGTGCTCAGACCATAAAACTCAAAGAATAAGTCAACCAGTGAAAAATTAACAATTTAATATTTAATATATAATTTTTTTGTATATGGGTTTTATAAACAAAATCAAGGAGAAAAGTTAACCTATCAGAAATAATTAGCTCAGTTAGGACAAACCTTAATATTTTTAATATATAAGAGCTTCATACAATACTCATAAACATTTCAGTGATATGAGCTAACAATTCAAGGGCAGATAAAAATTAACAAAAATAATCTTCAACCTCACCACCAACAGTGTCATTTTCACTACTCTAGGTAGTATTACTATGGATGGAGCTATAGCAAGTTGACATTCCAACAACTGACATAGCACCAATTAATATATCGGCAAATAAAAGAAAAAAATGTGACATTTATCTATAATTAGCATAGAAAGGACTGTAGGTATTAGCTATGTTATATAGCCACTAAGCAATATCAACTATCATATATTGCTGTAATAGATGTTTTAATTATTCTCCTTTAATAGCTCCATAGCCTCAGTTCTTTCCAATCTGCCTGTAAATTAATAAACTAAGAGACATCTATTTTCCTGGGAATAAAAGGATTTTTTTTTCAATTAAAGCTGATTTTATTAAATCCGAAGTTCCTTTTTCTGAGAAAAAAAAAAATACACAAAATTTTTATGAAGTTCTAGAGCCTCACTAACTCAATTACCCTCTTTCACACCTCGGAGGCAACTATAATTCTAACATATATGTTTTGAATTCATGATTTCTTGCCATTTAGACACCTAAGTATGCATCTAAAGAAAACACGTCATTGTGTATAAAACTTTTCATAATTAGTACTACACTGCATGTTTTTGAGTAATCAGCTTTTTTTTCTCCCCACATATATATTTTTTAAAGATTTATTTATTTATGCATATAAGAACTGGAGTATAGGCCAGAGGTATGGGGGAGGGAATAGTGAGAGGAGTCATCAGAGACAGAGTGGGGAGCAGAACAGGTAGAGCTACTGAAATATACTGATGAGGGGAGCAACGGGGGAGACAGCAGAGGTCTGCTGAGTCCTGTGGGTCACCTCCCTGACCACAGATCCACCTCCTGGTGCAGTGGCTGTGGATAGTTCAGTGCTGCACCTTAACCCCTTTGTGCCACCAGGTAGCCCCCTCCCCATATTATATTCTTAACCTCTCTTCCTACTTATACTCTAGCTCCTTAGTTTTAGCTGCTATAATGTTTCTCATTTCAGAATTTTTCCTCCTTTCCATACTTTTACATGTCTTCTCTGAATGGGTATGATTTTTGTTTGTTTGTTTTTGCATTGCCAGAGTGGTAGGAGATGGTGTGTGTGCAGGATTGAGTGAGTGTAATAGGGGCTCTAAAATGGTGCCCACTAGATCCAGCTCAATAAAGTAGGTTGAAAGCATACAGATCATGCTGGCAAGTGCCTCCAAACTCAAAGAGCATTCCGGCAGGTCTGTATTCACAGATGATTTAAGATTAGCTAATGTATATCATTCATGTATGATTTAGGTAACTTTCAAAATTACTACTTTTGTGCTGGGCCCCTAGATGGAATGAGTCTGAGTTTTTCCTATTCTCCTCCACTTGATTTTTTTTTTTTAAGATTTTATTTATTTATACATATAGCTGGGCTACAGGCCAGAGGTAGGAGGGATGGGTGAGAGGATTCACCAGAGACAGAGTGAGGAGCAGAACAGGCAGATCGACTGAAGTACACTGCTGACTGGGGCAGCAGAGGAGGCAGGGAAGGTCTGCTGCACCATGTGGGTCCCGTCCCTGGTAGGGGATCAAACTCACACTGCAGTTGCTGTGGAAGCTCCAGTGCAGTGCTCAATCCCTTGGGCCACCAGGGAGGTCCTTAGGTCTCCTGATTGCAAGCTCCACTGGTTTTCAAAGCTAGATGTTTTGGAAGGGAGAGGAGTCTGTGTGTCTGATGAAGGTCCTAAAAGATTGAGGTGCCTGATGTGGGGAAGGAACCCATTACTGCTCAGGAAGAAGCTCCATTATTGTGAGATTCCCTCTTAGCTTTGGGGTGCAGTATTGAAGGTGGAGTGTCTTGGTGAGATTGTTTCCGCTTCTTGGAACGATTTTGTTTATTTTCAGAGCTTCCTCATGGTAATTTGTTCTATCGTACATTTGCAGTGTCCTTGGGAGGACGTAAGTCTAGGATCTCCCTATGCTGCTATCTTGAAATACCGCTAGTAAGTCTTAAAACTCTCATGGAAAAGAGATTTCCCATTATCTCTGTCTGTATCGCTCTCTTTCTGTCTCTGTCTCATATATGTATGTGTATGCATATATATGTAATTTAGAACATATATGTATACATGTGTATATATGCATATACATGTATATGTGTGTATGCATATGCACATATATGTATATATGTTCTAAATTAAAATATATTTACACATAAATTAGGTGTGTGTGTTTGTGTGTATGTGTGTGTATGTATCAGCTTCACAGACATATCTGCCATTCTCACCTCACATTGAGCATGGTCCAGTTACCTGCATCTATACAGAGTATTACTGAAAGCTAAGCTCAGGGAAAATAATAGAGTGAAAACATATATCAAACCAGCCCTCTGGAGTTTTCATGGTCTATTTCTTTGCTGGAAGCAAAGATGGATAAAAGTATTTACCTCTTAAATGTTTACCTAATACTGTATGAAGCAGTGACCTTAAGTGGTCTTTACAGCTCATAGACCACACACACAAAATTATGAATGAGCAATTTTTATTCCCCTGAAACTAATGGTTCTGGCACACTCTCCTCCTCTTCTAGGGATTGCAAGTAATATTCTCTGGTGAAATTACTATAATTCATAGATGGCAGTGACCAGGTTTCTGAATTTAGGCTAGGTTGGGAGATGTAGAGGAGTAAATAGCAAAGAAAAACTGTCATGGCTTTATTAGAAAAGGTTGATTCAGTTGACTTGGGACTCTAAACTTGACCTTGAGTAATCAATCAAATAGCAAAAATTAAAATGTTCATTCAGAGCCGCCTATGTGTCAAGGTATAAACTCAAACTCTAGAGTGTCAGATAGTCAATGAGACCGTGTTAGGTATCTGTGCTGAATTATTAGTAAGTGTTCATCTATAGATAGTAGCAGTCCCATAACTATTTCTTCCCTCTCATACAGGAGTACAGATCCAGTGATGCTATAACTTATGATTTTTGAGAGAAGTAGAAAATGGAACCCATATTTAAAATATCCATTATTTTTTTTGGAAGTAAACACAATATTTTCATTCATAATAGACCAAAAGCTAAAAAAATCTTTTGTGTAGGTGGAATTCAGACCTTAGGGTTTTAGTTTCAAATTTTGTTAAGGCACCCTGATAGATATTTTAGAAAGACACAATGAAAGTGTTAGATTTAGGGGAAGAATTGCAGCGATACAGACAACCGAGGAAGCGCTCCAGACCTGTCTCCTCTGCAGTGCCCCAGAGTCACTGGACTAGAAGCCTTGGCCTTTGCCGGCTTCAGCAGCTGCGGAGCCCCCGCCAGCAACACCACTGCACCGCT
>JAGFMF010011464.1:3665352-3765340 GCA_019455555.1 Galemys pyrenaicus
AACTAATAAAAAAAAAAAAAAGAAAAAAAAAAAGAAAGTGTTAGATTTAATTATTCTCAAAATGCTCTCAATAGATTACAAATAAGAACATACGTAAAAATATCATAAAATTAAAACTGTCTCCCTTTTCTTTTTTCCTTCCTTCCCTCTTACCTTCCTTCCATTCTTCCTTCCTTCCTCCCTTCCTCCATCCATCCCTCCTGCCCTCCCTCTCTTCCACCCTTTCTATCTTCTTCCTTTCCATCTTATTGGCAATAGTGAGACTCACAATAGGAGGACAGGAGCCAGCAAAGTGAAGAGATGGCATGGTGCAATTAAAACCCTGCTAGAAAGAGTTGTAGATTGTTTACAATAGGAAAAAAGTATTTTTGTGTTTAATTATATGCTGTTAGTTTGTAAAAGAAGAGGAATAATTAGAATGAATCTAGAATAATTGACTAGAGTTGTAGCTATTGGTAAAATGTCATGTTTTAATACATATATAAATTTAATTTAGATAAATATTTATTTAAATATACATGACTGTGAATATATATATATATATGAGTACACATCTGAATGTGTATGTTC
Organism: Galemys pyrenaicus; assembly: GCA_019455555.1. Taxonomy (NCBI): domain Eukaryota; kingdom Metazoa; phylum Chordata; class Mammalia; order Eulipotyphla; family Talpidae; genus Galemys; species Galemys pyrenaicus. The sequence goes on from JAGFMF010011464.1 coordinate 3,665,923, forward strand.
ATAAATATTCCAAAACTCTCTTTCCTGAAAGAAGCAATGGAACTGCAATAGCAATGAGAACACTGAATGTCCAGATTTTGGTTTCCATATATCATTGCAATAAATGAAAATAATGGCAGGAAAGTGAAAGTGCAAGAGCAATGTAAATATTTTGTTGCGATATCAAGTAAATATATGCTATGAAAATAAAACAGATGAATTAAAAATAAGGTTGCCTCAGAGTTACTTCTACTGGATAAGTGAAACAACTTAAAAATCTATTTTTAAATTTTTAATCTAATTTGCTGACAAGAAGGAAAATTCATGATACTACATTTAAAAGAAATACTGTCAGGGGAGATATTTAAAAAGGGGGAGGGAGGGAGGGAGGGAGGAAGGATGAGGAGGGAGGGAGGATGAGGAGGGAGGGAGGATGAGAGAAAGGAGAGGGAGGGAGGAGGGAGGGAGGAAAGAGGGAGGAAAGAGGGAGGAAGGGATGATAGGATGGAAGACAAAGAAAAAAGAGCAAATAATGCTCCTCATTTTAACAGAACGACAGTGAAAAAATATAGGGCTAAAGAAATTGGAGTGATTATTTTGCAGTTACTAATTCAGGAACATGAGAACAGCAGATGCTAAGATTACAAGAAACTTATATGAAGAGGGAGATATTTACTCAGTCAAGGTATCTTGCAACAACACTTGTACTGTATACAGTAAGTTTATAGAGTAGAAAAGTCCATCAGATACTACTTTAATCATGCAATGTAACTTGGTTTCATAAGTAATCAGATATAAAAAATCTAGTCCATTATATTACTTATATAATATTAATATCAAATACAATCATAATACAAATTTAACCCTGAAGAATCATGGCAGACACTTCCATAGCATTCAATGCTGTTGGCTGTCCCTTTGTCTTTATTCCATTTTCCCTCAGCTTCTGTTATGAAGTAGTCTAATGAGGTCTGTTTTTTTTCTTTTTTAAATTTACTCTCCTATTTCTCTTACATGTTCTGAGATTATACATTCTTGTCTAGTGCTTTTCTCATTCGTTGTCATGACTTTAATTTCCATACACCTACGTCTCTTAGCCCAGGACCTCTTAGCCTCATCTAGGCTAAGAAGTCCCTCCTATTTCAGGACATAGTGTTACTTTGCCAGGTACCTAAAGCAGAGAATGCATCCACGTTGTAATTCCACTCTCATAAATCCACATGCACCATGCCTTTGTTTTTCTTGCTGCTCCTTTATTTCCAGCTCTGGTGACATCTTTCAGAGCTTATTACTAATGTTGCATAGAGTTTTGTACCTTTCTGATGCATTTTCTACTTTATAGCCAGAGTAGCACTTCTGAAAGGAAATTCCACACTAACTCCCCCATTGTACTTAGAGTACAAAGTTAACAATAATGATGCTTAGATCACCCTAACAATCCCACCAACCCCAGTGTTATCTCTTTATCCTTTTTATTTTTCAAATACTGATCTTTATCTTCTCTTGGTTATATAGGACCAACTTTTATTCCTGGCTTCAGCATCACTTTCATCAGATTTTTTCCCCTAATTCTATAGGACTAGATTAGTTTCTCTTCTACCAGTACCTATGACAATAATTTCACTTTTCATTGCACCCATTTATCTGTCTCAGCAGACTGTCTCTTTAAGGGTCTTCTAGTTCATCTGACAATGCTTTTATTGTGAATGAATTTGGCTTCAACACTTATATTATTTGCATTTTTTTAGGAAAGCATGGTTTAGAAGCAAGTCATCTACAGAGATAGAACCAGGCACTAAAACCAAAAGGTATTATTTGAACAGACCTAAAAATGGGATTAGGGACTGATCATTAAGGCAAATGTTACTTAGCCCACATCAAAGTCCAGATGATACCCAATATACTTTTAAGAACAATTTGGAAACTATCTTCTTTGTATGAAAGACTTCTATGCATTTTTAGAATCAAAGAATTCACCAAACTTCACAGTAAAAGTGAAAAACTTCCTCATTTGAGGAAACAGAAAGCATGCATGAAATGGAAGAATTTTTAACTTTCCATATAATATTGTTTCCTGAAAGGGGCTATTCCAGTGATTCTGATATTCTTTCTCTGATCCCTTAGAGCACTTAAGTTGATAGCATTTTAGCATATGAGTCTTAATCTTAGTCTATTCCATATCTCTCTGTACAGAGGGGTTCATATACCCTATACTCGGAGTATTCTCCCTTTGCCACTGTCATGATTTTTAGTATATTCAAAGAGTTGTACCACCACCATTACATTTTATAAACTTAGCACAATCTCAGCACCTCCAAAGAAAATTCTGCACACTTTACCATTTATCATATATTCTCCTCCCCTTAGCTCTTGAAAATCAATAATTTTATATCTTTATTGATTTGATATTATATATAGCAGGAATTATATGATATATGGTTGTTGATTCTGACTTTTTCAGTGTAGGTTTCATCCATAATGAACTGTTTGCCTTAAATATTAAAACAACATCTCACCTAATTGATTTGCCTTTCCCTGATGATGAGTGACTACTATAAATAATGCAGCTATGAACATCTGTATACAAACTTTTGCGTGTGGTGCTTACATTTTCGCATCCTGTATACCTGAGTATGATTTCTGGCTCCTATAGTACCTGTAGGTAACATTGAGGAACTTCCAGTTTTCTAATGTGGTTACTTTATTTTGCAATTAATACCATAAATTTTTAAGGTTTCCATTTTTTTAAGAAGTTTTTTTTAACATTTATTTATTTATGCATACAAGAGCTGGCATGTAGGACAAAGGTGCAGGAAGTAAGAGGATTCATCAAAGACATAGTGGGGAGCAGAACAGGAAGATTGACTGAAACACACTGCTGAAGGAGCAGAGGGTGAGAGAGGAGAGGTCTAGGTGCCATGTTGGTCAGCATCCTGGCCTGGGAGTAGGGATGGAACTCAAGCTGCAGTGGCTGCTGATTGCTTCATAGTACTGAGACTTAACCCCTTGTGACACCAGAGAGGCCCAAGTGTTCCAATTTCTTTATATCCTTACCAACTTTTGTTATTGTTTTTTCAATATGGACATCTTTATGAATGTGTAGTACTATCTCATCTTGACTTTGAGTTTCTGTTAACCATTATGGCTGTTGAGTATATTTTTATGTGATTAGTGCACATTCATATACCATATAGTTTCATTGGTGAGACTACATTATAATTCTTTGACAATTTATTATTTCAGTTTTAGCTACATTATCTTTTTTTGTTATTTCACTTTTAGAATACATTGTATATTATGGATACAATTACCTGATCAGATATGCCATTTTCTAATATTTTATTTGGTACTGTGGCTTACCTTTTCAATAGTTTTTTTTAAAGCATAAATTATCTTAAAATTTAAGTGTTATGATCAATTTATTTGTTTATCTCACTTCTGGTCATATAGTGTCAAATGTCAGAAATCATTGTCTAATCAAAAGTCTTGATTACTTTCATGTTTGCTTCTAAGACTTTTAAAATTCAGTGCTCATACTTTCCGATCTGTCACCCACTTGAGTTGTTTTGTGTATGATGTGAGGTAGGTCATCATATTTTTTCCCCCATACTAATATCAATTATGCCAGCACCATTTGTTGAAAACTACTCTTTCGTCATTTATTGACAATGGTCAAGAAATACCAATAGAAATCTTTCTTATTTCCCTGCTCTATATTGTTTCAAGGTCAGGAAATATGAGCATTCCTGAGACTTTTGTTTCTTTGGTTTTGCTTAAATAATATTAATTTGGTTGTTCTTGATCCATCATATTTTCATCTGAATTTTAGGGTCACTTTGTCAAATTCAGAAAAAAAAAAAAAAAACCCTGTAAGTTGGGATTTTGTGTTGAACCTGTAGATGAATTTGGACAGTACTATCATATTAGTAATGTTTAGTCTTCAATCCATAAAGATGAAATGTTTTATCCTTTTCATTTGTTCATCTTTAATGCATTTCAGTTTTAGAATTTGTAATGTATGAGTTTTACATTTCTTTTTAAAAATGTATCACTAAATATTTTATTATTTTTGATGTTATTGTGACTATAATTACTTTTAAATTTACTTTTGAATTGCTCATTGCTTGTGCATAGAAATGCAATTCAATTCACTTTTTGTACATTCATTGTGTATCCTGCCTATATGCTGAACTCATTTTTCAGTTCAAATAATTTACTTTTGAGTTCATTACGTTTTTCTATTTAAAAGATCTTGTCATCTAAGAAGAAATAGTTTTATTTCTTTACAATCTGGCACCTTTATTAGCTTTTTTCTCACCTAATTGCAGTGGCTAAAACTCCCAGTACAATGTTGAATAGAAATGGCAAGAGTGCATATTATTACTATTCAGTCATTAACTATTAAGCATGATTTTGGTCGTAGGATTTTTTAAAGATGTCCTATAACAAAGAACTTCCTTCTCATCCAGTTTATTGTGTTTTATAAATAAATAGTGTTAAAAGTTTTCAACTATTGGGATGATTATTTGGTTATTGTGCTCTAGTCTGTTATGGAATATTACATTGATTGTTCAAATACTAAAACATATTATATTACTAGAATAAATCTACTTTGCTGAGGTATGTAATCCTTTTTATATGTTGATGGATTTGTTTTGCTACCAATTTGTTGAAGAATTTTACATCTTTGTTCACAAATTTTCTTTTCAGCTGATATATTTGCCATTTTCGTTTTGTAATACTGGCCTAATGGCATGCATTTTGAAGTGTTCCCTCTTCAACTTTCTTGGAAGTGAATGATTATGTACTTGGTATTTTCAGTGGTAAGGCCATCTGATCTTGAAGTTTTTGTGGGTAGTTCTTTGCTTACAGTTTTATTTTACTTGTTATTTTTCAATTAAGATTGCTTATTTCTTTTTGTATTAGTTTAAGTAGTTTGCATTCTTCTAAGGATTTGTTCATTTCATCTAGAATAACCTGTGGCATAAATTACCTCATAATATTTTGATATAATCTGTTCTGTGATTGGAAGTGATGTTCTTGCTTTCGTTCCTCATATTCTTAATTTGAATCTTTTTTCTTCCTAATCAGTCTTTTAAGAGTTGATTTCTTTACAGAACCAGCTCTTAATTTTATTAACAGTTTTCTATTTACTTTTGCTCTATTTTTTAATATATCTTTTATTCTGATTGCTTTTGATTTCTTTCACTCTTCTTTTTTCTAGCTTCTTAATATGGAAGTAAGGTTATTGTTCTGAGATATTTTTCTTCATTCTTAATAGATATTACATCTGCAGTTCCCCCCAAGCACTGCTTTAATTGCATCTCATAATTATAAATATCTTCTATTTTCCTTTTAAGTCAACTCAAATTATTTTCTAATTTCTCAAGTGGTTTCTGTTTTGTTTCTTTATAAATGTGTTGTTTAATTTTCACATATTTATGATTTTCTCAAAGTTCATTCTGCTGTTGCTTTCTAATTTTATTCTGTTTATTTTTATAATATTAACAATTTTAAATTTATTAAAGTTCATTTTAAGATCTATTAATGGTCTAGTCTAGATAATGATTATGGGAATGACCTTGAGAAAGAAATGTACTGAAGTAAAATGTTTTGTAGATATCTGCTAGTTCTATTTGGTTCATTGTATTATTCATTCTTATTTTTCCATGTTTTTCTTCTGTCTGTTTGTTCTAGTCTGGGATATTGTACACTCCAACTTGACTGCCCTGTGCAAGGTTTGTGCTTCTTTCAAAAATGGCCTCCTATTTCTAGCCTCTGCATGTTAATTTCTATCAAGTATTCAGAAAAATTTATCCTCTACACAAAATGACATTCTCACTCCTTGATCCTTGCCCTTCATAGAGTAGTAAATTTCTTGAGTTCTAAATTATCTAAGGATGTGAAGAAAATTTTCACGAGAATATTTACAGTTGGATGTTAACAAGTAATATTCTTCATAATATTTTGGGTTTGGAGTTTATTCTGTGATCTTGTAAGATGGCATAGGACAGTCATGAGCAAATCCCTGTGGAGTGATATGTTTAGAAATGCTGGATATTATTTATTCAGATATTTCATGACTGAGTTTGGATATTTAGCATGAAAGACAAATATAAATAATCAAAGTCATCATAATCAAAACCCCACAAGAGACAGAAAATTATTTTTTCTTATAGAATCATCATCTGGTAGACTTCTCCATAGAGTTCTGTAATTACACAAAGCATATTTATTTCAAATACTTTGTTTCCCTTTATTTGGCATACATCCCTTTAAGTCCATCAGATATGAAAAAGGGTTTTCATTACTGAGTTATAGATCTACTAAATTCCATTGCCTTAGATATATTCATAGTCAAATGCCTTTGTTTAATTTTCCATTTAGACTTAATCTTCTAGTTATACATGTATTTTTCTGCTAACCCTCATGTGGATTGGGACACATAGTAGCTGATCAGTAATTACATACTGACTTAAAGAGATATCAGAAGAATGAGATTGTCCTTACTTGTTTAAACATCATCTTTCTGATTCCTTCAGTTTTCAATCTTGGGTAGTCTGTTAAAAAAATAAAATAAAAGAACTATCCTTTGTTCTTGTTATATTTTGTGCAGGTTAACTTCCTTTTCCTGTAACATTTTGTCTCGTTATTTATATTCCACCTATTTTAGGTGATTCCTTCCGATTGTAGTGCTAAATAAAACAAATTATCATGTAACAATTTTAGTATGAACCATTTTGAAACATTTGTTCTAATATTTAAAATTATTATTATTACTTTTAGTATACTACTATTAATTACTATACTTCTAACTATTTCTGGAAAATTAGCTACCCAGAAAGAATTTTCCTAAAGCAAATGTGAAGAAAGCTGATTCCTCAGGATATTATTTTGGAGACTCCAGAAATAATCAAATGGCAATTATTGGATAGTCAGTAGATCCATTTCAGCTTGGGTCATGGCCTGTTCCAGTCAAAAGTCTAAAATTCATTGATCTTGGCATTTTTTGGCAAAAAGTCCCTTGGAAAACAGCATACCAAGTACAGGTTTCAGAACAAATTCATCTACAAGTCACACATATAACCCTGCTGCCTCTTTATTTGAGGACTGTGACAAGAATCCTTTAATGGAAGAAAATTTACTATGTATCATAAAAAGCCACTTTTCCTCTCTGCCTCTTTCTGCTTTCCTTTGATCTTTGCTTCTCATGTTTCCACACTTTTTTCCTTTAACCTATAGGAACAGTAATGAATACTTATGAGAGGGAGCTTAGGCTAGCTTAGACGTTCATTTTCAGTAAATTAGTTAAAAGAACACAAGTCTAGTGAGTTCTTGGGTGAACAATGGGTTGGTTTTATGTAATAAATTGCTGAAATATGATCATAGAGTAGATCTGAATGTCAATCACAAAGAAATGAGAAGGGAAAGAATCGTAGGGTGATTTGTTACTTGGTTAAGTTAGCTAACCTTTTTGCGTCTCTTATAAATACCAATAAGTCAAAAGACAAGGATGCTCAGATCCCTGTTATATTTTTTAAATGAGTGAGAATATTTAATAGCTAGGACATAATAAGCTATATGGAAGACAGACAAGTAGAGTGACAATTTAATGTACATGAGTAGAAATGGTGGTATGTTAAATAATTTAAAAAAATTGGAGACCTATAAATCATAGTTAACATACCAGTCTTATTATATTTTATAACAGCAACTCATATTTATTGAAAATTAAATCTGTGACCTATACTGTTATAATTAATATACATGTAAATTTATTTCTTCATCCTTAAGTTAAATACCATTATTTTCACAAATTTGATACATTGCACAGAGTTAGGACTCCAAAGACAAAGAATCTGAAACAATTCTACTTTGTTTTTGAAGATATGAAGAATTTTAATCAAATATTGTGAAGTGATACTAATGCAGAAATGATTACCATGAATTAGGAAGTTTACTTATAGTTGACTAACAATAAGAGTCATGGGGATCCATGCAGGAGGGAGAAGCCATGGAGTCAGTAAGGAGGCAGAGAAAGCAAGGCAAAAGTAGGAACAACTGTGGGCTTTGTGTTTGTTTACATTTAGGACAGGTTTATTAGGAAAAAGAGAGGCCTCTGCATAATCATAGGTGGGCAGGAGGGCTACCCATTCCTGTGGTTTTTGTGGGAAGGAACTGATGATATGGGAATAACTGGTTTAGGATTGACCGATTTGAATATTTTATCACGCCTCACTCATTGAGGTGCTCTTTTTGTCTGGTACCTAGTCTGGGGGTTCTTAGGGCAGGTAACACACTACCTGAAATGTGAGAAACTGATAGAGGAGTTATGGAGTGTAGATTCTAGAGTGACTGGTTTGCATTTGAAAATCACAAGAGTTGTTTATTATCTCTATGAACTGACTAAGCCTGGAAAGGGCAGTCCCTTCAGGATTAGTAAGAACCTAGAGGTCAAAACAAGAGATCACAAAAAAAAAAAAAAAATAAAGCAAGCTTCATACAGTTCCTATGACCAACCTGCTCCAAATTTCTCATATTAAAACTCACTGTCTTTGTATTGTTCATTAGGTTCTCCTTTACATTTTGAATAAGTATCTTTATTTCAGCACAAATCTTTGATGAGTTAGTTAAGTCTGTGTTACTATGATTTTATACAGAGAAGTGTTAAGTGCATAAAACCAATGACGGACTAACAAAAAGTGGAAAAATATGTATTGAAACTATATTTCATTTTCACATGTGTATTTATTATTCAAGAGTTGGAATAGCCATTATTTTGATTACATGAAAAAAATGGAAAGGTCACAGGAAAAAGGATAATATTCCCTCTTTAAGTCAGCTAGTGTCAATATGATGTCCAATTAAAATAATCAGTCCCCTTTGTAATGCCAATTAAAACTAATCAGTTCTCTCACAAATAGCTAGTTACTCAAAACACCATTGCTATGAATTGGAACAGTGTCCCAGATAAATGATAGTCCAAAGAATTTTCAGAAAAAATGTTCTTAAATTATCTTAGTCAGTAGTTATAACACAAGACAAGCAAAAGCAAAATTATTCATTAGTTTTTGAAAACAAATGGATAATCTAGACTACTAGCTCTACTTTTTGTTTGTTTGACTGTTTCTGAGGTATGGGGGAGAGGTATATTGCAAGAAATACAATATATTGTGAAATACAAGTTGGAAACTAGAATAGTGATCCAATATCTCAATCAACTCTAAATTCCATGATCCTTATGATGCTAACTTCTTGGTATCAATGAAGCCTGTGCTAGGAAGACACAGTAGAAGAGACAGATGTGGAGTTAAAAAAAAGTTTAGGGGGGCCCGCCCTAGTGGCGCAGTGGGTTAAACAACGCACTGTGAAGCAAACCGCAGCCACTGCAGCACGAGTTCCATCCCTGCCGCTGGCCAGGGAGGGGACCCACATGGCACAACAGACCTCTCCTGCCTTGCCCGCTGCTCCCCTCAGCAGTGTGCTTCTGTCGATCTGCCTGTTCTGCATCCTGCTCTCCACCTCTGGCATGTATCCCAGTGCTTGTATGCATAAATAAATAATTTTTTTTAAAAAAAAAAGGTTAGAAAATGTAGAGCTAGAGGTCATCTAGATTAGTGGTTTTAATCAGTGTTGACCCCAATACTACCTTAGCTTTGCCTTATCAGATCAGCCAATTTTTCCAATTTATATCTTGATGCTTTAGATCTTACATAAAGCTCAAACTAATTATAATTAGCCCCTTAGTCTATGATACCTAGAGAGATGTAATCAAATTTCAGCTTATCTTTAATTTCCCTCAGTGTTTATAAAGGCAATGGGTAAATGCTATTCAAATACTTTAAAATTACAAATATAACCAAAATGCTTGACATAAATATGTCAATTGCAAAACTTGCATGTTGGTAATGTACAGTTTGCTAAGCTACTACCTTCACTCCATAAGAGCCTTTATGCAGTCAAATGCTCTACCACTAAGCTATACCCCCAATAAGAGCCTTTATGGACAGCTCTTTGTGAGTCTGTATTACTGTTGTCAAATAACATATACTGAGTTTATATAGTTTTATAAAATGGAATCAGTGGTTATTTTTTCTACCAGGATATTACTAATACAACATCAACTTTCATATTAATTAGAGTCTTTTAACTACAGAGTAAAATTTTCATGAACTTTCTACACATTTAACTTAAGTAAAATGTAAAGAACCTTATGAGACCCAGAGAATTTCAAATATTAGTGTAGATCATTTTTCACCAAAAATCAGGAAAATATCTAGTGAGGTTGACCTAATCCAGTAAATTTTTGCCTTTTATCATCCTGGTTGGATATCAGTAGTTGATGCTACAGTGATATCTACATTGATTTGGACTAGAAAGATCACTTAGTATGAAAACTGTAGAGAATTTTTGGTCAATTCCATTTGCAATTCTGAGTCCATTCTTTACTTAGTACAATTCCTCCTTATATTTCTCTAGCTCTACCAATCCACACTCATCCATAAAATGTTGAAGTTTAGAGTTAGCCCTTTATTGATATTGCAATTGCAAAATTACAATTTATTTTTTTATTTAAATAGGTTTCTCTTTTGCATATACTCTGACATGAAATTTTGGAATCCTCTACAATTATTGATCTTACTTTATTCCCTTTCGTAGGTATGCCATCCTTCACTAACAATTGATAGATGACAGAGAATAGATAGATGATAGAGAGAAAGATGGTAGCTTTTATTCCTTCTCTTTCTCTTCTTATCCCTTCTTATCTATGCTCTGTGGAACACCACTTAATTTTAAAACAAAGTATAAAAGTTCCTTCTTTTTTGGAGGATGAAAATAATGTCCAGGTTGAAAAAAATACTCTTTTAACAAGTCTTTAATTTATATAATATAGCCTTCATGTTACTCTCAACACCCACCTCTTCCCATTTTAGTCTGGACTTCCCAGTTTTCCCTAACAAATAAGCTACCTGTTCCCATTAACTTTCTTGCTGGAGAAAATTCGCTATTTGGAGTTTTCTTCTTTCAAGGAAAAAAATTGTGGCTGAAAAAACAATTCCTTTTTCAAATCTATATCTTGGTCACTATTAAGTTCACCAACTTTTTAGGACTGCAATAAAATACCTAAATATTTATACTGGTGGTTGAATCAGTACCCACCCATCCATTTCCATTAGTTTTTCAGGCAGGATTAATGTTGATCTATATAATCTTGGGGGAAGAAAGATGTCTATGCCAGTCATAACATAAAAGAACAAAAAGGAAACTGTTCAAATTAAGAGAAAAGGAAGATAGATTGGATGAACAGAGAACAGGGCTCCACTGTTTAGTCTTGGTGAGTTACGGAGTGGAAGCACTTAATTCTCAGGCTGCCTCTGAAGGAAGGGCCATGTTTGAGCCTGATCTGTTCTGGTCTGTAGTGCCAGAGCTCTAAGAACAATAAACCTACTGTATTTACTTGATTGTGAAGTGGCTCTCTCTATGTAGGTGTTAGAAGAAGGAATATTAAGGCAAGGTCATAATCAAGGGCATGAAAAGATACTATCATAGAGAATTATGAGGACCAGAATTACAGGATTTGATATAGAGATATAAATGGTATATATTTTAGTTCAAGTATCACACTATTTATAAAAAGCATGCAATGGAAATGAACCCATTCCAAGAGACCCTTTGTCTACATTCGTGATTGGTCAATGGCCTGACTTTTTTATTTCAGCTTTTAATGGTGCCACTCCAGTTTATCAGGTAGCACTACACTTTATGTTTGTGAAGCCATTTAAGTGATTCTCCCCTAAACACAATGTATTTTATATCCTTTGCTACCAAAGAGGTTGCATTTCTTTTTCAAGAGTCATTTAAAATGTCTTAGGTAGCATTTTAGGACAACTTTACAAGGTGTTCCTAGGTAACCATAGTTATCCCGTGAAGATATAACTAATTATTTTACTTCCTAATCCTCAAATTTCTATGGATTCACATTATAATAAACCTCAAAAGATTTGTAATGAAAGTAACCCTAGTGTTCAAGAAAAAAATCTAAATGTCAAGATAGAATTGGTGGGACACTATGATACAGCTGCTAAAATTTCTCAGATAATCATGTAACCTGCCGTAGCATAAAATTTATAAAACAATGAATTATCATGGTGAAGATAAAGAATTAGTAATATGTCTAACACGTAAGAGTGAATAGTGGTCTGAAGCTCAATCTTTGTGTGTTCAACTAAGTATAGACACCGAAAACACTAATTCTTATGAGATCCCATGGAGCTCGCCAATCACTAACCAAGTTTTTTAAACAAAATTCGGTGTGACAAATATGTAATAGCATACAGTTTACTGAGCACTATAGTTGGCACCATGAGGAATACAAGAACAGTTTGCAGTTAGGAATATACATCTACATAAAAAATTGCAATGGGATGTTTCACAGAAATAGAGAAAAAAAATCTAAATTGTATAAATATCCTATATAGTCACAGTCATTACATTTTCTGATTTCAAAATGTGACACAAAGTTCTAATAACCAAAATGATGATATCGGCATTAAAATAAAGACATAGACAAATGGAACAGAATTAAAAGCTCAGAAGCTAACCAAAACATTTGCAGTCAATATTTGACAAAGGAGCCAAGAATAGTCTCTTAAATAAATGGTGTTGGGTTAAACTAGATATGCACATATGAAAGAAGGAAAATCGATCCCTATCTCACACTATTCTAAAAAAATCACCTCAAAATGCATTGCAGACTGAAATATAAAGCCTGAATCCATAAAATCGAGAAACAAGGAAAAAACTCCTTACCATTGGTCCTAGCAATAATTCCTTTTATGTAAAACCACAATCACAAGCAAAAAAAAAAAAAAAAAAAAAAAAAATCAGCAAGTTGAACTATTCAATACATCAATAAAATTAAAAAGGTTTTGCACAACAAAAGAAACAAAAGGGGAAATGATAACCCGTGGAATGAGAGAATATGTGTGTTAATCATATGTCTGATAAGGCTTTAATATCCAAAATATTATTATTAATATAAGGCATTAAAATAACTCACAGCAGGATAAAATTATCTGATTTAAAAATAAGCAGAAAACTTAAAGAGATATTTTTCCAAAAGAGAGATACAAATGGCCAACAGATACCTGAAAAGATCCTCAACATTTTAAGCCATCAAGAAAACTATGATCAAAACTACAATGAAGCTCCTTAAAAAATTAAAAATAGAACTATCATACAATCCAGCAACCTGATATGTGCATTTATTTCAGTTGAAATGAAATCACTATATCAAAGAAATATCTCCAGTACCTTGTTTATTGCAGTGTTATTTGCTGTAGATAAGATCATGGAAACAAAGTATCCATCATCAAAAGATGAATAAAGAAAACACAGAGAGGGAGGGGAGCTGATAGTGGAGGAGAAAGGAGAGGGGAGAAAAAATGGAATATTATTTGCCCATAAAAATGAAGGAAATTCCATTATTTCTGACAATGTGGATGGGTCTTGAGAGCATTGTGTTAAATGAATTAAACCAGAGAAAGACTGTATGATCTCACTTACATGTGAAATATACAGCTGAACTCATAGAATCAGAAAATAGAATAGTAATTACCAGGGAATGAGATTCAAGTTTGGGGAACTGTTGGCCAAAGGGTACAAACTTCTACTTACAAGATAAATAACTTCTGGGTACATAATGTATAGCAGCAGGACTGTAATTAACAAAGCTGTATTATATACTTTAAAAGCATAGATCTTAAATTTTGTCACCGTACAAAAAAGATAATTACATTAGTACCTGAGATGCTAATTATTGTGGAAGTTATTTCATAATATGTGTGTATAGTTATGTATATATATATGTATCTAATCACATTTTATATCTAAAATATACACAATGATATATGTCAACTTTGTCTCAATAAAGCTGAAAATAAACAAAAGTAACCTTTGTATGGGGACTTAGTTATTTGTATAGTCTATACCTTTCTCAAAAGTCTAGATATTAATATAGCAAACTTAGTTACTGCACTTGGGAATGCCATTATTGTGACTGAGAAAAGGTAGTATGCTTATCCATTGAAAACAAAGCTGTGTATGTATATTGCATACCACATGATATATTTCTCAACCCATAGTAATTTTAATTCAGTATTTCACCCATTAGAGTGATCATAAGTACACAAAAGAAGGGAAAACATTGCTTTAAACAAAAATCAATTATTGCCCATATAAATAGTTAGCATTAATTACAGTGGTAACTATTTTCTTGCAAAAGAAAATTGCACCTTAGATACATGCCAGGAATTCAATTAAAACATTCTGTTCATGCCATTGTATTTTGGTATATATATATAAAATTCTAGTTAAGAGAAAATGGGAAATGCTGACATATTCTATTGAATTCTAAAGATACTCTTCTTTTGCTGGCATCAAATGATTTCATTTTGCTGGTAACCCAGCAACTTACTAAATCTGTGGCCCTGTTGATTATAATATTATAACTTTAGCATCAGACTCACAGAAGAGTAAATTATAGATCAGTGGCCTGTCATAGTTTGGGACTTGGGGGTCTCATAGTGAAGCTATGTGACTTAAATTAGGCTTTCCTTTTGATACGGTTTTTATGTGATTATCTATTTAAATACTAAAGACATGAAAAAACTGAGAATTTGAATTTTATGGAATTGCTTAAAATATAGTTACTTGTAGATTATCACTTTTATATGATCCTTAAATAATTGTGTACATACACAAATTACCAGTACAAATATTTAGCCTACTTAGCCTGGAATAAATAAGTACAATATTTCTTCATTAATATGTACAAATTAGAGATGATCACATCATACACTGTCTCAATTTTCTGTTATTTCAATTTAGTGGATGAATTTAATGTGTACAGGAATTTCTCATCTGTTATATCTGCTAAATACAGACATAATTTTTGAATGTAAATCCTAGATAAATCAGAAATATGTCTTGTGAGATAAAAAACTTCCTTCCAGTACATGAAAATCAGTAAATAAACATTATTTGATTTTATTCCAGAACCCTATTGAATCATATTGGAATTGTACCACAGGGAGGCTGAGCCAAGTTGGACATGTTCAAAAGAAAAACATCTTGTTTCAAATCCTTGGGTTTGTTGTTTGGGTGAAGCCTGCTGGGAATAGGTAGATGTAATTGGAAAAAGAGAGACTGGGCTGTAGTTTATTTCCTAAGCTCTTTTGCCAGGGAGAAGGAATTAGACCAGTATCTTTGGAAATGGAATTACCTATTGGTCAGGGGCCAAACCCAAGAATGTTGCTTGTAGAAAGAGACTTACATTTTTTAATTATCTCCAGGAGAGTTAAGAAAGCAGGCAGACACAAATTCATGCTTTTGGTGGTTGCTTAACATGAACAATGGCATCTTCTCAGTAAGTGTGTATGTATGTGTGTGTTTCTTGCTTTTATTAGCAACGCTCTTTTAGACATCTAGACATTCTGATTTCTTACTCCAAACCTCTATTTCTCTTTCTAAAATATATATATCATTATATCATTATTTCTATGCTAGTTTTCAATGTGTTACAATTTTATTATTGTCATTGTTCAAATTAAAATGTCACAGTGCAGGAGAACAGATGGATCAAACTTGGAGCATCCTTTAAACATAAGAATATAAGGGGTCATACTGGGCCATATGTCTCTATGAAGGACAATACAACCTCGTTTAGGGAAAAAAAAAGCTTAGTAATCTTGATGTTAAGCTCTAAATTTTAGTGTCCCTCAAAACATATATAACCCCTTAGCTTGTCCATTTTGACTTTATCAAATATGAAAAATTAAAATTACTTTCAATCATTTAATTTTCAACTTAAAAATGCACTGGAGATAGTGAGTTCTCCCTACTGTCTCTATCATCACTCATCCAATTTGAGAAATTACTCACAGAGTTAATTGAACTCAAATCCAGTGTATAACATATTCCAATGAACCCTGCTAAAACTGAATAATTTTGAGATTTTTTTTATATGTGCATGCAACCATCATATTTCTTGATCAGATGTCCTGAAACTAGTTAGAGGGGAGGCAGAGAAAAATAAATTGATTGTTCACAAAGGGTTGATATTAAAGATTGCATATAATTAAGAAGACTGCTAAATCTTCTTTCAAAAAAAAATAAATGGCTTTAAACTACTTTATCACTAAAATAATTAATGAAAATAAAATGATTAAGCCTTAAACTCAGAGATAGGAAACAGAACAAAAATGAATAAACATGAGGAAAGGAAAAATGGAAATAAAAATTAGAAATGTACTAGAGAAGTGAAAATTGTATTAATAAAGTGACTAGAGTTTTGTAAATCAATTCACAAAATATAAATTAATGTTTAATAAAGAATAAGGGGAAAGTAAAATATATATTATCAAATATGCTGATAAGAAAATAGCTGTAGGGGCCTCCCTGGTGGCACAGGGGTTAAATCTCTGTGCTATCACACTATCATTGCTGCAGTCTGAGTTCAGTCCCTAACAAGGTGCAACAAACTTCTGTCTCCCCTGCTGCATCCCCTACTTTCTGTAGCAGTGTATTTCAGTAGATCTTCCTGTTCCACTGTCACTGGTGAATCCTTTCACCCCCTGCACCTCTGGCCTGCAACCTAGGTCTTCTATGCATACATAAATAAAATGAAACTTAAATAGAAAACTGCATATATATTTATTTGCATATAAAATATGCATATGAAACTGCATATATATATTTATATAAATATATAATATATATTTACTGTGGAGAATTTTTTGTTCATTTGGTTGAACATAATGTTATTATTTCTAATTAATTATTTAACTGAGGTAAAATTGGCATACATTATCATTGTATTTTGGTAGTTTACTAACCCTCCTCAAGTGTGGCCACCTTAGTGGACCCAACACTGACTCACTTACAGTTGTCACCAAAGTCCATTGTGTTCCCTTTCCTCTTTGTTCTCACCTCTTCCCCTCTAGATGCTTCAGTTTTATATCAGCTTTCAGGGGTTAGTTTTTAAGCTTGTCCTTATCTGACCCTTAGCTTGGTTTCTCTGTATACTACATGTAAGTGACATCACCCACTCTTTACCTTTTTCCTTCTGCTTATTTCACTTAACATGATCCCTCCTAGTTTCATCCATGATGCCACAAATGACATGAATTTATCTTTTAGATCAGTGAACAATATTCCATTGTAATATACCACATTTTGATCCATTCGTCTCGTTCTGGGCACCTGCCTACCACTTAAGGGGCTGGACCAATTTGTGTTTCTACAAACAGTGTAGGAGAATTTCTTTTTCTCCATATCTTCACCAGCACTTGTTTCAGGTCTTTTTAATACAGGGAATTCTCACAGGTATGAGATGGTAGGAATCTCATTGTGCTCTTTAGCTGCATTTCTTTGATAATCATAAGTGAATATGAATTGCATGTGTTTATTCACCATTTGTATGTCATCTTCAAAGAAGTGCCTGTTTAGTTAGTCTCTCCATTTTGTTTTAGTTGGGTGATCTGTTTTCTTTTTGTTGAATTTGAGTTCTTTACAGATCTTTGATATGGAAAAGCTTTTTGCTTTTCATAATTGAGAATGAAGCCACCTATGAGTTTGTTGTTTGTGGTTTGTCTTATTTTAAGGTATGTTTGATTTATCCACAGGTTGTTTTTGAAAATTTTCATCTTCATTAGATTTTGAAACTTGTCAAAACTTTCTTGACCCCTATTCTTACAATCATGTGGCTTTAATCTTTCTTTTTTTGTTGTTGATGTGGTCAGTTGCACCGATTGATTTTTAGATTAAAACACCACCCTTGTGTCTTGGTATGAGTCCCACTTGTTCATGGTGTATGATACTTTAAATGCATTGTTGGATTTGGTTTGCTAAGATTTTGCCATCTGTGTTCATTAGGGAAATTGGTCTGTAGTTTTCCTTTTTTGTGTGTTGTCTTTGCTTAGTTTTGGTATTAGAAAATATTGGCCTCATAAAATGTGTTTGGAAGTGTTCCTTCTTTTTTTAATTTTTGAAGGAGTTTGAGAAGAATGGGTATTAATTCATCTACAATGGTTTGGTAGGACTCACTTGTGAAGCTATCTGACCCTGGACTCTTGTTTATTTGGGAGAGTTTTTATTACTGTTTTATTCTCCTTGCTAGAGAATATTTTAATCAATTCTCTGAAAAATATTAAAACCCACAATGAAAATTAATGGTTTTATAATAAAATATAAATGATCAAAATAATGAATGAAGAAACAGAATCTCAATAATCTATCACCATATAAATTTTTATCTTTTAATACAGAAAAAAGAATGAGAGAAGAAGGAAGGGTAAAAATGACTATAGAAGGAATGACTCCTCTTCCAAATTAAGACAAGAACAAGATAGGTGCTACAAATATATTCAGTCTTGATTACTAACATAAATGTTAAATGTTTAAACTTTTAAAAAATGAAAAGAAAAAAGGATATTTTTAGTACTAAGCTATCATCCAATCAATTTATAATAATGTAATTCATGAATACAATAAAACATGTGTAAACACATTAAACAAAATTTAAAATTCTGCTGAAAAACATAGGATGGTTTTAAAAATGAGGAATAAATCATGTCTTGGATTAAATGTTTAATATTATAGGGAATAAAATCTCATAGAATTATTTTTATACAATTTTAACTATTAGAAAAAAACAGAGATTACTATCACTGATAGACATTTGTGATCAATGGAAACCTAAACTAAACTCTCTCAGTAAACAACCAGGGAACTGGATGGTATGTATAAAATAACTGTTTTTAGATTTTGAACAATGACCAAGTCAGGACCATGACCAACAAGAAAGGAGGGAAAAAAAAGCAAGTACAAAATTGACCCAACATGTTGACAAATTGTTTCAGTACTAGTGGAAGTAATTTTGTGATCTTGGGATATAAGACTACAATATAGCAATGAACTGCATTTTAATATCAATAAATTATTGGAACATAAATTATAAAAATATTACTTAGTATAAATTTAAGAAAATATGTGCAAGATCTATGCACTGATAACTACAAACCACTGACAAAGCAAAGATATAAATGAAGATATAAATAATTTACATGGATAAGAAGATATCTCTTATATGTCTTATCAAAGTCATTTACAGTATAAATGTAATTCCAAGTAAAATCTAGCAGGATTTCATTAGAAATTGATATGATAATTTTAGATTTTATGCAGTAATTAAATGATACAGGTTAGCCAAAACAATGTTTAAAAAGAACAAATTTGGAGATTTTATCTTATTTGAAGACTTACTATAAATCAACAGTAAGAAAATGCAATATTATTGGAATAAAAATAGGTACAATAGAATACAAATCCCACAAGCCAGTTCACCATATATTTATGAGTTCAAACCCATACTGGATCTCTTTATAGGGCTGGAAAAAAAGAAAAAAAGGCATCAAACTACTTCCCAGCATAATTGAAAGTTAACTCAAATCAGATCATTGATCCAAATATAAAATCCAATATTATAAAACTGGTGAATGAAATAAAATTCTCAAGATAGTCAGACAAAGCATTTATTAGGTAATTAGATAATTAAACCAAGAATTCAAAACTGGGAATCAGGTTTGAACTCAGTGACAACTGTTCCAATAATCACAAGTTTGAGTTCAATGTACATACCTTATTACAGCGTAGC
The DNA here is from genome assembly GCA_019455555.1 of Galemys pyrenaicus. Classification (NCBI taxonomy): domain Eukaryota; kingdom Metazoa; phylum Chordata; class Mammalia; order Eulipotyphla; family Talpidae; genus Galemys; species Galemys pyrenaicus. The sequence continues at coordinate 3,685,616 of JAGFMF010011464.1, forward strand.
GGACATGCCAAAGAGAGAGCAACAGTGAGCCACTCATGTCAAAAATCTAATTATTCTTGACAGGGGCTTCCTATTTCCGATTATAGATTTAGATATAAGGTTTAAATCTTTCAATTTCTCAAATTAGCTTGACATAAAGAAATGTGGATGCTACCTATATGCAGGAGAGGGCAAATGCTGGAATTTAACCACTTTCCAAGGTCTAAAGAATGAACCATGGAGATACAAAGGATAAGTGCTCACTGTTTCAGTCATCTTGATCCAGTGACTCCTTGGTCATTAGGGTTGAAAGGTTGGTTCACCTGCAGCAGAAGATTCCTGCCACACTGCTTCAAAGAAGGGTACAAAGCCTGTTCTAACTTTAAGCCTATGCAGATAGCTTTGCCTTCTCTCCTCCTATACTGGTGGCAGAGGGGAGGGGAGGTTTCCCGAATATTCAAAAATTTTCACATCTTTTAGAAGGAAACATAGGAGAAAGTATCTGCATCCTTTTTTTTTTTCCCAATAGGGATCCCAGAAAGAACTAATCATGAAAGAAAAACATGATAAATAGGCCTTGGTTAAAATGAAAACTCTGCTCTTTGAAAGACTGTTAGGACAATGAAAATAATGCACAGAATGGAATGAATATAAATGTACTGCACTTATATATGACAAGAAACTAATTTCCAGAAAAACATAAATAACTTCTATAATTCTGTAATAAGAATTTTTAAAAATTTTAAGTCCAGTTTTTAAAATGAGGAAGAGATAAACAGACAGACACATCAGAAATAATGGTATAGAAATGTTCAATCAGCACATGAAAAGGTACTAAGAATAATATCCTTGAGGGAAATGCAAATAAAATCTATGGATACTCCTACTCACTCATTAGAATGGCTAAAATTTAAACATACATAAAACAAAAAATGTTGGTGAGAATGTGGAGTAACTGAAACTCTCATGTATTGTCAATGGAAATTTAAAATTGTGCATTTTGCAATCAATTTGGAAATGAGTTTTATAGTTTCTTAACAAGATAAACGTAGAGCTTTATGCAATACAGCAGCTATACTGCTAAGAAGAAAACTAGAAGGAAAATGAAAATAGCTCTACACAAGACTTGCATATAGTTATTCACAGAAACTATTCATGTAAGTAACTATTCATGGAAACAACTCTAATAAAGTCCAACAACGGATGAATTATTAAGCAAATTGTTACATACCACGTAATTACCACTCAAAAATTTAAAGAAAAGACTGACAATCACGTGATCAATCTTAAAAAAATGCACCAAGGTAGACAGACACAGATGAGCAAATGCTACATGATATCATTTGTTAAACACTGGCAAAGACAAATTGCATCTTCAGTGACAAAAGCAGAGGGAGCAGAACTGGGGGCATTGGCTAGGAGGGAGCAATGAAGAACCTTTAGGGTGATGAAAATATTTCCTGTCTAAATGTTCCTATCTTACATGGGTAACACCTACTGAACTATACATTTAAAATTGGTATACCTGGGGCCTCCCTGGTGGTACATGGGGTCAAGCTCTGCACTATGAAGCATCCACAGACACTGCAGCACGAGTTCAATCCCCTGCCAGGGAGGGGACCCACATGGCACAGCAGACTTCTCCTGTCTCACCCGCTGCTCCCCTCAGCAATGTTCTTTGGTCAATCTGCCTGTTCTGTTCCCCACTCAGTCTCTGGTGATTCCTCTCACCCCCCACATCTCTGGTCTGTGCCCCCATTCTTGTATGCATGAATAAATAAATCTTAAAAAAAAATAAAATTGGTATGCCTTAAATTATAAGACAATAAAGTCAATTAAGAAAATACACAAATTGCTTTTAGGGATGAACCAAAGGGATTTAATGTTGGTCCAAATATAAAGTTTATATGGTTAGGAAAACAATGGAAAGAGTAAGAAAATGAGAAGGGGAGAGGCAATTAAGTACACCAGGTATAACACATTGCACATTCACAGCCACAGTCATCAGAACAGTTTGAATCAGTGTCTAAATGGATCACAGTAGAGAGAAAGGGCTTTCAGCAGTGTTTTTTTAGTCAATTGAGTGAATATGTAAATCTTACAAACATATTGTATAGACATAAGTCAGAATTAGGTTTTGAATTTCCTTAGTTTGTTCAGGGTAAAACAAATTTGAAAACATGTCTAGTACTTCAAAAAGATTCTATAACTAAAAGATATTTTTAGGGTACATTTGTGCTCGCTGAAAAACAAATCCATATAGATCAGGGACTATGTACAACAGTCAAGTAGCATTTTTTAAAAATTCTAGCTGTGTGATGTGCCAATACTAAATTGATGCAATTCTTATTTTTTATCCTTTATGTAAACAATTTCCTCAGTCTAAATATTGTTAAGCAATAAATATTTCAAAGAACTTGTGGAATTCAGATACCTGTTTTCCTGTAGGAAAGCTTGGGCGATTTTTGAATTAGATATACAACCCCTTTTAACACTGAAAATAGTATATAGAATTTAAAGAGGTTAAAAACATTTCAAAGCATGCAAACTTTAAGAATATCCTACCTTATAAAATTTTGGAGTGTCAGCAATTGAAGAGAGATGGATGTTTAAAAATATTGGTCTTCAAGAGGAAAGAAACTATACTAAATTATTCTACTATACTATACTATGTTTTCTTTTTTTAAAGATTTATTTATTTATGCATACAAGAACTGGGGTACTGACCAGAGTTGTGGGGAAGTGAGAAGATTCACCAAAGACAGAATGGGGAACAGAACAGGAAGACTGACTGAAATACACTGCTGAGGGGAACAGTGGGCAAAGCAGGAGAGGTCTGCTGCACCATGTGGGTCACCTCCCTGGCTGGGGATCGAACCTGTGCTGCAGGGGCTACTGATGCTTCATAGCGCATTGCTTAAGCCCTTGCACCACCAGGGAGGCCCTATACTTAAATGACTTTAATATATTTTAATTTATAAAGACTACTATACTATACTAAATACTAAAATTTCTGTTATAGTAAACTAGATCGTATCCATGTAGTCTTGGTATTGTAACTCAAAAAACAGGTAAGAGAACTGAGGGGACTGTCAAAGCAACAGACAAAGACAGACTTGATCCCAGAGTCTCTGGCAAATATCTGAGGTCTTCATTCTGGCACTGTTATTAGAATATACCAGGCAAACCCAAGCTCTGGGATCTTTGCATCTGCTGATCTTGCTTCCTGGAAAACTCAAAGATTTATTTTCTCATTTTCTTCCCACCTTCACAGGAATACCCCCCTACTTAGAAAGGCCTCCCATGGGCACCTTATGTAAAACTGCACCCTACCTACTACCACTACCTACATAGTTTATCTCCCCAATACACACATACACACACCCCCACACACATACTTCATATTGCCCATTTTTGAGCACTTAATAAATTCTGGATAATTATTTAGACAGTGATACTAGGTAGAAAGATAACTACATATCCTTTTTCTTCAGTATGCTGTCTGTCTCTTCAAGGTAGCCTCATGATGACAGAGATTTGTGAGTATTGTCATTGCTCAATCCCCAACACCTCTAATGATCCATGGGGTGCATTGGTGTTGAGTAAACATTTATTTACAGAGTAACCATATGAATGAATTACTGATTGACTGAAGGGTGAAAATGATGGACAGGGCTTGAAGTTTATGTGAGATGGGAGAAAAATACAAATGACAGCACCATGGGCTACTCTTACCTGAGGACCTCCGTCCAACATTTTTAAAGTAGTAAATGTAGGGTTAATTAGAAAAAAAAAACAATTACATATCGGAACAGGGTCTACATAAAAGTGCCTTAAAATTTTAAATGAATCCATGAGGTCAATGCACAATGAGCTTTATTAGAAATTTGTATTTTTCATAAATAAAGCTAATCTCTGAGTTGTCACCATGCTAAATATTCCTGCAATTCTAAAACAACATTTGATACTGCTGATGGAAGTCAATTCTCAGGCTAAATGAAGCATGATGCCCTACTGTGACTAATCCAATTAATCTATTTATTCAAACCAAATATATTGAATACTTTAATAAACAGCATACGTAAGTAACAAGAACGATTATTTTGGCATTTTTTGGCAAGTGGTGTTTTTGAAATGACCTACATATTCTGAATTCTATAATTTAACTTTAGTTCTTAGGTTTGTGCCCTTCAGAGTAAATATCTAGCCTGTTGATCTCCTGAGTGTCTGTGAAAACGAAAACAATACAAATAGTAATTTAATTGAAATTGACTTAACAGATCCATAATCGCAAGTAAGATAACACAAATGGACCCTATCTTTGCTCTTCACCTTGGGGCTGCATTATTTTCTCTTTCACAAATGACAACCAAAATGCTAAGGGAAGACCCCAGAAACCAGAATAATTGTGAAAATGCACTCAGACAGGCTTACAGGCCCCAAATGGAAAGAAAACAGGTGGCCATACCAGAATATAGCTGAGAACATACCCAGAATCCCCAGAAAGACCATGACCACCAAAGCTCACAGATGCCTACTCAAAACCAGGAAAGTCCTGGACCACCAACCATGGGGGTGAATGTGGGCAATGGACAGCACATTGTGGTTCAGCCTCAATTATCAACTGTTTTAAAACTGAGTTTCCGTGGTGCGACTTTCATCACCTATTTTGTTTTTACCGTCATGAGGTAGGAGGTACATGTTGGATTCATATCCACAAGCAACATTCCCTAGTGGGCAAATGATCTGCAGGCTCATGATTCTTCCAAAACTTCCTCTCCATATGATTTTTGGTTAACACTCTCTGGTTGCCCCACATTACTCAGTGGTTTGAATTTGAAAGACAACTGTCTTATAGCTTTTATATTGTTTGCTTGGAAGTTTCTAGCAGTGTGCTATTGTTCAATTCTTGCAATGAAACAAATTTTTCAACATCTATGGCATCCTTTAAATACTAGTCTCGTTATAATTTCTTACTACATAAATCTTTGCAATTAAAAAGGAAAAAAAAAGCAGAAGTAAGTCCTTTTTCCTGTATGTGAAGAATGTCTGCAATACATAGAAATAACCTAATATGTTATTTTTAAAAATCTAAGAGATTATAGAAAATACCTCTGTAAACAGAAAGTTATTTTTTGTTTCAGGTTAATTGATCTTTGAAAAAAAATCCTGGCACACCACAGGGCATGCATTTCATCTGTGACACATGTTTATTTTCACACAAAATCTACCCCCACATTTCATCTATAAAGTAGATGTGCTAAAAGATAAGGATAAAGGATGAATGATACATTGTTTTATCTAGTTGTATATGATGGATTTCATATAATCTAGAAACTATCTAGAATTGAGACTATCAAAAGGGACCTTCAGAGAAATTTATTTCTAAGGAAATATTTGAAATATGGGACAAAAGACATTAAAATAGAGAAACTTTCCTTCATCTGCTACCAACAAAGTCCCTCCCCTTGAATGATATACTAACTCATTACCTAAAACAATATAATAAAAAAAAACACACAACTATATAGTTAGGGAAAATATAAGAAACATGCATGCATATGTAACCTTTGACAGAATAAACATTTTGAGTATTCCCTTTGAACCTTCTTTTTAGAAAAGTAGCATACTAGTTCATTAGCATGAGTTCTTGCTTGTTTACTATACACTTTTGTATACTTAGCAATGCATTGATTTCCTATTTTAGAAATTTACGAAACTGACATCATACTGTACAACTCCTGCTATGACTTTTTAAAAATATTATGCTTTAGAAAATTCTCAATTCGTATGTATAGCTCTATCACTTATATGTATATCTATTAAGCATTCTGCTGCAAGAATACGTCATAATGTATTTGTTTATAGACATTTAGGTGGTTTCAATTTTACTCTGTGCTGCAATGAACACTCACATACATTCTTCCCCAAGTCGTGAAGTAGGGTTTCTCTGGAGTGTATACTTTCAACTGGAATTACTTAGTCTTAGAGAATGATTACTTTACATTTATCATCAATTAAACTATGCTATAAATCGCTTGGATTAATATCACAATCAATGCATAGAAAGTCCCCTTGGCCATAATCAGTTCTTCTCACAGAGGTTGGCACCACATTTTGAAAGATACTGGATATTTGTGAGCAAGTTTTGGGTTGTCAGAGTGATTGGAAAGTGCTACAGGCATTACATAGGGTAAGGTGAGGAGGGTGTCAGGGACCTGAGCTGACTGACAAAGCATGTGACAGACAGCCTGAGAAGAACTGTTCTGCTCCTCAAAGAACTTCGAAAATATGAATGGATGTTCATGTTGAATAAAACAAACCAAACATGTGCAATGAGCAGATCTAGAACAAAATAGATTCCATATAAATCCAAGTAACTTTATGCTTTGTTTCAAACAGCATTTTTAGAGATGGAAACCACTGTAGAAGTTGTAGGAAAATAGGCAATATTTTTGTGGGAAAGGGAAGATATGAACAAAAATCAATCACTTTAAATAGCCCACCACCAATAACACAATATACATGGTCATTAAATCCTCTACTAAAATTGCTAGGGATTGTATGTACTCATTGTTGTCCTTTTCATGGTGATATAGATGGAAATGCCTAACATTATGATCTCATGCCTAAGCATTTATTTTTTTAATCTATATAACAATATTATACATTACTTTCTTTTCTTTTGCCTTTCAAATTTTACTCATGACATTGTGTATTATGGTACTATGATATTATATTACTGGGTTTCTAGAAGTCTCTCTCTATATATATATATACACTTTGTTTATATATGTGTATGTATATATATTTAAAGGTGATTTAAGGTGCAGATCATTTGCCCACTAGGGAATGTTGCTTGTGGATATGAATCCAACATGTACCTCCTACCTCATGACGGTAAAAACAAAATAGGTGATGAAAGTCGCACCACGGAAACTCAGTTTTAAAACAGTTGATAATTGCACTATGTGTTACTCTTTTTAACTGAAAAATTCACTTTGTGAATTTTATATTAGGTTATTAAAGGAAACATTATGTCCAATACATGGTATTAATGATAATTTAAAATTTTTCCAGTTAAGTTGAATATTGTTTGACGTATTGGACATTTAATGGACCTTTTTTTTTGTCTTTTATGCATCATGGTCATAATATATGAGTTGTCTTTTCCTTACTGATTTGCTAAATCTTTAATATATACCAGAGAATAATCACTTGACAGCTGCACTCACTATTCTCTGGTCTGTCACCTGGTTTCTGCTCTCATACAATGTGCTTCTGTGGTTGCCATTGCTGTTGTTTATGCTCATATTTTCATCATCATTCCTGTGTATTTGGAGCATAGGCTTTGCCTCAAGTTGCAAACACTACATTCTTTAATGGAATTTGAAAACACATTTTGAGAAAAAGAGATAGGTTGTGCATTTGTTAAATGCCACATGTTAAAACATACATCCACTCCACCTATGAAGGGAGACTGCTATGCTCATGAAGAGGATGATATGTCCCAGGCTTATGAACAAACATAACTCTACTCCCTTCCTGAGGCAAGACTGTAATTTCTTAATAACAACCCAAGGTTTCAAGTTAATGGAGCTGCCACAGAGGCAGTGAGTATAACTGAGACCCCCTAAGTGTTTATGTGTTCTTGTCTTACCTATTTATTTTCATTTGTGAGTCTAGGTTGAAAGTGATAATTGTTTAATTGTGCATATTGCCTTTTTCATTTTTTAAATTTGACGGTTCACAATGTTTTTAATCTAAAAGAATACCTCATACTGTGATAATCAACATGATAAAATGTAAAAATAAATAAATAGCCCACATTTAAAAGATTCCTCTTATCTACCAACAAGCTCTATCTGCTGAATGTAAACCTAATTGCAATATATTTCCTTAATGGTCTCCTTTAATTGGTTACCCTGCTATGGTATCTTTGGAAAGTTGAAGTTCTGTAACAAAGCATAAGCTGTTCTTTCAAAGAAGCTCAGAACACAAAGAAAGAAATGCTCAGAAGACAAAGAAATATACTTTTTAATATTTAACCATTAAATGAAAATGAATATACTTTGATTTTCTTTGTGTTCAATTTCTTTTTACCATTTTAAAATATATTGCATGAGAGTATGGTGACAGAGACTGAAGCTATTAATAAAATGTCATAGAAAGCAGGCAATCTAGAGTTTTAGTTTCCTTCAAGAATTTTCCTTGATTAGGTGGAGTTTTGAAATTGCAAAACTTTGAAAACATAAATGTCCATCTATCCTAGTTTCTATTCACAAACCTCAGAAAACACCCACAGAAATAAAAGATCAAATTAATACTACATTTTGTTCTGTTCCATCTGAGGCCAAATTATATTGTGCCACTTGCTTTTTCCCTTTAGCTTTTAAATCACATAATGTTCCAAAAATAAAATGATCTAATGGACCCCCCAGAAATTTTAAACATTAAAAAGAAAACAATTTGAACATTTAAATCATATGTACTTCCTGCAAGTCAGTTTTTACCAAAATCACTTTAGCATAACTTTGGCATTACCATATCTACCCTGAGCTGTGGGATCTACTGTTTTAATGTGTTCATAAGCCAAGGATGATTGGTTTCAAGCTTTACAAACCTGTTTTCATTCAGTTCTTACTATTCTTTGACTTTCTTTTTATACTCAACTAAAATTTCCCAAGTAAATCTATCTGGATGGTAGTTTTTTTATTTATTTATCAATATGTGCAAAGTATAAATTCTTCTCCCAATGTAAAAGAACTTGAACTTGTAAAACTTTGAAACCAGAAATATCCATCCATTCTAGTAGTCTACTCACAGTAGAATATACAGTAACACCCACAGAAATAAAAAAATCAAATTAATACAACATTTTGTTCTGTTCCATCTGAGGCCAGATTATTTCCAAGTCTAGGTATTACAAAGACATTTTAATTTTCCATAGTCATGGAAACTGGAAAAACCACACCAGGGCTATGTTATAATTCCTAAGTTTGTACCCTGTCTAGTTCTTTGCATTGTTTACCTTATATCTATACAAAAAGCCAAATCTCTTTCAGCTTGTGATTGATAGCGTGCTTTAACTTTTTTCATTTATTTCCTTTTTTAAAGTGCTAAACGTATGTCTCCCATTGCTCCATATTAAAAGCTATTCTATATTTATTTAATACATATTCTGTAAACCTAAGAATTCCAGGGTCAACTAAAATGACAATGTACATTTTAGCTGAGATCATATAGTTATAACTTGGGTATATAGATTCAGTCAATTAACCTAAAATGTATCCCAAGAAGGGATAAAATTGGGGACTTTATGGAAAGAAAAGAGGAACATGAAGTAAGTAGTTAAAAAAAGAGTGATTTGGCTTCCTTAGTCACACAGTCTCAGCTATCAAGCTATCACCAGGCACTTCAGCATTAGTTCGATTCCCAGCCTGGGAGGTGATCCACATGGTACAGCAGACCTCTCCTGCCTCGCCTGCTACTTCCCTCAGCAGTGTATTTCAGTTGATCTGCCTGTTCTGCTCCTCTCTCTGTCTGTTGTGAATCCTCTCACCCCACCTTCCCCCACATCCCTGACCTATACCTACCCCTGTTCTTCTATGCAAAAATAAATTTAAATTTAGGCATACACACACACACACACATTAGAACCATATGAACAGAGAAAAACTGAAGTGAAAGCATCAATGAATGTCCATTCAGCTTCATGATAACTGGTTCAGGACTGAAGATCCTGCTAATAGGTAGTTGCTTTCTGTCAGTTGCCAAACTGGACAGACCTCATCTTTTAACCAAAGTAGATCTTGTCAATATTATTTCAGGGCAGTCTGCCAATTCAGTAAATCAACTACTAAAAAAGATGATCAAGTCTTTTGCTAGACTAAATGTATTGGTCAGCCCAATCAAAATATCCTTTCATTCTCTGCAGTATACTATAAATATTTACTGAAAATTAACTGTACTAAAATCTCACTTAGAAATGAGCAAAACAGGTGAACACATCCATACAAAGAGCTTTGGTTCTAGAAACTGAATGGAGACTGTGGAGTATTACCTGGAGGAATTTGAAAGTAAAGGTTTTTTAGTGTTGCCTTTATAAAAGGTAATTTTTTGGTTAAAAGGAGTAACACATAGTGCACTTAAATCACCTTTAAGTATGTTTCCTCGTTAGTCTCAGCTTACATTTGCGACAACACTTTGCTCTACTAGGCCCTAAAGTGGAGTGCTCCATTCAGCGACGGCAGCACCTTCAGTAAGCTAGATGGAATTACAAATACTTGAACCTCACCCAAAATCTACTGCTTCTGAAATCCTGATTCCAGAATACACTAAAGATTGAGGAACAGTTAGTGTACACCAAATTCACCTGTAGTACTTAGGGCGTTATAGATTACTGCACCTCATGCCCAGAATCTCAGATTCAGTGAATCTGGAGGGGAGACAAACAATTTATATTTTCAACAAGTTTTCAAGCAGTGCTAATGTTGTTAGTCTAAAGGCCATACTTGATGAAGCACTGATTTATTAGCTATGCAACCTGGATTAACAGTACTTGAAAATCATCAGAAAGATTCTAGAAACACCAATCGGACTCCATGCCGGAACAATTAAAGTAGAATCTCTGCAGGTGAGGTCTAGATTTTGCCACTAGAAAACAAATTCCATTCTGATGTGTAACCAGGGTTATGGAAGCATGATTTAAGAAAATCATTCCATCTCCCTGTGCTACCCTTCAGCATGCAAGTAGAACGCTATTCTTCTTACTAAAAACCTTCGGGAATTTGAAGCAAAACTCATTTTAAGCTTTTTCTACATAATGCTCCCCCCAAAGCAATAGTAAAATGAAAAAAAAAAATCAATGAAACATATTATCTAGTATTATCTAGGTCAAAATAATATATTGAAACCCTAGGTATTCTGTAGAATTCAACTTAATAAGCAACCCTCAACTATATTGAAACTTTTTCCAACTGGGATACGTGTGTAAATAGAACTCAAGCAGTTTTCATTTCTTTAGGTAACACAAATACTAGTCACGGCATGCAGCTAAACCACTTGTATGGTAGTGGAATAGACATGTAAAAGCATTTTCTTTATTTACCTACTGAAACAAATGATAAGCTGTTGTCTGGCCCTGAGGACACTGCTGTCACTGGTCACGATGAAGCTTGTGACCTGTTCCTAGAGTGAAAGCAAATGGCGATTTATCTGGGAGAGCTAGCTCTTGCCATGTCTGGGAAGCTATGGCCTCTCTTATTAGAGCCTTCCATTCTGCAGGGAGCCACGGAGCTTAGGGGGTCTCTTTGTTTTGATCTTATTATTTTTTTCCATTATAATAAGCACCAGGTTTGTAAGTTGTTCTGTTCCCCAAACTAGTCTCCTGTGGTTTTTAAAGCTCTCCAAGTGCCACAAGTTTTCAATACCCCACCTCCCAACTCCCCTGCAGAATTTGTTTAAGTGACAAGAAGCTGGAAAAATACAGATGGCATAATTATATATTTTGCAGTTGATTAATCACCACAAAACATTAATCACATTTTGTATAACAATACATAATCAAATTCTTTATAGTAGAAATTAAGTTTCTTTTTGATAGGGAATGGATTCCTTTAGGATATTGACAGGGTTTTTCAGCATCTGTTTGGCTCCCATTCCACATCTGCATTTGATTTTGTCTGCTTTAGGGCTTAGTAAAATGTGGCTTAAAGGTTGTTTTATGACTATAAATGTACGTGCTAATAGAAGACTTAGTTGAGAAGGAAATATTTGCATAAGTTAGATATAATAAGTATATATTTTTCCTGCCATAGCATATTTCTTTAGTGAAAACCATTGGATTTGGTTTTCCTAATGAATAAACGTACTGAAATCAAATATAAATCATACATGTTTCTTTTTCTTAATAGTTATTGAGATAAATTCTTAATCTTGCAATCATTGTTATATTGTTTCAAGATACAATCTATGTATAACATATATGTGTTCTTATATATGTGTATATATAATGATTTTATTGCATAAGTGCCTAAGTATTTAATTATTATAAATTGACTATAAATTGTATGCACCCATTTTTATATACATAGAGATATTTATAATCATTTGCCAAATAACTATAATATACAAACATTATGTATATTATATTCAGGCATATACAGAATTAATATTGTCATACTTCTCCAAAATTTGGAGCTTACAAACTAAAATTATCATACCTAAGTAGTTCCAATGATTCGAAAATTATAATAAACTGCCTGCTTTATAAATATATTTATATATATTTTGCTTTATTATGCATCTAGGAGCAATTGAAGAATATAAATATACATTCTTTGTTTTCAATAGGAAGGACATAAGAATATGAAACAAGGAAATATTCCAAAACAACATATAAACAATAGTATAATAATTTAATAAACACATGATGTATGTGGTTCTATGTATATATTACACAATGATTACAGTTGGCCTATAGAACTCAAATAGAAATACATATGATCACATTACGCTGGCCTAATAGTGAGATTCATGTATATAAAGTATGGATACATGTGCAAAATTAATTCATCTCTGGTGTAACTGTTAAAAAAATGTAAAAGAACATAAATTTTGTTTGCATTATTCATATTAGAAAGAGGAGTATTGCCAGTGTAAATCTGATCACTGGAATGACAAGGAAAGTGTGTCAGTAATAACACAGGAAGACAGTCAGGTGAGCAAGGTAGAATAGGGGAGAAAATGAAGTGCCTGTTGAGAAAATGAAAATATAAATCTGAGCAGCACAAAAGAGCCACATTCAAGAATGGTTTAAAAGTGGGATTGGGGCCTTCCTGGTGTTGCAAGGGGTTGAGCGCCGCACTGTGGAGCTTCTGCAGCCACTGCAGCACAAGTTTGATCCCAGGCCAGGGAGAGGACCCACATGGTATGCAGACCTCTCCTGATTTGCCTGCTACTCCCCATCACTGGTGTATTTCAGTCAATCTGCCTATTCTGTTCTCCACTCTGTCTCTGGTGAATCCTCTCACCCCCATACCTCTGGCCTATACCCCAGTTCTTATATGCATAAATTAAAGCTTTAAAAAAATAAATAAAAGTGGGATTATTCACTTTGCTAATAAAGAAGTGATGTTTGTGTTCAGTTGTACTTTAAGAAATCGTAACCACTTAGACTTCTTTACCAAGTATAATCTAGAATGGTTAGTAACCCTTGTCAATTTTCCACTCAAATACCTGAATCTCTTGAATGTGTCACCTATGTAAGAGAGTTGGAGAAACCAGTAAGACCCCTTATCTACAGGGGCAAATGGCCCTGGGAGCCAGTAGGCCACAGTTCTCAGAGACCACTGCAGAGACTTGCTTAGCAGTTCTGCTTTTCTAATGACGTTGGTACCAGATTCTGCCCTTACTTCACATTTAGCCATTACAGTTCCGCATGCAGAAAGTTAGGTAAGGTTAGCTTGATAAGCTTGCTTTTGAACAAATAATTTGTCAGTCTATGTTGGGACCTGGGATGTTACTCATTTTGCGAAGCACTTTTACTACTGTGAAAAGCAGTATACAAATGAAATGACTGATGTCCTGTCACTAGGAACTTCAGGAAGAAGATCAAACAGAGCAGTTTCTTTTGAAGTAGGGATGAAGGGGTGGGGGATGTTAGATTTGACTTTTCTATCTATTATAAACCCTAAGACATCATTCCAGAAAGAAAAGAACTGAATATCTGAACAAGGCAAGGCACAATTTCTTAGCAATAGACACTTTCCAGTGAAAAACACGAAAGTTGGATTTGTAAAAATCCATTCATGAGGATTTTATTATATTTTTTTCCCCATCATTGGAATGATGTTATCTTGAGGGTTTACATATCTTGAGTCTTTTCTTTTTTTTTCATTTTGCTTCCATTGATCATAGTCATTTAATCTTTTCTTTTTTTTCAAATGTTCAGATTACCATTCCTAAAGACATTCAGTCATGAAAAATATTAATGAGATAATTTAGTAAACTGATGGCCATAAAATTAGTATATGAAATAAATTGCATTTCTGTAAAATAGGTATAATGGAAAAAATACACCTAATAATCACCAAAACTTAAGGATAATTGAGTATAAATCTTATAAATATGCAGAATTTGCAAGTACTTATAAAAAAAATCCATCTACATTGGAAGACACTAGAAATTACTTAAATAGAGTGCTATAGTATGTTTGTCAAATGGTAAGCAGTGTGAAAAGATATATTGCCCCCTTAAATAGGCTATAGATTCAATAAAATTCCAGTAACAATCCCAATGGACTATATCTTAATGATAAGTCAATTCTAAAATGTGTATGGAAGAGCAAAACATAAGAATAAACAATAAATTCAGATATGAAGAATAGTCAAAAAGTTACCAAGTATCAAGGATTATTGTGAGGTTATAGTAATTTTTTAAGTATGAGACTGTTTGAAAATTCTACTATCTATACTAAAAAGTAAAGATTGGTAAAACTGAATATGAATTAAAAGAATGGGCAGATATCAATATATGTTAAAACATGAGAAAAGGAGTAAAAAAGAAATGCCAATGTTTTTGTTACTGATGATATAACATACCTTAAGACTATAAATCTATCTATATAATTTTAATATTCCTAGTAAAATTCTTGCAGATTCACTTTTAATGTTAGAATTTGGTGAACTGGACATTTAGAAACTTGATAATTTAGTAAATTAACATTCAACCAATGTTTTTTAGTGTATTAACTCAGTAACAAAAGGCCAAACAAAGTTTATGAAATCAGAATCTCATGATAACACATAGATTTGTAAAATAGAAATGTCAACAAAGAGATGGGTGTTAGTGGCTATCAAAGGATTTGTGAAAGTCTTCCAGCTAGTTGGTATCTAAGCCAGAGTTAGACTAAAGGTGGACAGATTTCTCTTCTGGTGTCCTTTCAGCTCTGTGTTCCATGTTATAGGAAACAGGAGGAGATGTAACAACAGACACAATGTTCAGTTCACTAAAATATACTATATAATGACTCCAAATTACAGCAATGGTTATATCTGATGCAAGAGAATAGATCGGTTTTTATTTTCTTGTCTGTACTATTTTGTATTGCATAATTATTTTCAATTTACATGCATTATTTTACATTATGAGATATCAGCATAATTTATTACTTTTAATATAGAAAAGTACTAGTAATAATACCATGTAGCAACACATAGTCACTCTGTTGATTTATAGAAATCCACATTATAGGAATTAACTTACCTGCCTTATGGGGATGTACTTTTTTTTGTTCACTTGTACACTATGATACCAAATACATTTTAAACAGCAAAGTGTTATAATTTTATATTTAATTATGTCTCAAATAAGATATATTAGTGAGCTAAGTCAAGCGTATACTGATGTCATAAATAAACCCAAATACCCATGACTCCCATATTTCTTTTTCACATAGATATTGTGTATGTGTGATTGTGAGTTTGTGTGTGTTAGTGTTAGCTCAGGATAAGGATGGCTCTGCTCCACAGTACCCACTGATGGAGAAGAGGGGAACTAGAGAAACAGGATCTTTCATACAGTAAGTGAGATCACTTTTGTTCACTTGTCATAAGCCAGAACAGTGCATGACACTCACTTCAGGACACAAAACAAAAGAGAAGAAAAAAGAAAGAGTAGGTTATGGTAAACAACAGTGGTGTAAATCAAATGAGGTATTTAATTTTCTCCCCAAGTTAAAGAGAAATTTCAATGCTGGATGCCATTTTGGAAAACAAGCCTCTATACTTTTAATCTAGTAGCCCTTGGTTGCCTGTCAAATTAAAAAAGCAGGGGAGGGGAGGACATTCCTTTGACACCTATCAAACATCAAACACTGAGGATTAGAGGAGGACAAATGAGATAATGTATGTAAAGCACTTTGACTAACTCAGCAGGAAGGAGCCATCTACATTCAAGGAACTTTTTAAAAATATGCTGATAAAACAAGTCCTAGAAATGTAAAGCAAAAGAGAAAGGGAACAATTGCCATCTCCTCTCTACTTACCAAGGACCAAAAAGAATAGACTTTCCAATGTTGTTATCTCATGGTAATCCATTCCCTGAAGTTTAATTCTAGAGCTTTCCTACCATTGACCAATCCCATTAGGACAATGGTATCACAGTGGCAGACTGTACCCCTGAAATCCTTAGGATACTTACAAGGATACTCTTTACTTTGGTATCTTTAAAAGTTGTCATGATTAACAACTCCTGTATCAAATTAGTATCCACTCTGCTGTTCATGGACTAGATTTGCATGAACACACCACACAAATAGGTCAGTCCTTTCCATGTATGTATGGAAAATTTGTTGTTGAGAATTAAAGCTAGTTCCTTTTCTGAACAGGTAAGACTGTGTATAAAATGTAGCAATGCAGGGCCCTCCCTTGTGGCACAGTGGGTTAAGCAACACACTATGAAGCAAACCATAGCCACTGCAGTGTGAGTTCGATCCTGCCACCTGCTGGGAAGGTGACCCACATGGTGCAGGCAGACCTCTCCTGCCTCACCTGCTGCTCCCCTCAGCAGTGTGCTTCCATCAATCTGCCTGTTCTGTTCCTTGCTCTGTCTGGTGGATTCTCTTACCACCCCACACCTCTGGCCTGTACCCCAGGGTTTGTATGCATAAATAAATAAATATTTTTTTAAAATAATAAAATATAGCGATGCAAGTTCAGTTGTTTTCACAATATGAGAAATCTCTTTACAGAGAATATTTATAAGACAGGATTGAGACAACAACCTTCCCTAGATAGATAGGTGACATTTGCACTCATTCACAATTGTTTTCTTTTACTAAATTATAATTAACTTTCATTTTTCACTTACTTCCTAAAGAAGTAGGAAAAGTTGTACTGTAATAAGGTGGTTTTTAGAAAAGGCGGAAGTTTTAGAATTTTGGTTTTGCCCTAAGTGGGTGGAGCTGAGCAGGGAAAAAAGATTTTGTAGAGAGGAAGACAGAAGAAAGGGAGAAAAAAGGAAGAAGGATGAAGAGCAGCAAGGAGACCTGGAGGAGGCACGTGAAGCAGAGGGACATGTGAAGAAACTGTGCTTGCTTTTTGGTCTTGGACTGGTTGGAACAGATGTGGGTGAGAGACCCATGGGGAGGTTAAGAATGGCAGCTTTTATTTTAAATTTAATTTTGCTCTTTTCTTCCGGATTTGTCTGATTTTCTGACCCTTTTCTATGGGTCTCTACTAAAAAATCCTTTAAACTTGTGGCAGGCTTTTGGGCCTTGCTTTAAGCCAATCCTAATTGGCTAAAATTTACCCTCAAGAAAATGGGTAACTCTAAATGCTTAACTTAGTAACTATATTCTTTGTCTTTTCTGTATTATACCCTAATTATATTAAAGTTCCTTTCCATTAAAAGCCTTATATGTTTGTCTTAATATGGCAAATAGCAAAACTCATTCAGAGAGGGCAAGTTTAAAAATTCTGAGGTATCCCTCTCCCTACTCTGTAACAATACCATAACTAGCTAACACTTTTAAAAGTTAGTTAATTCTTTGACAAATAACTGAAAATAAAATTTCTATTATTTCTCAGAGCCTGACATCTGCAGGAAAATGGATCTCAGAGTATCAAAGTGAGGTACTAACCTGTGACCAAATGATTTTGTTCATATTATATTTCTTCCCACCTCCCACCTCCCCAAGAAAGCAAAGGGCTATAACTACTTAACTCAAAATGGCTGGGAAGAAAGGAATAAATGATGAGAAAATCAAAATGTTAAATGTCAAACACCATATAGACTTTGGGAGAAAACAGAATTGCAAGCCTTGAAATCAGAAGATTTCAAGAAAGAGCTCCATTTTTCTTGGAGATTGAGTTTTCAGCCCCATTATTTCCAATAATTTTTGAAAATATTTTTCTTTGTTCCTTCTCTCTTAATTTTATATATTTTAACTTTTTAATTGAATTGATTGAAGATCATTTGGCTCTAAAATTCTTTTTTTCTATGTGGAAAATCTAGAGCTCCCTAGAACATGATTGAGGGCTTCAGCCTGAACAGATAACCACTCGAGAGATCAACAGTTATTTTTTTTACATACATATCAAATAAGAATTATCTCTTTCCAAGTTTTACTTCTTTCTACTTTGTTTCTATAATGCATTTTCCAAATTCAGCTCATTTAAGCTACAGGAAACTCTGGCTTCCTCAGTTGACATATCACTCTATTGGCATTTTGCTTTTATGTTTTCATAATTAAGCAGCAATGTTTTCTCATCCACACATGCCCTGGAATCTTCCCCAAAGGACAGAAAATACATGGGCTGGAGAGTCATGAAAGCATTGTCTTCCTCAGGCACAAGTATGCAAAATGAAATTGAAATAATGAACACCTGTGACCTGGCACTTACCCCTAGCAAGTTCCTAGCGATCCTTCTCCTTTTGATCTGTTTATCAGGGAAGTGAGAGAGGGATACAATCTACCCAATTTTCCTTCCTTTTCTGCTTAAGGTTTCTGTAGATCTAACTAGTCCCACTTTGTACAGGTTAGGCACCACTCAGAAACTCTTTGATGTGCAATTGGGAACAATTAAGTTTCTTTTCTCTGAAATTGCCTCCTTAAATATTCCTTTAGTTTAAGCTCTTTTCACTCCATGTTATTTTAGAAAAAAGAGAGAGAGAGAGAGAAAGTACAGATGGTAGTAGAATGAGTTTTAAGAGAGTTGAGAATAAAATGTTTTATGAAACCACTGGAAATTCAAGAAACTTAGGACCTAACCAAATTTTAAAACATGAGATAACTTATAATTTTAGGAAAGGACTTTGCAGGGTACTGAGAAAGCACAGCTCAGTGAGGAGGTATAGCATACCATACACAGGGATCCTGAAAGATAGCAACCCCCGCCCCGCGCCCAAATAAAAATGATCAGGAAAGCTCTTACCAAGATGTGTCACTGAGGCACGTAGATGAATTGAAGCTGAAGTCAGTATTGACTCTACAGGCTCACAGGAAACCAGACCACTTTTTTTGTGACCTAGAAGAATAAAAATTGGGGTATTACCCAGAATACCCAAAACTTGGAGTATTCATTTCTTTGAAAAACTTTTATCAGAGAAAACTAACTATGTCAGGGCAGAAACTAATTACGGGGCATCTTGCTTTTTTTATCTGAGTCACCCTACTCTCACCTTGACATGTGAGTCCCCCCTCTGCTTCCCTTGATGCCCCAGCCCCTCCCATTCCGTAGCTCCGGGGTATAGCTGATCTATATCCTCATTTTGACCCATTTGCTTTGTAATCTGCATTCATGTAGATCCTCTATAAGTGCATAATTAAATTTGGTTTTTTCCTCCTACTAATCTATCTGATATTAATTTGATTGCTCCACCAGTCCAAGAAGAACCTAGGGGGTTGTACGACATTCCCTCTCTGCCCCAACATTTCTCATCTCTGCGTCCATCAGCAATACTGTTTCTGTCTGATTAATACTTAAGAGTCTGTGAAAGAAAAGTGTTTTGAAAAGAAAAAATGTTCCATTACCACAAGGATAAACAGTGTGTGTGTGTGTGTGCGCCCGCGCACGCTTTCAAAGCACTGATTTAACCAATCTGTTCACTTAAAACTTGAAGAAACAAAGTGCAAAAGTTGTCTAAATAAACTTGTAAGAGCCAAAACTAGACATATCCCCTCCTGGTTCCCAACTCTGCTTTCTGTTTTTGCATAAGACACAGCCTTTGTCTCTTGGCACCAAGCCAGGAAAGTCTGGCCTGGGTGGGAGTGGTGTTGGTAATGAAGGTAAATGGTTCTGAGAGGGGAATTGTTAAGGGGGTGTGAGGGATGGAAATCTTAATACTTTCAGTACACAAAAGCCTGCAAAAAGTGGCAGTGTGACCATTTGACAGCAGATCAGATTTCTGTTTTGCCCAAGTAAGAACTGAATTATTCTTCTGGAGGTAGGAAACACAGCTCTTGGGTTCCTTCTTAGTCAATGCTGTTTGCTGAAGATAGTGGGAGTGAATAGTGGACAGGAGGTAGTAGGGCCTTTGGTGAGTTGATGGGTTAATGTGAGAATCCTTAACCTTGGTCCAGGGTCTTTAACTTTGTTAGAAACTTTTACTTGATTATTCTCTGTTTTAACCAACACCTTCCATTTGCATGAAGTGCTATAGATCCTATGTTTCAACCTCTCCATCCTTGGTAGTCAAATCCATCCACTTGATGACCTATTTTCTGAAGCAAAGGTCAATTGTCTTCTAGTATATTTTAGGACACTTTTCACAGCTCTAGTCAGCTCTTAGTGGCTCAAAAAATGCATGAGGATATTTTACAGAATTGATTTCACTGTCCATAAAATTAAAGGTGAATCATTTAGACAAACAATTGTATGTTCCAGCCATCAAAAGAGTTGTGCAGAATTCTAGTGGACAGATTGGCTTCATGGCCTTTTTGACAAAGCCAGTTAGATCTCAAAGGAAGTGAAGTTCAGCCATCTTTACAGCTCAGGGAAGGGAGCCATGTCTCTTGCTTTCATAGCAGGCTGCTCCGTGTTTGCTCTCCCTGCTCTGGTGAACGCTTAGGTTTGCAGCAGGCCCTATAACATTACCATGCATAACAATCTGTCACTATTATTCATGGCTTTTCTCCAGTCTCCATACTTTTGACATTGCCATTAAAGAGATTCAGTGTGCTTAGTAGCTCTTTAAAAAATAAATAATTGAAACCTAAATTATATTAAACCGGGCCAATGCTGACCCCTTCACCTCAGTCCATTGCTATCTCCTTAAATGTATTCCTTCTTAAATCATATTGTAATTTGAAGATGCTGAAGTCTAAGTTTTTTGACTCAAATGCAGTTTCTTCTGATGCATAATTCATTTTCACTTTGTTACTGGTGCTGCACACGCAATCGCTTTTTTGGCAGCTAAATGTAGGATGAAATCAACAACTCTGTAAAGGGTGAGGAATCAGAGTGGACATCTTGGCGGAAGAAATATTAAGCATGTCACAATGTTTTGTACTCTGTCTGGTGAAATGGAGACAAAAACTTCCAACAATCCTCAAGTTAATGTGAGAGAATGGCATTTTACGGCTGAAAATTATCTACCACTGATGTCATGCTGATGTTGCATTTAATTATTTTACCCGTCACAGACAACGATGACTTTTGAATGTTTTCAAGCCTCACAATTATTGGATGAACATCTTCTTGGCTTTCTGCTGTTGTTAAGAAAGAGAATGCCTTCTGGTTTGTCTGTCACTCTTTTATTCCTTAAGGGTTTAGAATTCCCAGTGAAAACATGTGACCTTAAAATAAAAAGAAACTAGACAGATATGTCTCCAAGTGATGAGGTTGTCAATATAGATGAGAATTTGGATGTTTGGAAAACTAGATACATTTAGACTTGCAATAAAGGCAACTGAAATTAAGTTGGTTTTAAAATATGGAAGTTACCTAATATCATAAAAATCCAGAGGACTCTTGAAAAATCATATTGTGCCATTTCCTCAAAACAGTTGTGAAATCAGAAAGCATTCTACAGGTGCCTTTACACTTTTTTTTTCATTAAAATAACAGGTAAAATTTAATAAGGTGTGCTAAATTAATATCAGAATATATTTGAAATGTCTACATTTTTTAAAGTATATTGAATTAAGACATTTAACCAGAGAGCATCAAAAAAAAAAAAAAGAGTGTACTGCCATATTTCCTAATCCCTACTCCCTCTCCTCTTTCCTATACTTATGAAATTCTTCCAGTAACTCAGCCTTCAGTACCTACCTGTTCTGCAAGGCAGTTTTAAAGTACTAGGTGATTAGGTCCTGAGATGTGAGCATACCAAATACATGGGTTATCTATTGGTTAAATTTCTGAATAGATGACCATTATATAGACTGTATATGTGTATTGTGTGTGTATGCACACGTGCAGGTGTGTGTGTAGATTTAGATTACAAGGGAAGATTAGACAGTTTTCGTAACATTTCTATTAATTAAGTTAACATCCCCATTATTGGTTTACTAGATTATCCCACTGTATTTCATTGGTTCATTCTAAAGGAAGAATCTTGAAAGAAGACAGCTAAAGACAAATTTTGAGAAATAAGGGGAAAACAACCCAAAAGGTTAACTGGTTAGAGGAGTTGTTTGATCAGAACTGATTAAAAAAAATAAATCTTTGTAACTTGATGCAAGGACAATGAGTGATCAAGGCAGGGCACAGAGGAATACATGGTCTTTTCTCTTTCTCATGTATTCAGAGTGACAAATTTGAGATGGAAGAGATTTATGAAGTTCAAGGGTAGCTTGGAGATAAAATTTAATCAATTGGTCAACATATCTCTATTGAATCTTTTCAATAGGCAAGCCCTGTATTATGCACCAAAGGAATACCACAAAACTGAAAGACGGTCAAGAGACCCACTTGAATTTTGGGGGGAACATGACAAATAACTTTAAGTTCAGAAAGAGACACTGGATATATGGAAGCAGAAATCTCAAATGAATGCTTACAATTTACCTCTTGAGTCAAAATCCCTTTTGAGTTACAGGCGACATCATACACTTTGGGGTTCAATAATATTAATGCAAAATTGGCATTAGGCAAGAGAGTTTTGGGCTGTATGGATGTGTTTTCTGGCTTGTCATTGAAAAAACTAGTAAGAAAAATTTTTCTTAGCAGGTCATTTGTTTCCTCCTGAATTTGATGAAGGGCAGCAGAGGTTTTTCAGGTAGCACAGTGTGGAAAATCATTGACCCACCCATTTCAACAAATGTGAAGACAACAAAGAGTCATTTGGATATTGTGGCTCCCTGAGGATTAGTATAGATTTATGATACTTAGTAGCTAAGAAAGTTACTCAGAGCTGGAGGTTCTGGAAAGAAGCTCATGCAATCAAAAAGAAGTTTGCTTTTTGATCTTTTCTCAAGGATCTCTTCTGGCATTCTTGCCATCTCTCTTCACTTTCCACTTTGCAACACTGTCTTCTCATCCAACCACTGATCCAAAAGGTCTACCTATGCTATGACAACCAAGTGACAGGTAACATAGATTATGGTGTTAATATCTGTTAAATATGAATTTGCAAAGACAGATCAAAATCACCAGGATCGAGGGGACTTCCTGGTGGCACAAGGGGTTTAGCACCACATTGTAGGGTTTTTGCAGCCACTGCAGTGCGCATTCAATCCTGGGGCCAGGGAGGGGATGTACATGGCACAGCAGACCTCTCCCGCCTCGCCTGCTGTTCCCCTCAGGAGTGTATTTCAGTCGATCTGCCTGTTCTGCTTCCCACTCTGTCTCTGGTGAATACACACACACATGCACACACAACCAATCCATCCACCTACCCCCCCCACCCCCCCTCACCCCCTGGTCATACCCTAGCTCTTGTATGCATAAATAAAATCTTTAAAAAGAAAAAAAAAAAACACCAGGGTCCAAATTAGGAAGTTGAGAACAATGCAGCAGTGCAGATTAGCAAACGAGGAGCAGGTGGGCTCCATAACAAGAACTAAAAGGGTAGGTTAACAAACAAGGAGAGGGCCGGCTCAAAAAAAGGAAAGAAAAAGTAACATCACTCCCAAAGGTGTAAGCTCACATGGGATTTTCCTTCTCTATGACCTGCAGCATCACTTGTACATTTCTAAAATTTAAATTATCACCTTGCTCAAAATTTTGTTGTCCTCTAGACATTTAGAAACAAAACTGATTTTGTCTATCACTATTTTAATATGTTAATAATGTATGAGCACTTCCTTAAGAGTTACCTTGGCCTTTATTCCCATTCATCAGAATAGTGCATCAAACTGTTCATCCTGTCTCAAATAATTTTCAGGTTAAAGTGATATGTGCCTATTTTTGTCATCAGGAGGGAAAAGAAATTTGATCTAGTGTGATGTACAACAAGTTCCTCCTCCCCTACCCTATCCCCCCACCCCCACCCTCATACCAAAATGAGACTGCTGACTCAACCAAATCAAGGAATATTATAGAGAAAAGAGAATGAATCTATCTATCTATCCAACTAATCAAATTCATACTGTAGACTTGACAGCCCTAATACAGACTGAATAAATGTACCCTAAGTACATGGGAGGCTCCAGTGGCATCAAAGTGATGTCATCTCTCATTGTCAGTTGAGCCCAGATAAGGTAACACATTCAAAGGAAGCATTTGAATGGATACAGGGACTGTCATGAACATCCAGTCCCCAAAGGGAAGTGAGATATATGAAAGGATTAAGAGCATGTCATATCTGTCCACCAATACAAAGCATTGTGAGATACCATCAAAATGGAAAATTGCACACTCATGGAAGAGTTTCTCTTTACAAGACATCCTTTGTTTAATTTTTATACAAAAATTGACAGACTGTCATAGAGCAAACTTAACTATATTGGCTGGGACTTATTTTTATGGATCTCAAGGTCATAACATTGTTTTACTTATATTATTACTCAAGTTAGTCATTTACCTTCATCACCTGAAAAGGTGCTTTTGCTCAAAGACAACAACCACCGGAAAATAGGAGATGATCTTGGGAACTTGTAGAAGCAGGCAGCAAGCAGCGCGGGCAGACAGGTAGAGAGTCCTGGAACTCTCAGTGGTTTTTTCAGGCTTTTAATGACCTGCTATATCATTTGTAGTGAGGCAACCAGGAAAGGGCAGGCAGGCTTACTGGGGGGCCAGAAGAGTGGGAGACTTCCTAGCCCCCATGAATCTTTACTCTGGTGTGGTCTTGTGGCCTCTCTGCCACACCACCCCTTGCCACCTAACGTCCTCGCTATGCCGCCCTTGTATGCTCAGCGTCCAGGCTCAGGTATGCCCACTTCCACACGCCCACACCATACGCCAGGTGTCCAGCATCAGGCATGCGCACCCCGAGTCCACACTCCCAAGCACCTCCTGCAGTTAAGGTCACACATGAGGCCAACAGTGCAAAAACCTGAGCAATCTTCATTTACCCTACTGACCTTATATTCAAAACTTCCACCTTCCTCCTGGTAAGCCTTAGTCACAAACAATCTTGCATACCAGCACAATCTAGTAGAGACAATTAAACACCGATTCTGGCATTTCTCTGTCGTAATAGTGATGAGGTTCCGTGTGTAGGCACAAGAGGGCATTTAAGGTGCACACCCTGCACTCACATACCATGAGCACTTCCTTTCTCGTCAGACCTGGTCTCCAAAATTCTGTTTTTGGAAATCTCTCCCTCTTTTATGCCTGTACCTTTGTAGGGGCAGAGAAAAGTTGTTACGCTTTTCTGCCCTCCCGCCATTGGTGTAATGATGAACACCTGCAGGCCTGCATGCGTGCCTAAGTGGGCATGCGCAAGTGGGCGCGCCTGGGCTTAGACACGGGCGCATAAGAGTGGCGTCACAATGACGCCAGCGGAGCAGAAGAATAGGAGAACAAGAGCAGCAGAGTGGGAGAGCAGACCAGAAGCAGAAGCAGCAAAGCAGCCTAGACTGAAGATATGCCAGGAGCTAGGAGAATGTGGGGTCTGAGAAAAGTTAATCAGGCTTTTCCACCCTTCTGCCACTGCTGTAATGATGGACACCTGCGGTGCTGCACGCCTGGGTGGGCATGCGCACGTGGGCGCACCTGGGCTAATGCACGAGGTATATAAGGCTAGCCTCACGGGGACACCGTGTGGTGTGGCAGAGGTGCTGGCAGCGTGGAAGAAGCCAGAGTGTTGCCGTGGAGTGTGAGGGATAGCATGACACGGCGAGGATAAAGAGACTGCTTGAACCAGTGATGAACTTACCTGGGGGATGGTTGCAAGACAGAGGCCTGCCAGCCTGCTGGTCCTCCGGCTCCCCTGCCTGCCGTGTACCTGGTGACCTCATATAATAAAAGCGTAAAAAGCCACCGAGGGCTTCAGGACTCCTTCCTTTACCCCGTCTGCCAGAACAAATGAGAACTTGCTCTGTGCCCCATCCTGCCGCCAAGACTTTACAGTGCTATATTTAAAATTCAAATATCACTGGTCAAGTTTTCAGACATAATGTACTACATACTTTAGGAAAAATGATTTTACTAGATCTCTTGCTCTTGTTATTGGAGAAATCATGCTGCTCATGATTATGGTTTACCTGCAAGTGGGAGAAGATGGGTGCTGGAAGGGGCTAAAATGAATGCTGATTTTGAAAGGACAAGGGAAAATAAAGACAGCTTCAGTGATGTCATGAGTTTGCAAGTGTTCATTCTGACCCCTCCATTTTGGGTAGATCTCTGCTCACCTCCTCCTGGAGGTTAGGACTGGATGATTTTCTTTTCTTTGTGAAATGATATTCAGCAAACACAGCACATGTGTGGTGTATGAAAGGAGAAGAATGCTACAAGCTCTCAAAGGGGTGTTGGAAATTATAGGTAGCGAAAATGTAATTATCCAACTTGGAGTTTTTCCAGGCCGGATCCACCTGATCAGAGACATTAGAGCAAATGCATTACACTTTTAAAAAGTCTCCTGCCGGGCTCACTGAATGAGAGTAATATCATATTGCCTATGGTTCTGGTAAATAAAAAGCATCATTAACAATAACACAATGTGAAGAGCCTGCTGAAATGATATACTGTATTTAGCCATGATGGTGCATCAAAATCATGAGCCTGGCTTCGGAAATGGGTGGACGCACTGGAGGGGCAAACAGTGATGATTAAAAAATGCAGTCAGAACAGGAGCAAACTCTTTCTAGCTTATTCTCATAGAAACTTTCCTCTTCAAAAGCAATCATACTCTGAAATTTATTCCACTTCAGAATAGGAGAGCCTTTTGTACTGAACATGTGAATAAAAACATTCTATTCTGGCACAGTGGCACAATCACCAAACCAGTGGTGAATGTGCTTGCAGGGATGAGTCCCTGGCTTCATCCAGAGGCAGCACAGGTGGGGATGAAAAGAGGGCTCAATGATGGTTGAGGAGCAGTGTTGTGTCAGTCCCTATTTCAACTCATTTCTGTAAAAAAATCAACAAGATGTTTTAAGTATCTTTAATCTAGAGATATTATCCATGATAGCATGAGTTATGAAAGAAGTGTGGCGTACTCCCTGTTCTCAAAATGATAGTGATGTACTTGGACGTACGGGATTATAATATGGAAAATAGTTAAACAAATGTGCTCAATTATTAAAATAAAATAGACATAGGAATCCGGTAATGGAAAAGTCATGAACAGTGAATGGTATCAATAAAAATGTAATATAGATTTTGAATTTAGATAAATGCAGAGTTGAGAGCAGCTGGTTGCACCTGTATGTTTTCCCAGTTTTGTTTTGTTTTGTTTTGTTTTGACATATTCCTTCAAATTGCAACTTGGTATATAACTTAGATTTGGGAAAAAAAATAGAAGCAACAACAGCATAATTTGTTATTGTGTTAAATATGTACTGTGTCAGATATGTTGTATAGAGAAGGATCATAAAGAGTTTATAATTATATTTCAACTGTATTGAAACTACATGCAACTGTATTATCTACTATACACCTAAACTTCCTATCAAGCTAATTTATGGAATATCTACTAACATCATCTCTAACATTCATAATATCTATTATTCTCATTCCCAGATGAGGAAACAGTACCAGTAGTCAGAGATATCCAGGGAAGAGGGAATGTGGAGGACCTGTTACTACTTCTACTAGGCTCAACACCAGACTTTTTCTACCACCACACTACCCATATAGACCTGCCAAGTAGAGGAAGAAGTCTGAACAAAAGTATTGAGAGACTCACAAATGTGTGCAGTTAGTGATCAGTGTGCATGCATAAGAATAGGCTAGAGCTTTGTATTGTAAAAAGAAAGAGATGAAGAATCATAAGTATCTCCTTGGTGTGATTATATCCTGATGACTGTTCTTCAAGGCAATAGTAGTTTATTTCTGTCCACTTTTTCTCCCTCCTAAGTATCAGCCACCTCCTGAATGAAGATTCGATGAACATGGACACCCTGAGGCCCCAGAATTATCTTTTCAGTTGAGAACTAAAGGTCAACAAAGATTACCATGTTAAGGTGGATAATGTTGAAAATGAA
The DNA here is from genome assembly GCA_019455555.1 of Galemys pyrenaicus. NCBI lineage: Eukaryota > Metazoa > Chordata > Mammalia > Eulipotyphla > Talpidae > Galemys > Galemys pyrenaicus. Next base: position 3,713,631 of record JAGFMF010011464.1, read on the forward strand.
CACCAGTTATCTTAGAGAATGGTCATTTTAAGGCTGGTGCAAAGGATGAGCTGCATATAGTTGAAGAAGTCAAGCAATTCCACCCTTTCCTTGGTTTTAAGCATGGGATGTTTTCATAGAACATAGTAGTTGTGATGGACAGATAAATAGAAATGATGGGGATACAAAATTGAGCAAGTGAAATAAAGTCATTAAACGCCTAGACATCATTTGAGGCAACCAAGTCAGGCACCTTGTCATTAGATATTTCTCTTCTGTGTCACTGAAAGCTAGAATAACAGCCATGCATTTCCTCTATCGAGTCTATAGTATGTTTTGTTTCACTCTAGGAAAAGTTAACTCAAACATAAATGCACCTTTATGGGAACGCATTTGTCAAATTACCTTTTTCCTTGACCAGCATGACTTCAGAGAACATGAAGGCACTGATGTTCCTGAATGCAGGTAACTTTTAAATAGAAAACTGAGCAGTACACAAAGGAGAAGAGAAGAAAAAATATAGTATAGACATTCTTTCTTCAAAGTGGGTCTTTGACCCATTCTGGTGACAATTGATTTACTTTTTCTGATAACTTCATGTTCTTTTGAAGTGCAGAAATCCAAATCAGTTCCAAGTACCCTGAGTGATTCTGCAATCTGCAAACCAGTCAGGAACACCTCTGCATCACTAATCAAACCTTGAAATTTTCTTTCTTAAGTATATTTCTTTCCTTCCTTTAATCTTCTAAGCCAACTTTTCTTTTAAATTTCCATTTAAAACCCTTTCCTGTTGCAGAATTCTGTAAGATCCAGCAAAATTTCTATCACATCTAGTAACCTCTCTCTTATTGTAACATCTCAGGCTCATTCTCTCAAATTTTCATTGAGTTCACTTGTCAAATAACAAATGTGCTGTGATTGTGGTGATGGAAACAAGACCAAATACAGTGCAGACAATATCAGTATTGGGATTTATATATATAAAGAACTGGAAATCACCTCAATACTTTGATCAGATAACTCAGTGTATTCTGCTATATTTGGGGACTAAGTATGATGTCACTCTGTGTGTGTGTTGGCATTATAGGACTCCTCCCTACTCCATCTTTTGATACTTATGTTCTACTGTAAGAAGATTAAAATGTATTTGGAAAGACTACATAAAAGACATCATTTCAGTCAGTATTTTAGAACTCTCCCATTTTAAATAACTAACCATATAAAAATTAAAATGTGATTTTAAATCCATCATAGAATGAAAAAGAAAATTAGTGTCCTTTGGGGGTTTGATAAAAGAATGGGAAACCAGAGGGAGAAGGAAAAGTCACATCACATTGCTGCCAAGGGAGTTTTCGCTATTTGAAGGACTAACAGATCACGTCATTCTACTCCCAAATACATATATTAAATTAAAAAGGTCTATGTGGAAATGAACAGGTGCTAAAAAAGACAATGGAAGAGCTATTGACATTTGGACCAGCAGTAATCCAGGATGTGACGTCAAGTGATGTCAAAGAAGTGAGATCAAGGTGATATGAAAGAGTAAATGAGACAGTCATGTAAGATCTTTTGGGGGTAGCTCCAGATGTGGGGATGATATCTGTAGAGAACCATGGCTGGGAATTGATTCTTTGAGGACCTGAATATAGGCCAATGTCAACACCATCTCTGCAGTGAAAGAAGTGGTAGTGTCTCATGCGTCACATAGCTGTTACTCAGTTGATGCAATTTCTAGCAGTTCTTGAATTTGTATATGCAGTGTAGCCATCGGTGACTCTTCATCAGAGGTTACATACTTGACTTTTATTTTTGGTTTAACATTAGGATTTAGCACCTTCCTGGTGGTGCAGGACTTAAGGCTCAGAGCTACTTTTAAGGCTCAGTGCTGCTTCTACCACCACGTAAGCCTGAGTTTTGTCCCAGCCAGGAGCTAACTTACATGGCACACCAGACCTCTCCTGTATCCCCCACTGCTCCACCTCAGGAGTACATTTTAATATATATGCTTGTTCTGCTACCCACTCTGTCTCTGGTGAACCCTCTCACCCCTACACCTCTGGCCTGCACCCCAGTTCTTGTATGCATAATAAATACATATATAAAATTAGGACTTAGTACTGAATTTTGTTCCTGTGGGTCAGGTCTTATTTATTCAACTCAGTAGAAATTAAGGTTAGAAATTAAATTTTTGCAAATCTATTTAGTGACTGAGAATATAAGGTGACTGGATTTTCATGTGTTTCTAACTTTGAGGTGAGACAACACTTGTACAAATTGTACACTTTCAGAGAGTGAGAGTAAAAATAAAATATGTTTTAGTTTTTTTTTTTTTTTTTAATGACAATATTATTGATCCTGCTAACCATCTGAAAGAGACTTTGAGGCTCCCAGGACCACACACTGAAGATCCTTAATCTAGAGGAAGCATTCACTGGTGTGATTTGAATATATAGGCCTCCACAAAAAGGAAGCTGCCAATAGTATCTCCTGCTAAGATCTCCAAGACAAACAGATCCCTTGAGGGAATAGAGGACTTAAAACAGCACTTATCCTAAGGCTACAGTACACAGAGCTGAAGAAATCTGAGTTAAAGTATCCAAGAGTAAGACAAAATCCAGAGGTCTAGGTCTGCACAGGATGGCAGGTTGCAAACAATACATAGGAAGCCAGGGGCCTGGGTTTCAGACTGATGAGCCTGACATTAGTCTGATCCTGAAATATTTTGGAGAAGAGGGTTAGAAAGTCTTCCTGAATTGGTAAAGTAGAACTGAGGGGAATTTTGTAAATATTTGCAACACAATTATGATAGACAAGAAAGATACTTTAAGAAGAACTGCATGTCAAAGTTTATATCCTTAAAAATATCCAATAAGAAAAATACCAAAGTCCAACAAACAAAAGAGAAAGGCATGAGGGAGTAAGTAATATAAATGTGAAATCGGTGTACAATATCATTAATAAATACAAATTATGAGATAAAATGTCCGTCAGTTTCCACTTCTCACCCATGACTTTGACAAACCTTGAACACAAGAAAACACAGCTAGTAGAGCGGTAAGATTTTTAGTACAAGCATGATAGCACTTCCAAATCTTGCTTTTTCTCAAAAGGAACTTGATTGAGGCACCTCAAAAAACTAGTTTCAAGGTTACCCCAAGATATCATGAAAAACATTGTTGAAAACTTATAGCTATTAAATTTTTAAAAATGAAGGCTTAGTAGTAAAAATCACATAAATAGGTCCTCCCTGGTGGTGTGGCAGTTAAAGTCTCAGCAATATTAAGCTATCATTGCTGGTCACTGAAGCATGAGTTTGATCCCCAGCCAGGGAGTGACCCACATGGCACAGCAGGCCTCTCCTGCTGGTCCCCTCAGCAGTATATTTCAGTAGATCCACCTGTTCTGCTCCCCACTTTGTCTCTGGTGTACCCTGCAACTCTGGCCAGTTCTTCTAGGCATAAATAAAAATAAATCTTTTAAAAGAATCACACAAATAGATAAATAAGTTTAGTGAAAGGAAAATTCTTTCTTATGGCATCATACCTACTAATAAATACAGAATGAATGATGGAGTTAGAAAATCACCACTTGGTAATCACCTTAGACAAAATGATTCCAATGTCAACAACAAATGCAAACATCTAAGAGGAACAGGATATTTAGATGGACTCTGAGTATCTTCTAGCAGAAGTATTTATTATTCAAAATGAAAAAAAAATGTAGTAACTGAAGCAAAAAAAAAAAAAAAACCTTGGCAGACACATTTCCAAATGCTCAAAGTAATGGGGCAAAGAAGCCTTATGAACTTGGTAGTGGGCTGGTTGATGGACAACTCAGGAACCCTAGACCTGCCTGCTTCACATGTCTCTCTGCCCCTTGTGCCTCCTTCAGGTCTCCTGCCTCTTCATCCTGCTTCCTTTCCACTCCGGTCTCCTCCTAGCTTCTACTCTTCCCTGCTCAGCTCCACCCTGCCTTGGGTGGCAAGAGAACTTGCCTTTTCCTGGAGACCACCCTGTTACTCATCCACCCATAAAGACAAAACAGACTCTAGCCTTAAGACCTTCAATAGAAAAGAATTTTAATACAATTAGTATGCAATAGAGAGAATATTTTCCAAGAAAAGAATATAGTCTTCAAATGAAGCGCTCAAAGTTACCCATCCCCTTGTGGGTAAATGCCCAGCCAAACACATCTGGCTCACAACTGAGGCCTGAAAACTTGCCACAAGTCTAAGGCACCTTCTTTTTTTTTTTTTAAAGATTTATTTATTTATGCATACAAGCACTGGGGTACAGGCCAGAGGTGTGTGCGGGTGAGAGGATTCACCACAGAGAGCGGGAGCAGAACAGGCAGATCAACGGAAGTACACTGCTGAGGGGAGCAGCGGGCACAGCAGGAGAGGTCTGCCATGCCATGTGGGTCCCCTCCCTGGCCCGCAGCAGGGATCGAACTCATGCTGCAGTGGCTGCGGTTTTCTCCATAGTGCATTGCTTAACCCACTGCGCCACCAGGGAGGCCCTAAGGCACCTTCTTACAGAACCATAGAAAAGGGGCAGAAGGGGCCAGAGAAGTCTGGGAGGAAACAGCAAAAGCAAATTATAAGTCAAGATAAAGGCAGCCCCGATCTGTGTCCCCATAGGTCTCTCACTCATGTGTCTTTTAAGTATCTTCTTCCATGCCCCCAAGTCCCTGGCACACACCCAAAACTCAGAAGCAAGTGTGGATTCTTCACATGTCCTCTGTTCCACTTGCCTCCTCCAGGTCTTCTCCCAAGTTCTTTTAGCTTCTCCAGGTCTTTCAGCTCTGTGCTTCTTCAGGTGGAGCAGGGCACCTGGGATTACACTGTTACAAACTGAGAATATTTAGCATCTCTTAAATTGTATTCTTGCCAAGAGACTAACCTGAGTCTAACTGTGAGGAAATCCAAGGAGTCAACAACAATCAACAACAAAATAGGCTGCTTTTATTATTCAAATTATTTCATAAGAGACAAAAAAAGGCTAAAATGCTATTAATCTTTTTAGTTTAAAAGATACAGTGAGTGATGTCATGATTACTAAATACAATGCCAATCTCAACTGGATCTTGGAAATGTTAAAGATTAACCTTGGACTAATGGTGAAATTTGAAATGGGTTATAGATTGGGTATTATTTTTTCAATATTAAAATTTCTAAATTCATTAACTATGCTACAGGAAATTCCCATATAATGGAATTCATTTTTTTAAAACAGCAGTATATATGTTTTAAAACAGTAGGATATCATTGCATATTGTGACTTCAACCTTATAAAACAACAGCAGTAATATGTTGTCTACTTATAAGAAAAAAAGGCAGATGAATGACACCAAATAGTATCAAAATTACACCAAATAGTAATTTTGTATTTTTATAAGTAGTAAAATTAAAGTTTTTTATTTTTGTATACTTAACCACACTTTCTAATTTTTTATGGTAAATATGAACTTCTTTTATAATACAGCAATAAAAACCAACTTTTATTTTAATTGCTTAATGAAATATCAATCATCTATGAGGAAGTCAGGAGGAGGGGAAATTTAAAGCTTTCTAGGACATAACTGTACATACATATTGTTACAGGGCAGGGAGAGGGGCACCCCAGGACCCCCAAACTTGCCCTTTCTAAATGGGTTTTGCCATCTGCTGCAGTAAGACAAACATATAAGACCTTTAATGGAAAGGAACTTTAATACAATTAGGGTACAATACAGAAAGGACAAAGAATATTGTTCCCATAAGTTAAGCATTCAAAGTTACCCATCTCCTTGAGGGTAAAAGTTTAACCAAATAGGATTGGTTCAAAGTGTTAGGGGGAAAGACCCTCCTGAATGGATTATACAAATAGGTTATGGACTTCGACCCCCATTCCAGACCTACAAGATCCAAGGACTACAAATCCCATAAGGTCATTATCGAAGAGCGGATCACTGGGACCTGAGGGTGGAGTTGAGCAGCCAGGCTGAATATAAAAGCAGACACATGGGCCTTGGGGGGGTCGCTTTTTCCTTGGGAGTCAGCTCTCAGCACTCTCCAGCTCCAAGGAACTGGTAGGACATTTACGGATCTGTATCCCTCTCTTCCCCTTGTGTTATTCACTACGCTATTTCTCCTTCCCTTGTAAATAAAACCCTTTATTAACCTTTGTTGTNTGTGCCTGCAGTTGGGGCATTATAAGTGCAGTTCGAGCGCGCGGGTGAGGACCCAGTCAGGCAAACCCATTTTATATTAGGGTTGCCCTGTAACAAAAGCAAGGCCCAAAAGCCTTCCACAAGTTTAAAGGACTTTTTAGTAGAGACCTAAAGAAAAGGGTCAGAAAGAGTCTGACAAATTTGGGAGGAAAACAGCAAAATTAAAATTAAGATGAAAACTGCCATTATTAACCTCCCCATGGGTCTCTCTCACCCACATCTGTTTTAACTAGTTTAAGACCAAAAAGCAAGCACAGTTTCTTCACATGTCCCTCTGCTCCATGCCTTCTCTAGGTCTCCTTGCTGCTCTCCATCCTGTTTCCCTCTTCCTCCCTTCCTTCTGTTTTCTTATTTCCTCTTGCAGAGTCTTCTTATCCCTGATGAACTCCACCCACTTAGGGCACAACTGGGATTCTGGAACTTCCCTCTTCTTGGGGACCACCCTGTTATAATATCAGGAAATAAATTTAGTTGTTGCAGGAATTTGAGATTTCAGCTCAAATAAAGTAAATATTGCTAGTTATTCTAAAAGTTTGTATCGAAAGGGCTAGTGACCCAGGTTAAAGGAAAATAAAGTGTCATGAAGGGTGTAGAATGCAATGGATGGCATCAAATATGATGAAATGGACTTCAACTAGCAAAAGAGGTTAAAATTTCACAACAGCCATCCTATGATTACTTTGTGGAACATGTGATAGAGGAGGGTAGAGGGGATTCTGCTTTGGAGAATGCCATTCAGCATTTATATCTTTTTTTTTTTTTTAATCCACATCAGTTCTGTTAGCAAAATCAGCAATATAATTTTGAAAATCCTATTTGAATCCCCCTATCTCAAAGCTCAAGGCAGAACATTCCCTACAGTGAATTCCTTGTTATTTGTTTACACTGATTTTAAATAACAATGCTAACAATAATCCTCCCCTGGGATTCTACAGCCTCCAGCCCCCCCATCAAGGACAAATCCAAGGATTATTATGGAGAACATTTAAGCATTTGTGGAGCAGTGCTCACAATCCCTCAAGGGATACCCTCCACCATAATCTGGAAGTTTTAATGTGAAAATTAACTCTTCAAAGTCTAAATCAGTTGACTAGAACTTTCCAGGTCTTATCTTTACATCCTCAAACTCCTGAAGGCAATGTCAAGGACAGAAATGCACAACAAACACTATTACAGAAATAAAGTGACCTTCACAATACCATGTCCTAAATTTTAACCCTCTCTATAAAGGTTCAGTCCATAACATTGACATTGTTTTATTTTATAACCACTGTTTTCAATACTTTTACTTTAAAAGTGCACTCTGATTTTTAAACATAAGAACTCTAGAAATTGATTTTCTTAGCTTAAGTATTTTATTTAAGTTATAATAAAATATGCACATTAAAGAAAAATGGGATAAATTATTTTGGTTATTTTAATTACATTTTTATTATGAAAATAGTTATTAATACTATTTAGGAAAAATTAAAAAAAAAAGAACTGTTACTGTAACAGGGTTGTCTCCAGAAAAGGGGAAGTTCCAGGATCCCCATCCTGCCTTAAGGGTGGAGCTGAGAAGGAATAAGAAGATGCTGGAGAGGAGATTGGAGACAGAAGCTAGGAGAGAACAGAGGGAAGGGAGAAAGAAAGAAGCAGGGTGGAGAGCAACAAGGAGACATGGAGGAGGGACGTGGAGCAGAGAGACATGTGAAGAAACTGTGCTTGCTTCTTGGTCTTGGACTGGTTAGAATAGATGTGGGTGAGAGACCTGTGCAGAACTTAACAATGGCAGCTTTTATCTTGATTTTGCTCTTTTCCTCCCAGATTTGTCTGACTCTGACGCTTTTCTGTGGGTCTTCACTAAAAGGTCCTTTAGACATGTGGCAGCCTTTGGGCCTTGCTTTGGGCCAATCCTATTTGCCTGGACTTTTACCCTCAAGGAGATGCGTAACTTTGGATGCTTGATTTAGTAACTATATTCGTTGTCTTTTCTGTATTGTTCCCTAATTGTATTAAAGTTCCTTTCCATTAAAGGCCTTACATGTTTGTACTGATGCCACAGATTGCAGAACCCATTTAAAGATGGCAAGTTTGGGGGTTCTGGAGTGCCCCTCTCCCTGCCCTGTAACATTACCATATATGCAATTTCTCTTGAACACAGACCTATAATTTTGGAAATATAATTTTCTTGCCTGTCATTTCTTTGATTTTAATACTGAAAATTTTCAACTAATAAGAGACAAGATTGATAAAATGGATACCAACAATTCAAAAGTGTTCAAAATGGTAAAAAGGAGATTTCTGGTGTAAGCTGTCAGAGCAAATGTTTACAACTGTTTCTGTTAGGGGGAAGGGTAGTCCTGAATGGATTACACAGATGGGTGTGTGGACTCCAACCCCCACTCCAGACCACCAGAGTTCCAGAACCACAAATCCGATAAGATGATTATCAAAGAGTGGATCACTGGGACCTGAGGGTGGAGTTAAGCAGCCAGGCTGACTATAAAACCAGAGAGGTGAGCCTTGGGTTCTCTCTTCCTTTGGAGCCATCTCACTTGACTCAGAGCCAGCTCTCAATGCACCATTGAATTCCAGCTTGGAAGATCTGGTAGGATATTTGTGGATTTGTATCCCTCTCTTTCCTTTGGTGTTATTTCTATTTTATTCCCCTTCTTTTGTAAAATAAAAACCCTTTAATAACTTTTGTCACATGTGCCTAAAGTTGGGACTTGTTATAAAAGTCTGAGCTTGCGAGTGAGGACCCAGTCAGGGAAATCCATTTTATATTAGGGTTGCCCTGTAACAAGATGACATCATTTGCCTGGAGTCATTTCCTATCTTGTCTTCTTATCCTAATAGATTTATACATTTATTTTATTGTAATGTGGTTTTAGAAGGAAATATTACAGGGCAACCCTAATATAAAATGGGTTTCCCTGACTGGGTCCTCACTCGCAAGCTCAGACTTTTATAACAAGTCCCAACTTTAGGCACATGTGACAAAAGTTATTAAAGGGTTTTTATTTTACAAAAGAAGGGGAATAAAATAGAAATAACACCAAAGGAAAGAGAGGGATACAAATCCACAAATATCCTACCAGATCTTCCAAGCTGGAATTCAATGGTGCATTGAGAGCTGGCTCTGAGTCAAGTGAGATGGCTCCAAAGGAAGAGAGAACCCAAGGCTCACCTCTCTGGTTTTATAGTCAGCCTGGCTGCTTAACTCCACCCTCAGGTCCCAGTGATCCACTCTTTGATAATCATCTTATCGGATTTGTGGTTCTGGAACACTGGTGGTCTGGAGTGGGGGTTGGAGTCCACACACCCATCTGTGTAATCCATTCAGGACTACCCTTCCCCCTAACAATGTGAATGTTTGACAGTGAGAAACAGATGGACAAGTGGTAATTGATTAAACATAACAGGGGAATGCCCCCTGCACCCCCACAATTCTTCTTGGGGAATACTTTAAGAAACAGTAAATATGTTCATGCCTAACAAATCTGGAGAAATGCAGAGCTGGAGATGAAAAATAGTTCTAAAAGCTGGGATGAGACTGGAATAATCCCTCCAACCAGCATGGTTAGAAGATAAACTACTATTCTACAGCAGGAGACAAAAAAGAAGTCAGTCTCCAAAGAAACTACTCTGAGAATTAGTGTCAGGACATCCCCTAAAACTATCTTAATATATCATAAACCATGGCATCTTTGAAATGATTTTGAACATATAATAAAATAAAGATTAAAAGAAACTGCAAGCTTAATTGACCAAAAATGTAAAATATAGTTAGAATAAAATGATTTGGATTCTTTGTAGAAAAAAAATGGAGACAAAGAAGCATCACAATTCATAATAGGATGAAAAAGTTAATATTTTCGTTGAGCAAAGTACAATAAATGAGTTGAAATATGGCTTGATTGAGATGCTAGGTTCACTTGTTATTGGATTTGAACTCTAAGATGATAACATCCATAGATCAAGGAAAGAAGAATTGGAGAAACCATTCCTACTTAATAACTGTTCATCTCTTGTGGTTATAGACTAGTAATTCAGGAAGAAACATTCATCTGAAGTCAAATGTGCAGAAAATATTTCTATTACATGGACTCATAGATTTATATTTTGAAAATTAGAAGGAGGTGTCTTAGATTTCACTTAAATCCAAACACTTTCTAACTGGAAGCCCCTTTACAATATTCAGAGTGCACCTGGTTATTTTGAATACCCACCATATTAGGTACCAGACCTCTTTTATTTTATATAGTTGGTAACTATATACACTTTACCTTATTAGAATCTACATTGTTATCTTTGTAATTTCCATCATTCAATCTTAGTTTTGTGCTCTGGCCCTATTTAAACAATTATATTGTAATAGACTGTGTGTCTCCTTTGCAGGTTCTGACTCCTTGTAAAAGGATTTAACAAGGCAAGATAGTCTGCATTCAGAGGAGTTTTTATCACACTTGAGCACAAGGGAGACAGCCCCTGGAAAGGAAAGTTTCTGGACTGGTTCCCTGAGGAAGCTGAGAGAAGGGTTTTAAGGGATTAGTCTTCCAGGTAGGGCTAGAGAGGAGCAACATCATAGCATGTTATGGGCCAGCTTACAGGCAGAAGAGTTACATGCTTCTTCATGCCTCACCTATTTCATTAGCATCTACAGTCTTCACCCAGCATTGTGTGGGGACCATGCTAAGGAGACTCTGCTCACTGTAGGTTTGGAATTTCACTATGCATTCAGGAACTTCAGCCATCCCTCCGTCCAGGAAATCATGAAACAATCATTAATCAGGCTACAGTACATTTTGTCTAGGATGGCCCCTTTGGTCTGTGTGTTGAAGCAGGCTGTTTAAACAAGGCGTTAGGCAGGAACTGTGTTCCAACAGGGTGGCTGTTATCCTACCCTCTTGCAGTTTTGTTTATATAGGCGATCTCAACGTCAGGCTCTTGGTGAACATGTGCCACTCTTTTTCTTTACTAAGGTGTTCCAAATTATCAGGTTCCCATCTAAGAGGATTTTCAAACATTTTATTGTCATGCTTCATCTCCCCTAAGTTAATTTTAACTTAGAAGTTTTCTTTGAAACTGAGATGCCCCCAATAAAGCAAAACTTCCAAATCAACCTAAGCAATAAAGTTAATTTCCCCATTTTTGGACACTGAACTTTACATACATTTATACAATTGCAGATATTTTGAAAGTTAGATCACCTTCCAACATCCTCGGATCTTGGAGTCGCTCAAAACTTAAAGCCTATGAGAAAGATCCACTGAGTTCTGTTTTAAACAGATTTTAAAATTTGTACTTATCTCAATCAACTATTTTGCTCTCAGGTGTGATACATCATTCTAACCTAACCTTTTAAATCTGGAATCTCTGATGTGAGGATTTGATATTTCTTCCGACTCTACAGTCTAAGGATTTAATAATAACCTTCTATATCTCTACCTGTTTTTTTAATGAAACAATTCAAACATATAATCTCCATGAAGGTGAGAGAGGGTTTGTCTTAGCTAATCTTGATCTTGTTCTTCAAATTCTAGCACACTGTAAGTGCTGCCATTTACATCACAGCACTAACATTTTCCTTGGATTGATATTCATCATTTGAAAAGAAAGGTTCAACTTGCATTGACTTCATTTAAAAGTTCAACACATTTTCCCACACCTTAGAAAATATTTCATGAGAAAGACTTTCTGAAATCCAACACTGTTGCTATGGATATTTCTTTTAATTTATTATTTTCTAGTCTAGCAACACCATCAAAGAAAATAATAATAATACTGGCATACCATGAGTTATATTTTGGTGAAGACAGCTGTGTTTCAAAATCAGTTTTTCACATTTTGGATATAGAAAAATCAATTAATTAACAATTAATTGAACGATTTATCAATAGTAACCCCTTTGAGCTATAATTTTCACAATCACCTCCTTTTTGAAAATTAATAAAATTTTTCACGTGTTTCCCAGTCCTTTTTTCCATTTGTCTTGATTATAGTAGTTGAATGATGCTGAAATTATAGTCACAAGTTTTTCTTAATTAAACAGATTCTTACAATTTCTCGGTCTTTATTAGGCAGCTATATTGTTGCTGTTTTTTTTTTTTTCTTTAAACCTGCTTCTTTTGCCCTTTGTAATTTGAATCTCTTTTCTTCTATAATAATGAAGATGGAAAGATGTGCAGTTCTGGTGCATTATCAGACTGTGGAGATTCTCAGATCATGGGGTGTTTCATTAAGGATAGTTACCTAATGTCACTTTAGTTTATGGTAGAGCTGAACATCACACACATGCTAAGTGGTTCTGAGTTGTAACTCACATTCTGCCTGTGAGCAGACACAGTCTGATTGATGACTGACCTACTGACACCCGAAAGTGCCTGTCAATCCTACACTCAGATCTCACTCTCTGGGTGCACGTTCACAAGTTTGTCCCAAAAGCAAACTTCCTTCTAAACTTTGGGAAATCACCAAGGCACAGCTGCTGTGAAAATACCTTCAGCATAACACCATAATCTTTTCCCTTGATTCGTCATTCTCCTTTTGGTTTCCCAGGGTATTTTCTGTCTGGGGCTCAGAAAGATTTGATAAGGCAACAGTTTTCCTACCGTATCCCTTTGACTAAAATATTTGTGTATCTTACTTCTGACATCTCTGTGTTGCTGTGTTACCTGATTACCTGGACAAATCACGTCCCATTCTCAGTGCTCCCACAGCTTTCACAGGTAGGGGACTTTGATCTATTCCTGATTCTCAGTTATATTAAATGAAATGTCCCTATAAGCTAATTACTTTGGCAACCAAGGGAGCGCCAATGATTCTGTCAGGCATTCATGAGGGCAGCTTAATAGTGGTTTAAACAATGTATATAGAAGGGGTTAAAAGCTACACAGAGAGGAGGAGAGCCTGAGGAGAAAGACACTGCAGGTGTGTGGTTAACAAGGTACTAATTGGGTAACCAAGCAGGAAGAGAGGCAAGCACAACACTGGTCAGTGTGCCTGTACAGCATTCCAGCAGTTAGTTGGTGCTGAGCCCTTGAGGAGTTGAAATAGAGACAAGCTGAATCTGGAGTCTATTTTTCGCTGTGATCTTTACTAGAAACCTTAAATTGGGACTTGACAGCTTTCCTCACCGCCTGTTGCTTTATTTCAGGTGGTATTGTTTTGAACGAGCTTAGAGCTGACATTCTGGATGCCAACCCTGGGTGTCTTGCATCCAGACAAGATGTATGTCAACTCGTCAAGGTGCGTTCCTCTTTCCTCTGTTCCTAATGATCTCTGGGTATCATCACTGAGAGAGCTTGTACTAGTCTAGTACACAGGAGACTAGACTCTAATCTCAAATGGGCACTCAGTAGCATCAGCTTGAACCAGTGTTCCTGTCTAGTAGGTCTTCTTGACTTTCTAAGCTATAACAAGAATAGATTGCTCATATCTCTCTTCAGGACTTTTTGTAACTCAAGACTTTTTAAATTAAAAAAAAAGATGAATTTTGTCTTTATTGCACTTTGACCTACTACCTGAAAATAGACTGGTCAACATAAAAATTAGAGAGTAGACAGAGAATATTAGACATAACAAGAAGAACAAAAAACTGACAGGAGTTATAAACACTGTAGGTGATATGAAGAGATTATTGCACTGCAGTTATCCAGAGATCAGCTCAGAATTTGCAAGAAATTCATTCTAATGAAGTAGATTTCAAGGTGACAGCCATGGTAGTTCTCTAAGCTGGAGGAATGCTGCTAAGTATGGCTCAAGATTGATAATGAATCAATAAAGAGATTGATCATTCTGGAACAATGATCAGTTAATAGGAAGACATAAGAATTTTTTATTTTAAGATAGTCATACTAAGATAGCCTGGGGGGGAATAAAAATAGCACAGCATGGAGGAGTTGGTGGAAAAATAGAAAATATTCTAGATTTGGGAATAGCTAGAAAAACAATACTAAAAAAATGCTGTTGAGTGATATATTTCACTAACTCAATTTCAGTTATTATTTACCTTTATATAATATTAAAGTGTGTAATCAAAAGAAAAAAACTTATTAGACAAAATCATTTTCCAAATCAGAGGAAGAAGTCTGTTTATTTAGTTTCTTATTTTAGTCCAAAATATAGAGCTATATTTTCTCTGAGTCAAATGAGTTGGCATAAAGGGAATATAAACAAACAATTTAACAATGGTATAATGCACACCATCTTCTGATTGATTTTCAGCATAAATGACAAAGGAGCTAAAATAGATAGTCAATATGGTAGATCATGAATAAAATTGGGTACCCAGTTCCTTATACATATAATGTATTTGCTCACTGGTTAACTCATAGATATGGGTATGCAAATACTCCTATTGCCTCAGAACTTACATGCAGGTGTCATTATTGATTTCTATGTGGCCCAGAGGTCACTTCTGGATTTAACTCCTGATTAGAAATGGAGCTATCATTACAGGAGCACATGCAGAAACTCTAGTCTCTAGACATGTCACATTTGGCAATGAGGGTGTTTGACAAGAGTAGCTCTAATTTCCCTTTTACTTCTAAAGTTCTGCAATACTTAGCAAGAAATAACATTTTTTCTAACATGATAGTGTGCTATGACAGTTTGGAAAGAGGGGAGAAAGGAAACTTTTAAAGACCAGATTAATGGAATGCAAATTACAGCCATATAACTTTTATTTTAAAGAAATTACCTCATTTGTGCTGATTTTTCTGAAGAACCAAATCACAATTCTTAAAGGAACTTGCAAAATCAGAATCTTAATTCCTGGCATGTCTTCCTCCACCCACCTCCATTCAAGTTTCAACTTAGAGGGAAAAAAGAACATTTTAAAGGATCTTAGAATTAGGCTCAAACAGCAAGTTCTGTAGTTTGAAGACATTTTACCCATTTTAACAATAGCTGTACTAACTCTTTAGCAATTCACGGAGATCAGTAATTCCTTTAAATTAGCTACAGAAAAGTTCAACTTCTGAATAAAACTGGGTGGTTGAAGTTTTTATATAAAAATAGAGCTATTTCACTGAGTTTATAATGTATTATTTCAAATTTCCAATTCCTATGTCTTAATGGGCAGTACCATCAAGTAAAACTGACATTTATATAAGTTGAACACATACACATTTTATTTCTATAACTTACTATTGATTAACTGCTTTTATGTCTTAAATATGAATTAAAGCTATGGCATCAAGCTTTCGTAAGCTACCAAAGACCTTTTTTTTTTTTTTTGTATAGCCAAATTTTTCAAATTGGGTTATTCGTTTCTCAAAATTGAGTCTCTAAGAGTACTTAAATAACAAGCATTGAATTCTCTTATAAAAATTCTCTCTCATCTGACCTTCATTATTTATTTGAGTGTTTTGATAATGAATAGATAAGTGGGAATAGACTTGAAGGGCTGACAGTCACAATATAAGAAGCTTCAATAGTGAAGTAGTAGGTTTGTGGTTCCATAACTGTAAAAGCTATTTCCACAATAAAACAACAACAAAAATAATTTGATATTGTAGCTTTATATGCTCATCCCTCTGCCCAGACTTTGTCTACTTTGAATACACCAACAATAAATGCAAATTCATCATTCCCTCCCATCATATAGCTCCTACAGTCAAGAGAAACTTGAACATATGATGACACCCTGGGAGTCTCCCTAGTGATACAAGGGGTTAAGCACTGTGCTGTGAAGCACCTACAGCCATTGCAGCATAAGTTCAATCACCAGCCTGGGAGGTGAACCACATGGTGCAGCAGACTTCTTCTGCCTTGCCCACTGCTGCCCTCAGCAGTATATTTCAGTTAATCTGCCTGTTCTGTTCCCCACTCTGTCTCTGGTGAATCCTTTCACCCCCACACCTCTAGCCTGTACCCCAGTCCTCCTATGCATAAATAAATAAATACATCTTTTAAAAAATTAAAACATGATGACACCTAATTATTTCCTTGTTTATACTTATTTAACCAATAACAATAAAACTTGAGTTATGTAACAAAATAAGACCCTAGGTGCAAACAAGCATATATCTACTTGTACAGGTCCTCTTTATTGAGTACTTTTCATATGCTAGTCTTTGTGTATGAACCAGGAGATAGCGGACTACAAGATTGTCTCTCATTTTGGAGCTTATAAGAAGAGGAGTCATAGAATGAAAAAATAATAAAATAATTTTTAAAAATTGCTATAAAAATAAAACATATCTCCAAGATAGAAATAATGCTGCAGTAGTGGAGCTATCTTAAACTGGGGAGTCTGAAGAGGCGGGTCTCTCGGGGAGGAGACACCTCTGAAGCAGCATCCAAGTCTCAAGTTTGAAAAGGAGCCAGTCAGGCAAAGATAGAGGGCAGGCCCAAGAAAGCAGCATAGGTAGACACTTAGGGCAGGAAAGAACTTGGCAATTTTGAGAAGAGGCAAAGTAATGACAGATTTCCAGGAGAACGAAAGCAGAGTGTGTAGGGCAGGAAATGGTATGAGAAAAAGTTGGGCTAAGAGTGAATGGTACCATAGCAGGAAGAGCAATGATATAAATCAGTTTTATGAATTTGTACTTAATTTTGAGTTCAGTGCAAAGATTTTTTTTAGCATAAGTTTACTAACTAAAACAATTATTATTATTATTTTTTTTTTTTTTTTGCTGCTTGTAGGGAATGGATTAGAGGGAAACAAGATTTACAGCAGAAAGTTCAGTTAGGAAATAATTTTGGAATGCAATTTTGGAAGCTTGGACAGTACTGATTCTGTTACAGAGTAACTTTAAAGTTACCCTGTAACAATTCCACTAGAAATAAAAATGAATGGTAAGGTTGTAAAAAATCATTTTGGAGGCAGACAAATCAGGATTGTTTATAGATATATAACCAGAGTTGTTTGCAGATAGATTGTTTATAGAATGTAGTTAAGGAACACCCTTTGGCTTCTGACTAGAGAAACAAACTGAGTAGTGAACATGTCAGAATCACAGGGAGACTAGGGACTGCAAGAAGGACATATGGTAGGGTGGACAGTTGTGTTGTACTGAGAAAATAAGGTTGGAGCTGAGGAGCCAGAGTGTATGAAAGTTACTGCTTTATAGTTGGGGCGGAGTGGGAGAGAAGGAGGATTGGGCAACAAATCTGCTATGTTCCTAGGAATGCCAAGACTTTTACATGTGGGTCACTCCAAATTAATTCACACTGCACTCCCCCAAACTAAAGAAAACACAAAATTAGCTCTTAATGTAATTTCTTCTTTCACCCTTGTGAATGAGACAACTTACCTTTAAGACCACATTCAATTGTTTCTCCAATAAGAAACTTCCAAGTTATTCAAAACTCTTTCATTTACTGAACTCTGTTTCCCAAGAATCCAAAAACAGGGCAGAGGAAGCTATGAGGTTCCTGGATTTGAATTTTGGCTCTTCTGTTCTGTTATCTCATGTAGATGAGTACTAGCATAATTTTCGATTCTGCATTTATAAAGGCAGTTGTTTCTCAAAGTGACATTACAAGGAGTAAATAACACGCTTTTGCAAATTAATTTGCATATTGCTTCACTTTTAGCCAATGTAAGTAAATTATCACCACCCCATTAGTTGTAGTAAAGAGAGCAATAGCAAGAAATAGAAGAGGATTGAAACATCAATGGGCATAATTTTTAACTAAGGATCTTGAATCTCACAATATTAATATTGCCAACAAAGATTGCAATGGAGCTGAAAATAGAATTAACACATTCAAATGGCTAATTCCATAATCTTGTCCCTATTCATCTGGTAAGAAGCAGGGTCACACAGTAGATGGAGCACAAGTTTTGTAGTCAGAAATGTGTGGAGTTACATCCTACTTCCAAAATAGCTAAAAGATATGACCATGCCTGATTTATTTATATGACCTCCAAAATACCAAAATATATTTGTACTATTACCTATTTCACAGGACTTGTTTGGGTTTCACACAGCATAGTTCATATAATGCAAGTGTCAGATTAGGATACATGAAAGGGGCCACTCAAAGCTACTGAGGATGAAGGAAGGAACACTTGGGAATCAAAGGCTATGGTGGGTGTGATTTAAATGTCTGTGCGTTTACCTGTTTGTCTTATGTTGGAAGCTCAATAATGGTTTCAGCTAGGCGTAACCTAGTTAGGATAGCAGGAGGAGGAAATTGTGAAGAATGTCAGAAAACAGTATTGGAGTTATTATTAAGATTTTATTATTTTTATTGTTCCTCTATTTAAATATGCTTAACTTTATATTTAGAAATGACATATAATAATGAAGTTTATAGTGAAGATTTTACATAGAATTAAAAAAAATACCCCTAAAATATATTTTCAATTCTGGAACAAAACAATAGGCATCCATCTCAGGTGTGTGTGTGTGTGTGTGTATGTGTTTGAAACAATTCCACTTCCTATGTGCCATTTGTGTGCTGATAGACACAAACTTTCAAACTCTATGATACTATTTTTCTGTTTTCCACCAAGTTGGACACTCCTGCTTTTTTTATTTTTATATTGACATGCAGTACTCCAGATGAAGTGTTTTGATTTTTAACCACTTAAAGCTCCATTTTTCTTTCTCTTTTTTATGTTTAAGTATTTTTCTTTTTTCATAAACCAAACACAGTTGACTATTAATTCCTCCCTGAAAGACATTTTAAGATGGTTCCTCAAATTAATGGTGTGAGACAAGTTTACAAACTGTCAGGCTTTGAAGTGAAAATTAGTGTGTCATTCTTTCTGAAAAGAGCAGAACACAACTGACTGCTGCATTAAGAGACTCTCTCAAGGCAAAATATATTTTTTTAGATAAGAGAACAAAATTAAATATTTTGTTCCCCACATCATTTCTGAAATTCCATAAATACACTTAGACTCAGAAAACCAACACAAAACTGGGACATTATTCCAGCAGATATCCTTTATTATCCTTAGAAATCAATAGTTATGGGCCTCCCTGGTGGCACAGTGGGTTAAGCAACACACTACAAAGCAAACCGCAGCCATTGCAGCACAAGTTCGATCCCTGCGGTAGGCCAGGGAGGGGACTCACATGCATAGCAGACCTTTCCTGCCTCACCCACTGCTGCCCTCAGCAGTGTGTTTCATTCGGTTTGCCTGTTCTGTTCCCCACTCTGTCCTCTGTCACTGATGAATCCTCTCACCTACCGCGACTCTGGCTTGTACCCCAGCTCTTGTATGCATAAACAAATAAATCTTTAAAAAAAATAAATCAATAGTCATGAGAATGATTTGATGATAAATCTTAAAATGTTATTTGAAAAAAAAAAATGTGCTCATCAGCATAACTGAAGGGGACCAGTTAGAAAATCTGAGGGTACAATCTGCGATTGTTTTTTAACTACTTAAAGTAAAAAGGAAAAAAAAAACATTAATTTTACTATTTTACTCAAAATCTCATGGTCAAGTTGAATAAAAATTTTAACAAAGATGAACTAACATTTTTAAAGAGAGTCAAGTATTGAGCTTTACTTTTAGGCTAAAATTCCAGTGTCATTAAGAGCTCTGTCCCAGCTTCTTCTACTTTAGGGTTGTAGAATGTTAAAATTATAGATTCCTCCAAAAGTACAAACTTAAAGTGGCAGAAGACTTTGGGTACATATCGTTGTATCTAGGCAGATTTTGGTTCATTCCACACTTAAACACTTTTCTTTTTAACAAAGTCATGGACAACTGAAAAAAGCCTTCCAGAACCTCAGTTTTGCAGAGTTCCAAATTGTAAATAATAATCCCAATTCAAAGATCTGTTGGAAGAATTGGAATAACTAAATGACACAATAATTTTGGAGCATGTGGCATATTGTTGGGATTGATAATGAGAGATACACCTCTGCTGAGATGAGGAAACAAAGATATTCATCACACAACCTGTTTTTATGAATTTATTCTTGAGGGTGAGGTGGAGGTTCTTCTGGAGCAGATTTTATAATGGAGAATGCCTTTATACGAATACAGTCTTTCCTAGAGATAACTGGGCACCAATAATTCATGGAATCCATTCCCAGATCCTTAGCTCAATATATGTGTTCTTTATTACAAAATTGATCTTCTCAAGAAAGTATCTGAGGTCAGTTTTCCATTTCCAACTCCTTTATGCCAACTGTTTTTCTCCCAGCAGAAAACTATACATCTTCATGGTTTATCACACAGAGTATAAAGCAGTCTAGAGATAATTCCTGATATTGTCATCCAATAAAATAGACTTTTCTTATTTCTCTGTCTTGTTCATATTTCTGTTAAAAGGACAGAGTATGGGATTGGAAATGGTGATATTTTGGCTTCGGTTGAGATATCTTAAATTCTTATATATTGCAGGATATAGTAGGGAGTGTGATGATAACTTTTTTAATGACCTTAACTCTTCCATCCCCAAGCTATTCTAAAAGAGCACAGTATTGCTTAAGGGGGGAGGGGTAGTAAATAGGAAAAAAAAAAAGAGAAAACTTAAGTGAGGAATAATTGAATTCACTAGTGTATTATTTCAGCCAGACTAAAAGCTTACCTTAAGTCTTTTGAATGCATCTTCTCTCCTTCTAAATATTTATCTATCATCCACTAATTTATCTATACAAAGAAAATTTAGAGTGAAAGTTTGTGAGTCTAAGATACGTTTAAACAGTTATATTTAAATTGTGAAATAAAGTTAAACTTTATTGACTCTTGACTTTCCATGTATCATACATTGCCTATTAGGTTAGATTGTTCTCAACACCTTTTAAAAGAGATAATGGCAAAAAATAAAACAAAAAAGATGATAAGCACTGTTTGTTAGTAGCAATAAGGAAGTCAATCATTCTTGAATTCATTAACTAATGGCAAAGGAAATCTCAGCTTTCTCTTATCACTGATACATTTCCAATGAATTTTTGTATTTTATGTTTATTATTAATTTATCAGAGTTTGTGATCTATTTATATTATTTTGATTTATTGTATATTGATGATAATAACTCCCCCAAGAAGATAGTTTTCAATAATCAGAAAAATAAAATATTAAATTAAATTTTACATGCATAATTTTGTTTCAGAGAAAGATAAGGTTATTGATAAAATGCTCCCAAGCGTAAAAATGATTTTTTAAAAGATTTATTTATTTATGCATACAAGAACTAGGGTACCGGCAGAGGTGTGGGGGGTTAGAAGATTCACCAGAGATAGAGTGGGGCACAGAACATGCAGACTGACCAAAACTCATTGCAGAGGGGAGTAGCAGGGCAAGGCAGGAGAGGTCTGCTGCTGCTCCCTGGCAGGTATTGAACATGTGCTTCAATGGCTGTGAATGCTTCATAGTGAGGTGCTTAACCCTTGCACCCCCAGAGAGGCCCCCCAATAAAATTCTGTGGGGGATATAAAATGGAAAATAAGTTCATATTGAAAAACAAACATTTAATATTGCAAAGGAAATCCATGCCATTTGCTGTTTTTTTATGATAGCCACTTTCAAATGATAGTATTTAGATCCCATGATCTCAATAAAATGATTAAACATTTTTGTATTTAGATGTCAACATTTATAATGCATTTTACTTTGTGCCTTATATCATAAACACATGTTTATGATGTAAATTTTCAATATCAATCTAACGTTTGTGAGTTCTAGGTACAACATAAATCATCCCATACCCCTCTGGGTTCTTCTCAGGATGGACAAATTATCAAAACAGCATCAGACTGGTTAGTAAAAGAAAAACAATGTATTTAATAACATATGTATGGAGAATTTTTACATGTTTGTAATTCTAAAGAATAATAGAGCAGATCATGAATTTAAGGGCATGGGGCACCAAGAACTGAGAGAGGGAGACTTCATATGAGAGAAGGGGTGACCTCATCCTTACTTTGAAAAAGAGAGTGAGGGAGATGGCTTACCAATAACCCTAGAACAGGTGAGAACCACAAACTACATTCTTCTAGGTCATAAAGGGAAGAGCAGTGACTGTGTCTTGATTAGAAAAGAGACACTAGCTTAGAACATGATGATGTGTTCCTTGATTAGGGAAGGGTAAGGGTTTGGCATGTATATTCAGGGCCCTTCTCTGTTCTCAAAAAAATAAGTTTCCATTTTTTAAGCAACAATAATGAACCTCTTAAGACACACAATCTTGATTGAATTCTAGTTCCGAAGCCACAGTGAGAAAAGGCCTACTTTGGGCTTATTAAGAAAAGTCTATCTGACTCTTTTGGGGTAGGTGGGGTTGACAGACTCTTTATGAGTGAGTAGTTTTTTGAAACTTTTGATGAGTTGAACAATCTCCTGTTTTGTATTCATTTTGATGCTACCAGTCATTATAATATTTTGTCAGACCCCAATTGTTCCTATGAAACTGCTTCATTTATGTCATTATCTGAAAGTCTAGTGTAATTCTTTATAGAACTATACTATTTGTCACTTCATTAGCCCATGTTTCTGTAAAAGGCTATACTTTACTTTCCCAGTAAGGGGACCAGAAAAGAAAGAAACCATTGTCAATATTTTGAATATTATTTAATTATTTTACAATATTTAAGGCAGAAGGAATTTAAAAATTTCCTAATAATGCTAACTCAACTAAGAATGATGGATTACTTGAGCCTATTTGCCATATTTCTTCACTGAACCTTTCCTAAGTAATTATATCACCTCCTGTTTACCTGCTATCAGAAACTTCTTAAAATGAATCATTGAAAATGAAATGAGTCTTGATAATAATTGATATCTACTGTCCATTAATAGCCTGGTTTCCAAAAAGATGCTTTAAGTCCAAAAAATATAATTAGAGTCGCTTCAAATCGGAAGTGATGTTACACAAAATCCAATCTAACTTCATTTAATAGGTGAATTGCAGGTCTATGAGTCAATCCCAAGGTCACAGAGTTAACTAGGTCTACAACTCAGACTGCTGACTTGTGATCAAATGTCCTTGCCATAATAATATACTGTCTTCCAGACTATAAACTGATGTGCATGTTCTCAAAATATGCTTTTGCATTATGGGTAATAAGACGCTGGTTATAGTTTGGAATGTGAAAACTCCAGTTATGATAACACACATGTAACGCAATGTCACATCTTAGGTGTCATATGACTTCTTTCTATTTACTTCCTTTCCAGTTCTCTTTTGCTTATGAAAACTCTCCAAACATAAATTTAGACACTATCCTAATATGATAGGTCTTTATTTTGAAAGATATAACCATAACTGTCTTTATAAAAGAAGACTTCACATTTTAGACCAAGAGACCATCTTCCAAACACAGTGACAAATCTCCTATTGTAATAATTATGAGAGTAGAACTATTTGACAGTAGAAGTAATAGGACTGGATTGTATTGTTGATGATAATATGCAGAGTGAGAAGAAAAGAAGAATCGTGTCATTTAAAGAAATGTTAACGTGAGAAGATTGGAAGAGAACTGTAGTTGAAATGAGGATATAACATTTCAGATTAATTTTGAAGAAGTTGGAACAGTTAAGCATATACTTAGAATGCAAGGGCAGTACAAGAAGGGGAGGGGGTGAACCAGTTACCACCCGTAAGATGAGGGGTAGAGGTGGATTGGAAGGTGGCAGATTCATAGGATGTAGTGGAAAATTGACTCTCTCAAACACAGTATTTCTGCCCAATGCATGTTAGTTTTTAAGGCTGACTTTTTTTCCCTTTGCCTGCATGGAGACCTTGTAGTCTTTCACTTACATTCATTCCCAAGAGCCTCAGATGAGCTCAGGGAGAAATGCAGTCTTTCTAATCTCTGTGCTGCTCAGAAAGGAATGGATAAAATTAGAAATATTGCCCACCCTCTGTATATCTTTTCCCAGACGTATGCCTTCTTCAAAGAATATTAGGTGGCTATGTTAACACAATATTTATTTGGATATGAAAATACCTTTGAGGAAGAAAATAAAAGCAAGAATAAGAGACGTGACGGGAAAGTAATCAAAATGCAGTACCAATTTTTTCATCTTCTTGCTCCCCATCAGCTGATGACACAGGTTTCACACCTAGTCTTGCCTGCCACCCCATAAATGTTAGAATTTAGCTAAGCTTCCAAGATGGGATAAGAGGAAAGCTAAATTCTCTTCCAATTCAGTGACTCCAATGGCAGTTTTTTCTTTCTTTTTAACTTGTTCATGTTATCACCTGCCCAGATATCTGATCTTCCCCAGAGAAACTGGAGAGGCTGTTTTATTAGCAGTTTACAAAGTCTTCTTAGAGAAAATGAGTTGGCATTCTAAAAAAAAAAAAAAAAAAAAGAGGTAGAAAAATAGGGGAATAATTACTCAGACTTAGATTTGAGCAAATAAAAAGAAAAGCTTTAATAAGGAAAAAGAAACCTTTCTCGGAATGGCCAAAATAGTGGTTTAATGCCACAAAAAAAAATGAAAGAAAGAAAATACTTTGGTGACTTTTTCTTAAAGGCAACTTCTCATTGATTTTATTTTTTCATTTTTCCCAAGGGATCCCAATGCTCATCTTTAGTGTCAACAAATTTGACTGTAAAAAAAAAGCTCAAAGAACACAGTGCTACAGTTTGGGGCGCATTTATTTTTTTCTCTTGAGAAAACTGGGGCTTAAAATGGAGAGGATAAAAATCTGAACAAAGGTACAAAGGCAAAGGTTTACAAAGAAAATACACATTTTGTACACAAGGAGCTAATTTAATAAACAGCCTTTCCCTGTTAGCTTGCGATTAAACTAAATTGCCAGCCTAAACTTTTCTGTGCAGAATTTCAAATGTCAACACATTATATTGCGATTCCTCTTAATTTCTCACAAAGAAAATGCAAAATGAATTCATTATGCTAGAGTAAGTGGAAAAAATGATGAGTTTCTCCAGAAGAGTATGCAATGGGGAGAGATTGGGCAAGACGATTATATTGAGATATTTGAATAGCTGGCCATTAGCAAGAGCACCCCCATTACTCTGCTGATAATTATATCTCTTCTGCTATGACTTCCCAGTGGAATAATAGAATGTTCCCAGTGCAGGAGATAATGAAAAATACCATTCAGGTGGTACATATATGCCAGGAATAGAATGCAGGATTTTTCTCTTTCTGGTTTTGTTCCACCTTAACCCCTATCAGACCCAACTCGCTCTACCTGTCACCCTAATGGTACTCACCTACACAATATATGTTAATATATGTTTGGTTGTTCTATGCTATGTACAGGGAGAATAAATGTATCTTGAAAATGGAGATGGCAATGGAATATCATTCTTCTAACATAATTATCTCCTGTGTTTAGGAAGCCCGGTGTTTTGCTGAGTATATTTTTGTTAGCTATTATGTAAATGACTTTCAAAAGCCACTATGGTGCAGAATGAAGGCTTTGGATAGAATCTTATAAGGATAAAACTCTTTTTTGTAAGAAAAAATGGTTTGCATATTCTTCTAATTAATCCATTATTTTGCAGGCACTTTTCACTTTAGCAATCAAGTGAAATTAAGCAAACAGAAAGGGGAAAAAATGGACCTCAAACAATAACATCCACTCATTTTGAATAACATTTTCCCTTCCTTTATACTGTTATGTTCACTCTCTCTCTTTTTCCCTCATTTGAACAATTCATAAAATCTCTCATGTGTTATTGCCAGCTTATCATTCTGTGGCATTTTTATTGCTGTATATTTTCAGTTTGGGGAAATCTTGTCGGGTATTGTATGTCTTCATCAATTCATTAATTTTACAGAAAGCTCAATTCTCATCTCCCACTACCCTCTTTTCTTGTGCCACTGTCATTTTAAATTTTACATCCTGGATCCTATTTGCATCCTGTAGAGGGCAGTGAAATGTTACAATGGTTTTACCCTCAATAAGGGTTAAATTGAGAACTGCATATTTTTCTGAGTCGTGTCAATCATTGGAGATCAGGACAAAGGAGCAGTTAAATTACCCAAGGATATCATATTTTTCCTATTAAAACTGCATTTATGTTTAAAGTCAGAGAGGAATACTTAATTATATGAAAGTTTTCTGGATAAAATATATACCTGAGAATTCATTCAGAATACATACAGTAGCAATGTATGTGGGCAAACTGCTGATTCAAACCACATGGGAATGAAGTATGTGTGTTCATGGTTATCAATGTTAGGTTTCATAGTCAGGATTCAGTTCATATTCAGCCGTAGTCAATGGGCATATTCATATAGTAAATGCAGAATAGTGACTTAACAAGAAAATAGGACAAGTTTTATTATTGAATGTTTAACTTATAAATGCTAGTTATACATAAAAAATTAAAATCACAAAACTTAAAATGTACAGTTTGCATGTTTTATTGTGAACATTAAACTACTTAGTAGTTTACTTAGTAGTTTAATTAATATACCATGTCTTATGGTATACTACCTTTTAAACTTAATGATTAAACTATTTGTACATATTCTAGGATATGTCTAGTTCCATTGAGAATGTGAGGTATTTTAACTTGTCCTCATTTAAATTTATGCACAAAATTTAAATTTGGTATAACACATAGAACATGGCAGGGTCCATCGTATGTGTGTGTGTGTGCATATATGTGTTTGTGTATATCTATATGTATATATATGCATATATTTATGCATATTTGACTTTTCACATCATGGGTCTTGTGTGCAGCCAACCACTGATAAAAGAATATGTGCTATATTGTTAGACCAGTGTAGTTATATTTGTACCGAATGTGTATGGACTTTTTCCCTGTCTTTATATCCTGAAAAATATAACAACAATTTATAGAATGTTTACATTGCATTAGATATTGCAAGTAATAGAGAAATTACTTTAAGATTTGGGGAAAATGGTTATGGGTTATATGCAAATATTGTCATTTTATATAAGGGACTTGAATATATAAGATTTTGTCATACAGTTGGTATATTTTTGGAAAAAATACATTGTTCTTTTTAGGCGGTAACTATGTTTTTTGCATCATTAATTTTTAAATATTTTATCAACCTTACTGGTATAAATTATAAATAAAAGTTGTATAGATTTTTAAATTTTTAACTAAATTGAAATCAGAGACAAGAAGAAGGGTAATGTTATTTAATAAATATCAGTGTAGGATTTGGGGGAATACTTGCTAACCTACTGGTTAGAATAAAGTTAAGAAGCAGCCAAAATGACTATAAAAATCATTGGTAATTTATAAAAACTATTTCCTAGTTTATTCATCTGTAAAATTAAAGATATGTTTTGTAAGTGAGTTTTTTATTAGAATAAAACAACCAGGATTCATTATAGGTTACTTATCTTTGGCACTTGGAATTTTCAAAGTACATAAAATTTACTAAAAGGTGTAAGTTATAATGAAGGAATAAACAAAATCAATAGCATATATAATAAAGGCATATCAATGATGACAGTAAAAGCAATTAAAGTAAAAATCGAAAGGAAGAAATTTGCAGAGAAGATGAAAAAATAAGGCTGAAAGATATAATTTTAAGGAGATATATTTTAAAACTGAAAACACATTTAGCTAGAAAGCACAAGCACTGAGTAAGATATAACAAGAAATCATAGACCTGAAGAAGCTAGAGCAGTTCCACTAATACAAATTAAAGTATTATTCAAGATCAAAGAAGATAAGATACACATAGCAAGATCATAAAGAAAGACACATATCATAAATGCATCAATTAATCAAGTTAACAATTCAAATTGTCTATGCATTTAATTTAATCTCAAATTAATAAAATATAGCTGAAAAGAGAAATGTAAAAATGGATAATTAGACTTGAATATTTCACACTCTTCTTTTAGTAATTATATAAAAATAGACAAAATCAGTATGAATGTTGAACATGTTAGCAAAACTAAGGTGTTGCTAACACTAACTAAAGGTCTAAAGTGTGAGACCTACATAGACATTTACAGAAACTACAGAAAATAAAGAAGGCAAAAAAATATGTGACTGTACATGGAGTATTGTGTAAGGTAGACAATGTACTTGGTAAAAAGCATACACTTAACAAAACTAAAAAACAAAGTTGTGTTCTTAGCAAAACACATTAATGTTAGAATTTTTAAATGCTTAGGTAATCCATAATGTTAGAACTTTTAATAAGTGTTAAGTCAAAGAAGAAATGTATAAAAATAAAAATATTTTATAGGGTCTGCCCTGGTGGCACAATGGGTTAAGCAATGCACAATGAAGCAAACCGCAACCACTGCAGCACCGAGTTTGATCCCTGCTGTGGCTGGGGAGGAGACCCACATGGTGCTGCAGACATTTCCTGCCTCACCTGCTGCTCCCCTCAGCAGTGTGTTTCAGTCAGTCTGCCTGTTCTGTTCCCCATTCTGTCTCTGGTGGATCCTCTCACCCCCTCGCACTTCTGGCCTGTACCCCCAGTTCTTGTATGAATAAAAAAATAAATCTTAAAAAAATAAAGTAAAATAAAAATAAAATATTTTATAACAATGTTAGTTAAATGTATGAAAACAAAATACCAAGATTTACATGAGGCAGATAAAACAACTTTTAGAGAACAATATTTATATCTCAAAATCCTCCATTAGACAAGGAAAATGAAATATATATTCTTCTACATTAAGAAGCTAGGAATAGGAGAGCAAAATAAATCCAGATGAAGACGAGATAAAAAGTGACTTGAAAAAAGTAGAAATTAATGAAATGAAAAATAATTAATAAAATACCATAGAGAAATGAATAATATTACACTGGCTATCAAGATTGGTTAGCAAATGAAGAGAGAAAAAAAATGAATGACTAATAGTAAGGATATAAGAGCAGGTATTATTATAGATTGTATAGACAGTAAATATTTAATAAGGAATTTATAATTAGGACAATAAATTCTATAACTTAGAGAAATAATTTTTGGAAAGACACAAAATGCCAAGATTCTTGAGGAGAAATAATAAATCTAAATAGCTCCTTGTATATTAAAAAATGAATTCATAATCAAAAACATTTTTATGAAGAAAAATTATGTAGTTGATAGTTTGTCTATGCAAATTTATAATATATTGAAGGGGAAAATAATATTTTACACATAGTGTTACAGAGAAAAAGAGGAAGATAAAATTCTATTCTTTTTTTCCTGAACTTTGTAATCATAAATGAGTGAAAACATCAGAAAATTACAAACCAAAAAAAAATTTAGTTTTTTAAATATTAGAACATAGAATAAAATAATGTAAAAAGAGTAACTCATGATCAGGTAACATTTTTTGTGGGAATGTGAGGGAGGTTTAGTATTTGAAAAAAAATAAACCAATTTTCTTAACAAAATGAATAAACTAATTTCTATGATCATCTTAATAGATGCATAAAAATTTTGGCAAAATTTGACACACTTTTATGATGAAAATTTCAACAATCTAGTAATAGAAAGGAGCACAGCAATTTATGTATGTTTATACTAATAACTGGAAATAGGCAGCAATAATACTTTAATATATCTATTTGACATTACAATAGAAGTTCTAACCAGCAAGTAGGGGGAGAAAGAAAATTATAGAAAGTAAATTTATCTTTAAACAGAGAAGTTCATTACTGAAATCTATAAATATTCTACCAATCTAGCAATATTTCAGGAAGAAAGACAAATATTCAAAAATGAATTATATTTCTTTGTATTAACAACAAAATAGGAATGTGACTTTAAATGACGTATAAAAACTTGAAAAACTTAAGACTTTTGATGTAAATTATGTATATAACGTATGTAATAAAAACTATATTATTTCTGAAAGTAAATATTATCTAAACAAGTTTAGTGTTATAGCTTATCATTATTTTGGCATTCACTATTTTTATCATGTTGATTCTGACCAAACTGATAAAGCTAAATAAAATTCCAGCACCATTTTCTTATAGAAATTAAGAAACATTCTAAATCATATATGAGAATGCAAAGAAATGTAAAGAGTGAAAACACTTTAAAAAGAGAACTGATAGGAAGGATTTATATTTCCTGATTTAAGGATTTATACAACAATCAAGACAGTGTTGTAGTGGTTTGATACTCTAATGAATGAATGGAATAAAATAAAAAGAACAGAAATTGATCCATTTTGTCAACCAAATGACTTCTGGTGAGGATATAAACTACCTTCAAATCAAGAGATGGAAAAGTTGTTTTGTGGCAACTAAATAGTTGAAATGGAAGAATAATGAATGGTCAATAAATGCATGAAAAGATTTTCAGTGGCATTAGTCATACAGGAAATAAATATCAAGCCACATTTAGATACTACCTGTCACCACCAGGAGGGCTAAAATTAGAATGGCTCACAATACTAGTTTGTGAAGATGTGAAGCAGTTGGAATTTTCACATCTGAATGTTGGGAAAGTAAAACAGCACAATTGTATATGACTCCAATACAAAGAAACACATACTGGTATGTGCAACAAAATTGATAATTTTACACTATGTTGAAGCAGGGAAAGGTAAACAGCAAGCATCATCTGAAACAGGTATTGAAGGTCAGTGTTAAATATTATGTCATTTGATAATTTGTACTCTTATTATTATAGTGGGGAAAAAGTGTTATTTAACTCCCCTCAACTCATACTGTTGGTCTAATCATGAGAAAAATTTCAAGCTAATTTCAATTAAGGGACATTCTTCCAAGGACCCTACCCCTAATCTTTAAAACTGTCAAGGTCATAAAAGTCTGAAAAACTATCATAGCCAATGAGTCTAAGGATAGATGATGACTTAATTTAATGTGACATCCTGGTTGGGATCTTAATCAGCAAAAGGACATTAGGTAAAAACTAAGGAAATTTGAATAAGGGATAAACTTTACTTCATCCTAATGTACCAACATCAGTTTTTTAGTTGTAACAAATGCACCATCTTAATGTGAGGTGTTAAAAATAGGGAAATGTGGCAGTGGAGAAACAGGGGATTCTTTGTATTATCTTAACAATAATTTAAAATTAAAATCAGTGGTGTTCTAAATATATATATTATTAAAAAACATGAGGAACGAAAATCCCAGAAACATATATATGCATGCTATATGATTTAATTTATACTGAGTTCTAGAACAAATTTACTAATCTATTGTGAAAAGAAGAAATACAGTAGGGGAAGAAGGGTATATATAGATCGATGTTCCTTTCAAGAGAAGATTTTGGGCTAAGAAAGTTGTTCTATATGTTGATAGGAGTAAGTATTATATGAATATGATCATTATTCAAAACTCATTGAATCATGCTATTCAATTTGTTCATTTAATAATATGTAAAATATACCTCTTTTATTTTTTTTAAATGTAAAAGAGATTACTTAGAGGCAATAATGAAGTATTTAGAACCTACATCTATTCTACCTTCTTTTTCCTGGTTTAGTTGTCATCCATCTGAAACAAGAATGGGTGTTCTTTGCAGCATTTTGTCCTGTGAGGTCTTGGTACAAAAGCCACTTGGCAGCACAAAGGCTCTGTGCAGGATGACTCAGTGACAATTGAACTTTTAAGTAGGGAACTTTAATCCAAAATCTTACCTCCCTTTGTTTCTTGGTTTGAATACATGCAGACAATGTTCCCATCACTACACTTATTTTAAATTCGCATAAAGACATCAACCCTTTCTGGAGTCACCATGAAGTTTCTCCTTGCTATCATTTCAAAAATTATACTGTTTATCCAATTTGCTTATGTTTTCTTGTCACATTGTTGTGCGAGTGTTCTTGTAGATGTTCCCATTTTTCTGTATGAAGCAACTGTTGTGTTGAACGTCAGAGCTCTTATCTCTGCAAAAATGTTATTGATGCATCTTCTCATTGATTTTTTTATCCTCCCTGATATTTTAAGCCTCTATAATGTAAAAATAATTAATGGAAGGAGAGAAAAGAAGAAACCAACCAAGAAGGAGTATGAGCAATGAAGACAGTAGACTGAAAGGTAAAGAGGAAATGGAACTCATCAAGATCACTTAACCAGTTCATTAGTTACTAACAGTGTGTGCATCATGGTGTTCATTAACCACGTCTGCTGTTTTCCTTTAAAAATGTCCCCCCTGAATTGGACACTATGTGGAAACATAAAGGACATGTTACCAAGGACACTCATGGTAAAGGGAAATATGGTATAAAACTTAAAAATGGCACCTTTTAGAATTTCAAGGGTCTCTAATTTCACTTTTCCTCCTTATCATCTATACTATCTTATTAAGTAAATATATGCTTTAATGTATAAAACGTCTGAGACAACATTAAAAATAAACAAAAAATATATGCCACATGGTTCTGAACAGAGCTTGTATGTATAGGATTTAGTTTATATAACAATTTAGTTTTTTATAAAATTCAGATTAAGATGTTCATCATACAATAAATACTCAGAATAGTAATTCACTGAGAATTAGTATACAGCAATTATAATTAAAATTATTCTGAAAATGATTGCTTCTCTTTGCAGATTCCAAATGCATATTTTGCTATTTCAGTGACAAACATATCACTAAGAACTTTAAATATAATTTTCTGAGAAGTGCAAAGTACCATTTAATAAACAGTTTCTGTTAATAGAATGTCCAACAACTGAGAGTTTGTTCCATTTATTTTCTCACCAAGGACATAATGAGTGCTTAAGATATGCATGGAACTGAGCTAAATAAGTCAGTTCTAGGAGAGGGACAAAGCTCCCAGCCATGGTGAGGAGGCTAACAAAAGACACTGACTCAAAGTATTGAAAGAATTTGAGTAATCATCAGAAGTTAGTGAACATTGATCAAATACAAATTAGCTTAGAAAGCAAAAGTTTTCAGTCAGAGAAAACAAGGTAGAGCATCAGGTATGGGGGTATCATAGAGGCAAAGGGAATATTTCAGGTTCATCTTGGACATAAGGTGAAGGAAAACCAAAATATGGTTTGGTCTCATGAGGAACTGACAAGCTTGACTCAGTTCAGCAGCCTCTATTGAGACTTTAACATTGAAGATAATGGTACCATTCTACCAATTAAAGACCCACATACTAAGGAGCCCATAGCTTTCTCTTTACAACACAAGGGAAATTTGAATAAGAAATTCCTAAGATATTTGCCCTCAGACCATTTCTAATATTAATTACCATAAAAAGATAGGGTGTCTGATGTTTCTGCCAAATGGTTTCTTCATGGTTACAAGCAATACCAGTACATCCTGAATACTTTTTTAAAAGATAGTCATGAATATTTTAATGTAGCACTCTTTGGTTCACTTACACATAAAAGGAATAATTCAATCTGAACTCTTTCAAGAGAGTTGGTTTAATTATAGAACAAAGAAGGGAAGGATATCTCCCAATTGACCTATTTCATTTAACAAAGGCCACTGAAGTGAATGTATTACTTTTAGAACCATTGTTCTAGAAGCTTACCACTTACCCTTAGTGCTCATTCAGTACAGTCCCAAATTAAACTTTTCCTTAGACTGCATCTAAATAATCCCAGATGCATATGTAGTTTATTTTTAAAGGTCTTATGTAAAATATATTTACAATTTCCATTTTACTGTTATACATTAACATGGGAAGTTATACTAGCCTTACAAATAAGCAACTCACAGAGCAGTGCCACTGTATGTCCCTTTATTCAGATAATCATAACATTTTTAAATAAAGTTTTTATTCATTTACCATTGTTTACAATGCAATGTGAGATTCAGAAATACAGCTTTATACCCCGAAATGTGCATGTCACACCACTCTCACCACCATAGTTCTAGTGCCATTCACCACTGTGACATCAGTTGCTATAATTTTCTCCCAAGCCCCCTCCCCATGCCCCTCTGATAATCCCCATATTTGCTCAAAGTCTAAGATTATTTTGCTCAGAATTTAAGGGGCTTTATCAATTTGCTCCTATTCCACATATGAATGAAACCATGATATGTATGTTCCACTTTCTGATTTAATTCACTTAGTATAATGACCTAAAGTTCTACTCATACTGTTGCAAAAGGCAAGGTTTCAAATGTTTAACAGCTGAGTGGTATTCTATTAAGTATACATGCTGGTCACCTACTGATGGACATTTAGGTTGTTTCCACACCTTGGCTACTGTGAATAATGCTGTTATGAACAGAGGGATGTATATAGCTCTTTGAATTAGTGTTTTCATATTATTTAGATAAATACCTAGGTGAACAATTCTAAAGACTTAACTGGATCTTGAGCTCAGAAAGCCAACCTCTGAACCATAAGATCTTTGCAGAGTTTATTAGAGGAGGAAGCACCAGGGAACTCAGCAATCCAACTAGCACCCTAAAGAAGTTGACTCTCCAAATGGCAAAGATGCTGTGATTACACAGGTGAAGAAGGAATGTGAGGGAGACAGGACTTAAAGGGAGTGAGGGGCTTTACATTCCCAGAGCCAGGAAGGTGTCAGCTGATGTGGTCATTTGGAGTTACAATGTTTATCTTTTTCAAAAGAGTGTTCCTCTGGGGCTCACAGCCCTTAGCACCTAGCAAAGTCTTGCAGAGGCTTATCATGATGTTTTCATTATCTATGAAGGGGCACAGAGAATGCTGTTGAAGTAATACAGTTCATCCTCAAGGTATCTAGGAATGCAGATGAGCAGTAAATCATAGAGGAGGGAGGAGAAAGTGAGGGAGAAGGAAAACAAATAATGGCTGTTTCAGTATTTGATTTTACTTAAATTAAGCCTTCCTATTAAGTTTAAAAATGAAGGGTATCTCGGTTATAGAATTGCTGGATTATATGGTATTTCTGCTTTTGGAGTTTTAAGAAATCTCCATCCTGTATTTTATAGAGGTCATACCAATTTACATTCCCACCAACAGTGTATGAGAGTTCCTTTTTCTTTACATCCTTGTTTTCAGTCGTTTTGATACAGGCCCAATTCCACAGGTTTAGTTTTTGTATTACTCTAATAAGTGTTGAGTTTTATATTGTGTTTTGTTTTGTTTTCTCTTTTGTCTGCCTGCTTATCATCTGTATCATTCTTTGGAGAAGTGTCTATTCAAATGGTCTATCTGAATACGGGGTTGTTTGATTTTTGTTGTTTTATTATGTGAGTTCTTTATACAATAAAATTGTATAAAATATTATAATTGTTCATACAGATTTTAGAATTATGCTATTTTTCTTGAAAAATGACATTGAATGTCCTGAAATGCTTGGATATTTGGATTACCATGGGCAACTTCCTTATAAGGTTTTATCAATACACAAACTAATATTGTTTGGTGCTGAAGAAGATGTAGAATAAATATCATGTTCCTTACTCTAAGGGCATTAATAGATAGTCACCACAGTACATGAAAGTCATCTATGATATTTGGCTGAAAGTTATCTCAGTTGGTAACAAGACCATTAGTAAAGAACTACCAAGATGTAGGTGAAGAGTATTTGGGGAAAAAAATCAATTAATTGTCTTCATATGAAAACATATAAATAAGGACAAAGGGGCCAGCAGTAGACATTCCTGCTCAGAGAAACCACATAAACAGAGGTTTATACTTCCAGAGAAGCATATTCCAAATGAGCATTCTTGAGACATCTGAGAGAAGACCTTGCTATCTGCATTAAAAGGGTTATGTTGGAAAGAGAGAAAGAAAATAATATGATCCAAGTAGTATTCTAAATCCATTTTATAGATGAAGAAGCTAAGATGTAGTTTAAATAACATGCCCATGATCAGGTATCTTATAAATAGTGGAGCTTGGCATTTATCTCATACAAGCTCCAAAGTTCATCTCCTAAACAATGTGTTATGCTGTATCTGACATTGAGTAAATCAGGTTTCCAATTCATATTTCAACTTTATAAATTTTGCAGAACAATGTGATTATAGTTGAAATTATTTGTTACCAAATAAGTGATATTCTTTCTGTGAAATAAGAAATAACAAAAGCAAATCTACTAAAAGATGAAAAAGGTAAACTCAGCTCACTCTATTACCCCAGGATCAGCCATGTACCTTAACATAGCATGTGAACCTTGACCAAAGATTCACCAAAAAAGTGATAATGTCTCTTTAGTTTTTACCAAGTTACAGTCATAGAGTGGGAAGGACCAATGAGGAACTTTCCTTCAAATAATCTCAACTTATATTTTTAGAAGGGAAATTTTAAATGAACAAGGAAATAAACCAAATTCTATGATTACTGTCACATTGTTTTAGTTCCAAAAGCTATGGCATTAACATTCATAAAAGCATCTAATTCAGTCCTCAAATTAGATCAGGGGATTTGTCATGCAGGAAAATCACGTGCAAAGAAGAGGTGTCAAATTGACTCAAGCTGCCTGGGAGAAACTTTAAGTATAATTTCTTCTAGGTTTCTATTGGGGTATGTAACCTGCTTTGGGAAAATGTCACTCATACTTATTACTTCAGTCTTTCTTGCCAAAGAGGCTCCAGTTAATGCCCCAGTAGGGATTGCACCACGAGCCCCATTTTTCAAGGGCTTTCTAACTCAGTCATAAAAATTGGATCTGGGCGCAAGCTTGTCCCAATTGTGGTGCACTTTCTAGCTTGTTTGTTATAACCAGATGTATTTAAATTTTGCTCAGCTGCTTTTGAAGGTGGAGGGAAAATGACATTTTCTGCTTTTCAGATGAATTTTGGCAATGCTGGGAATCTAAAGGGAGTCTGATTTTAAAATTAAACATGAACTTTTAGATTCTATTAGGCCCATACTTTTGATCTAGGGCCACTGCCTATGGGCATTTCTATTAGCAAGCAAACATAAAATAAAACCCAGTGGAAATCATCCAGTTAAAAAGGAGCTGATAATTCAGTTCCATCCCAGGCCTTATGCTAACAGCCAGTCAATTGTGGAATGCCTTGACCTCTGTGGGAGATACATTCTGACTCTGTGGAACATCAGAGTGGAAGTTTGGACCGAGATACAATTTTGGTTAGAAATTGAGAGGCAGGTATAATGAGAAGAGGGACTTTCAATCACAAAAGAATTATATGGGGGAAAACATTAGGTTCAACTAACACATATGATTGAGAGCCTACTATGTGTTCACCATCTGACTAGTTTCTTCATGAAATCACTGTATATGTTGCATAAGACATAAACAATGCAAACAATGAATGCAAACACAAAATAGATGGCTGGGGAGGATAGTGTATCAATTTTTGCTGCAGTTAAGTGTCCAGCGTTAAAAGGACTCACCTTTACTGTGGAAAAGATGCCATGAGGGCTTGGGGACTGACATCATTCTTTTTTTTGTACAGCGAGAGAAACTTGAATAGAAGACTTGGCAATGAGAAGTGAGACACAGAGTGAGGATGAACAAAGTCATTTTAGAGGATCATAGAGGCAAGAACAGGTGGATTAGGGTGTAGTGGGTCTTATGTGGACCAGAATAAGACTTCAATAGGAATGCAAATTTATGGAAAATTTTTTGAATTGATGGACAATCAGAACATAATTTTTAAGAATGAGATTTAAGCCTAGAGAAGGTGGATGGGGATGGGAGATAGGGTGTGGGGGTGAGGGTGAAGGGTGGAGGTGGGGGGCATTTAACTGCTTTTGTAGTTAACCAGAAATAAAGGATGGGGGTGGGGTGAATCTTGGATTCAGTATCTTACTTTATATGAAGGATGAAGGATAAAATGAGATAAGAGGTAAGATATGAAAACTCTGAGATTGTTCTGTCCTGAGACTCAAGTGTTGGGTTTTTCTGTGTGTCAGCTTCAGCCCACACCTCCATCAGAAGCAGGTATACCTTATTCTTGTTTTTGTTTTATTTGTTGATGAAGTGGAAAACTGAGAGAGCCTCCTGAATATACATACACTCTACAATGTGATAGAGTTCACTACTTAATTTCCATTCTTTGATATGAATTCTTTTCAATCAAAATGGTTTGCCTAGGTTAATAAAAAAAAAAAAAACAGTAAAAATTAACATCAACATTAACAACTCATTTTCTTAAGTTCTCTGATTTATAAAGAGACCAGTGAGATTTTTTTTCAGTCTTCTGAAGTACAATTGAAACTTAAATTGTATATCTTTAAAGTGTATAGTGTGAACATTTTATGTATATATAGCTATATTGTGAAATGACTGTCACAATGAAACTAACAAACAAATTGGGGAAATTTAAAAGGAAAACATTGAGAAGTTTAGGAAATCTCTTTAAATGTTGAGTTCTTTGAAAACAGATGACTTTCTCTTCCTATCTGCTTCCCACTTGCTTTCTGGAGCACAGATAGAATGGCTAGAGATTGAGTAGCAATAATATGATGATGAAAGGAAATGAAAATGGAAGCCGTGCACAAGAATGACATTGCAGAAAGCTAGCAAGAGCCTCCATTACTTATAACCCACCATACCGGACGTTATATAATAGTTTCCCTTAAGAGAAAGAAATTCCTACCACTGTTATGTGTTCATACCAGTACCAAAATACAATTGCAATATACAACTTGATAGCAACAGTCACTAAACATAGAAATTTTGAAATATATGACTTTTCTTGATTATATTTTCTGTGTTTAAATAGATTAAACATACTACAGTAAACATGATTTTGCTCCTAGTGCAAATAAAAATTGATACCTAATAAGTGGTCTGGATTTTTTTTTAAGATTTATTTATTTATGCATACAAGGACTGGGGTAAGACCAGAGGTTTGGGGGGAGAGAGGAGTCAGAGACAGAGTAGGAAATAGGACAAGTGGATCTACCTAAATACATTGCTGAAGAGAGCAGTGGGCCAGAAAGAAGAAGTCTGCTGTGCCATGTGGGTCAGCTCCCTGGGGGGGTTAAACTTACGCTGCAGTGGATGTCAATAGTGCTGCGCTTTAATCACTTTTGCCACCAAGAAGCATCTAGATATGTTTTTTTTTTTTTAATGTAGCTAGGAAGGGGTAATTAAACTAATACTTTGTTTACACTCTTCAGATATATTTAAATTCATTCTTTTATTCTCTGGTATTTGGTGTTGGTACTCTTAAGCCTTATCTCTATCAGGTCATACGGAAATAGAAAACTTCCATGAACCAAATAGTGTTTATTTTCAGCTCTTTAATATTACCATACTTTGGGAAATTTAACTTATTGAATATAATTATGTTAAGAGACTGTGGAGATACATAGATAAAAAAAATCAATGTGTAGGCTAGGCAAGGACTGATAATATCAAATATTAAAAGAACAAGGTTTTTACAAATGGGGAAAAAAACTGAATGGTGAGGTCACAGCAAAATGATTATATATGTACTGGTGTTCAGTCTCACATACTATTAAACATCAGCAGAGTAGAAAATAATTACCTTTAACTTTCAGCAATCAGAGTATCAATGTTAAAACACTGCTTTGGTGTTAGGAAAACAGTCTCTTCTCTGTTGTTAGCAATTTAATTTGATATAATCACTTAGCTGGGCAATTTTGCAACATTTTGCTAATATTGAAAATATATGTACCCATGGATTTATTTGGAGACTGTATTATTCAAACATATTCACACCTATTCCCAAATATACACATGTAATAAATGTTTGGTATCAAAGGTTAAAAAAAAAAAGCATTGTATATTGCCAAGGAGGACTCAATATTATTATCTGCTTTCCATAATATAAATATTTTATTTGCATAACGAAATACTAAACAGACTGAAAAATGTGGATCTTTATGTGCTAAAATGGAAAAATCCACAAAACACATGAAAAATGATGAATAGCTCTTGTGTATGTGTGCTTGTGTTTTTATATTCTTTAGTGTGTAAGACAATCATATTGATTAGTGTTTATCTTCTCATGGTCACAAACAGAAAACTTACCCTTGAGCTAGTTATTTAGTAAATTTTGTCAATTAGAAGAGGGTATTCGGATGTTCAATATAATTTACCCCCACTAGTGGAGAAGGAAATTAAAGTTATCTTTTACATTGACACCATTCTATCACTTTCCTGTGGGGCCCATTGCAAAGTAATATT
Source organism: Galemys pyrenaicus (assembly GCA_019455555.1). Classification (NCBI taxonomy): domain Eukaryota; kingdom Metazoa; phylum Chordata; class Mammalia; order Eulipotyphla; family Talpidae; genus Galemys; species Galemys pyrenaicus. Next base: position 3,753,654 of record JAGFMF010011464.1, read on the forward strand.
TAATACCTGAGCTGGGAATCCGGTCCACAAGTAGGTCCTAGTAATATAAGAAAGCTAGCTCTAGTTACTCTGATGAATACTTTATCTGGTTCATGGGAAAATTAAATTCTCCTTGCCCTTGGGCTGATCAGATCAGGCCCATGAGATGTTGTGCATCTTCTTCAGCCAAAACACTAGCAAGGTTATTGGTCATTAAATTATCTACCCTGTAGTCCAACATTGTTATTTGATTTAAAGATATCCTACAGTAGTGAATCCCACAGACCTATTATCACTATATTTAAGGTTATTGCCTTTAATTTGTTTCAAATTTGCCAGCCCTCTGCATTGCCACTAGGATCTTATTTTCTTACTGTGCCAACAACAAAATTTTCTTTCCTTCTACGCTGTCAGTCTGCTTGTGTTACTTTCATAGAGTGCTAATGACTCCATATTTCATTTTCTTAAGTGTTCTTTCACCCTGTCTCCAATTTCCTTATTTTAGTTCAGGATATGTATCTTTTGGAAGATAACTTTAAGCTTCTGTTGTGGACCTGCTCCAGGTTAAATAGTTCATGACAATGACAAATACCTACACTGATGGGTGACCTTGAAAATGACTGGCATTTTAATTTTGCTTGGATGTTATCTGCACTGCCAAAGGTATAAATATGATCTTGAAAATTCACGCTAGTATAGCAAAATTTTCATTGTTTTTCTCTAGACAAGTAGCAAGAGATAAAGGAGCATGGTAGCAGAGCAAAAAGAGAGAAGCGAACAGGTTTTGCTGTGAGACAGAACTGTTTGAAACCCAGTATTTGTACTACCTACTTGCATCACCCAGGAAAAGTTACATAAAGGCCATGAGCTTTAGTTCCCTCGATAAAAAAAGCTATAATGGTACATACTTGCCAAGTTGTTGAACCTAGCTCATAACAGATATTCAAAACATTTAGACTTGATTATTTAACTAGACAATCAATATTTCCATATAAAATAAATTGCTATTCTGGGGGTAGATAATGGTAAGAAATAACTGAGAAAATAAGACTATATAAGCTCTATTATAAATAACTACAATTTTGGATATAGTCATTTATTAACTTATTGGTAAAATATAAACACTGTTTCATCAAATACTTGTTCTAGCCTAAATTTTCTGAGATAATTTAGGTAAATAAAATGAGTGAAGGAAAAACATGAACTTATGTATGAACCATATGGTGTACAAGAATGTACACTGCTAAAAATCTTATTTGTCTCAACCAGGAAAACTTTTTTTTTTAATCTATTAATTGAAAAAGAACTTCCCTGTGGTGCCTTATAGTTTCATTATTCTATAATTATATGTGGGCTTTCTTTCCCCAAATTTTGTCTCATTTTTTTTTACTTTCACCTATTTCTTAATTCTTTCCTATTATTTGTGAATAACTATAACCAGGTTTGGCATCTATATACAATTGGGCAATCTCTATTTTTCCACTCCCTTGGCTAAACATGAATTTGATTCTTGGGTCCTTATTTGCAAACTTGTGACATGTTGGTTTTCTGATAAATATTTATTACTACATTTTAGAGATAGAGCATGAGAAAAAAGCAAGAATTCTGATTGTAGCATAGCCAGTTTCTGTGGTGTAAATACTCCCAATGTGGCTTATTTCAAACTATTAACATGACATTTCTGAAAGCAGAGATGGGCATTAACACATCATTTGTATACTAGTCTCAGAGAAAACTATAGTAAACATAAAAACATCAGTAATATAAAATATAAAAAAATTAAAAAGTGATACATTTGATTACCCTTGCATTTAGTATAAAATTTAATTGTAATTTTATTTTTAATAAAAACATTGCCCAAAATCAACTTGCAAAGTTCCTAAAATTTCAATGTTTCATTAATTTGAGCTGGTATGAACTGACTCTAGTACATAACTCACAGTTATATCTAAAGCTTAATGCAAAAGCAATATTGGATGATGTAGAATGTTATACTTTCATGTAACTAGGACTTTGAAGGGTTGACTGAAATTCTGGAATTTATGCTCTAATCAGGGAAGAAAAAAGAGAATCGGGAAATTACTAAGTTTTGTGTCAATACTGCAATGATATTTATGGCTGAGATCATTGAGTATTTGAATGTATAATTCTATAAATGTATTTGTCTAGATTTATATATACATATATATTTCTCAACAAGTACTTTTATGAAATTATTAAACTTTTCTGTTCATACATTTTAATCCAATGGGGAATTAAAAAGCAAAGAATAATAGAAATGGGACCTAACCATCAATAAGGTAGGAAAATTTAAATGCATATCCAAAAATAACCGTTGAAAGGAATTGATTTTAAATCCTTACAAACTGAAGGAAAAGTATTTTAATTAGGACAATGGCCAAGATGACCAAGTTCTGTGTGACAAATTATTTGTTATTTATGCCTAATTCTGAGGGTGTTACCTGTTATATAAATCTGTATAAATACAGTGGACATTTTGAAGAATACAACAGAGCACAAAATGTTCACACTCTATGTCAGATTTAATAACAAGAATAAAATGAACATAATCTGCATATCAGTGGTAGGTTTATAAAAAGCAGTGTTGATCTAAAGCAAATAAAAGGAACACACCAATATTATTATGGAAGGTGATTGTGATAAACATAAAAGGTCTATGGTTGGTTTAATAAAATACATAATATATTTCTCAAAGTTGCTTTATAAATAAAGTTGAGGCATACTCCAGTGATAATATTAATTCCAAAGGAAAAAGAAACCAGATCGATGTGTGCACAAATAAGCAGCAAGTTAGGTATGACAACTGGGATGGGGTCACTTATCTGCAAAATGCTACAGAATTGGTTAATTGCAACTTGGATCGTGAGATAAAAAATATCATAGTAATAAAGGTCCTATGACAACCTCCAATAGGGCAAGATGGTAAATCAAAAACAATATTACATCATCGTGGAAGATATAATCTTCACCTTTAAAGATCTATGTATGCAGGCTAGTAGTCTTCTTATATTTGCAGAAGACGTGTAGAGACCCCTGAGTAAGATAATCTACTATCCCAAACTCAGTGAAGTAGCATTCTCAAATGTATCTTATATGGTCATCTTTGTTATGGTATATGAATGCTGTCATTTAACCAGTACATGCATTATTTTTCATTTATATGAGAAAGGAAGTTCAGAAATCCTGAGCATTCATAAGGGACAGGAAACAACTTGTATCTTTTTTTGAAATTGTAGTAAAATTCTATTTATACAAACAGGTATCAGGCTGGAAATTGCCCACCATACAGTTTTCCAGTTCTTGATCTAGTGCCCAGGATTGGTTGGTGGTAAATTTTGAAGTTTATGAACTTTATATGTTATTTATCAAGGAAGAGGACTCTATCTTAAAACAAGCGTGGGGGAGTGTTTTTGTGGTGGGGGACAGGAAGTACACTGACAATTAATGAGACAGGGTAGGCAAATTTCTATGCTTGAAGATACTTGAAGACTTTCAGGGCTACAAAATTCTTCTTTGTAGTTCATTTGCAATTCTGCCTAATATCTGGGACTGGTTCTCAGCTTTTTTGGCCCTCACTGTTCAGAAGAGTCCTTCCTTATATAACCTATCAAGGAGGACCTTTGACTTTCACTCTTTTTTTTTTAAAGATTTATTTATTTATGTATACAAGCACTGGGGTACAGGCCAGAGGTGTGGAGGGTGAGAGAATCCACCAGACAGAGTGGGGAGCAGAACAGGCAGATCAACGGAAGTACACTGCTAAGGGGAGCAGCGGGCACAGCAGGAGAGGTCTGCAGCGCCATGTGGGTCACCTCCCCAGCCGGGGGCAGGGATCGAACTCGTGCTGCAGTGGCTGCAATTTACTTCATAGTGCGTTGCTTAACCCACTGCGCCACCAGGGAGGGCCCTCGCTCTTAATCTTTAATGGATTAATTACCTTCTACCTTTCATTGATTTTCACCAAATCATTTACTGACCTCTCTAATAGCCCTCAAATTCTCTTACGATTAGAGATGTTATGCCCCCTTCCAATTATCAAAGATATGATGCATTTCCTTAGGCTGTAGGTATCCTTCCATTAGTATGTCATTTCATCTTAGCACCAGAAATATATTTTACATTTTTACTGCTACTGTATGACAAAGACTATGAACTCATTGTAAAAGAGCTAGTGGATGACTCTACTCTAAAATTCCATTTTATATACTCCATTTGACTGCTCTTATAGCAATGGTTTCAGGGTATGATTCTGTAGGAAACAGATTTTGAAATGGAAATTTGCATACGGAACTTCTTTTGGTAGCACTTTTTAATCCATACCTGTTGAACAGTGAAAAAGCAGGATTAAGAAGGAGAAAAAAACTGAAACATTATGAATTCATATTATATGTTTCAGTCTATGGTGGAAGTCTGAAATATTGAAATAGACCTCAGAATTGTCCTGAATTAGAACAAGAAGGCCAGATTTAATCTGCCTAACTGATTACTCATAGGATGTAAGGTGTTGCTGGGGAGAGGATGAAACTTTCCATAGCATGAATATCTGTGGCCAATAACAATTTCTGAAAAGGAAGTCTCAGCTAGCTATAACATCCACTAACTCTTCCAGCAGCTGGAACAAGTACTGAATTGAGGGTGGATGGTGAAAACCATGTAGCACAAAGCAGTGTCTAATATAGGGATGTAATTAAGGAAGATGTAGTGGGTAGAATGAGGACCATCCCGGAAACCCCAAACATGCACACCCTAAATGGGTTATACCATCCGCTGCATAAAGACAAAACATATTCTTAGTGTATACCACCTTCAATAGAAAATAACTCTAATACAAATAGTGTACAATAGAGAGAAGAGAAGAGGAGAGGAGAGGAGAGGAGAGAAGAGGAGAGGAGAGGAGAGGAGAGGAGAGGAGAGGAGAGGAGAGGACAGAAGAGAACAGAACAGAAGAGAACAGAACAGAAGAGAACAGAACAGAAGAGAACAGAACAGAAGAGAAACAATATAGTCAAAATTGTTTTCCCTTAAAACACCCAGAGTTACCCATACCCTCATGGGTAAATGCCCAGCCAAACAGGGATGTCCCAAAGCAAGGTCCTGAGGCCTGAAAACTTGCCTAAGGCACCTTCTATAGGAAGGGCAGAAGGTATCAAGTAAGTATGAATGAAAGGAGCAAACTCAAAATACAAGTCAAGGTAAAGGCTGCCATTGTGAGCCTCTGCACAGGTTTCTTACCCACATCTCTTCCAAGCATCTCCTTCCATGCCACCCAAGTCCTTGGTCCAAGCCCAAAGGTGAGAATCTGGAGTACTCTCCTTCACATGCATCTCTGCTTCATATGTCTTCGCCAACTCTTTTTCTGAGACTCTTTGTTGCTTATGGGAATTGCACTAACAATACCATCATTATTTAAAGGGATTCTGTGGTATTTGGAAACAGGTTGCAGAGACCTGTGATTATGTTGAACACCTATTAAATGTTAAATCTCACTGACACATTTCTAAGGGTGTTGGTATTTAGCAATGAGCAACCTATGATCAATCTACAGTATGACGGTGACATTGTTTTCTGATTTTGGTATTAAAGTAACAATGTCTTATGAAAGTGGTTTTATGAAACCATGTTTTATGAAATATTTCCTGTACAAGAGAAAATGCACAAGGAATCCTTCCCATCTTGAATTCTAGGGCTAGCAGGAAAATTGAGACTCCTTGGCCATAAGATTTTTAATTTTCGTGATTCAGAGTCAGACATAAAATTGAGAGAGGGGAGTCATTCATTTTTAAAATGCTTAATGACAAATGCATCTTGTATTGAAATTATTTTGTATTGTAATTTTTAATTTCCCCCACAGTTTATCATCATATCGTGAAAATTAATGTACAGAAACCCTATTTAAATGAGATTGGGAGGCTTCAAGAGAGTTCATGAACTATCAGCAAACTCCAGGATCCCTGTATCCCTAATGGGAAATGATGCTGCTTTCTCACCTTAGGTGGGGGTGCCTATCTGACCACTAGTCACCCCTGCAAAGCCAATATAAGGGGTTACTAGTTTGGGGTCAAGGTGGGGTAGAGGTGTGTATCACCGTGAAACTGTAATTTGCAAGTTGTGTTTTTGTTGTTTCCAAATATACCCATTTTGTTGGTGAAATAACTCATTGCTTTTGTTTGAGATCAACACATCTTCTGTGAATGAAATACTGCAACACTTTAAGCCTTATATTTGATTGATATTCTTTGTACTTTTTAAGTGTAATGTCTATAGAAAGGGGAGGTTCCAAGGAAGGGTGGAGCCGAGCAGGGAGAAGCTAAAAGAGATTGGTAGGAGGAAGAAGGGAAGGAAAACTAGAACACCTGGAGGTGGCACATGGAGCAGACACACACGTGAAGGAGAAGCAATGCTTGTTTTGGGGACTTGGGCTTTTACTAGGGACTTGGGGACACAGAAAGAGACTCTTGAAAGAGACATGGGTGAGAGACTCATGGGGATGTATAATTTTGGGTGTTTTATTGCAAAACAGTTATTCCTTCTCCTCTCTCCATGCATACTAATTTTACTAAAGATTAGTTATGCTTCGTCTTTATGTGGCAGATGTCAGAACTTCTTTGGAGCTTGTGAGTTTGTGGGTCCCAAGGTGTTCCTCATTCTGCACTCAAACTGTATGAAATGTTAGGAACAAAGTCACCATCAAAATGGTAGAATGAATCACAAATTAAACACAGAGCAGTCTTGCATCTCCTTTAAAATAAAAATCTGTCATTGACTTAAAAACGTGCAATGGACAAATACAAATAGTGTTTCAATTTCCTCATAAAACTGTGGTGAAGATTGAATGAGATAATAGAAATCAAGCATTTAGCGCATCTGGCACACAGTAAGTGTTCAGTAAATATTAGTAAAGGTTTAATAATTATTAGTTATATTCAAGGATTCACTTCATTTTGGTCAATAGCTTTTCATCAAATATTAATGACCTTCAGCATTACAGGGTGGCTTTAGAAAGTGTAATTAGACTGCTGTAGCCCAGCTAACATGGAAATGACAGGCAAATATATTCATCCCACTCAAATGTGAAAGTCAAGCCCTCTCGTGGGACCTTTCATCGGACACCTACCCTGAGGGCACAGGGTCAGCTTGAATGTCCTTCATCCCCACTGGAAGTCCCATTTCTAGGACACAGTGGGCTGTCATCTCTTTCAGAGGAGCCACAGCAGGAAGCCTGATTTGGGCTTAATGAACAGCCTTTGGGGAATTTCACATAAGTGGCCATTAATTCTTTGCATATTTGCAAGGTGAATCCATCCCATTCTTCCATTGGTCTTCACAAAAGCCAGAGTGCTCATTTTCCCCCTCATAGTACAAAGGTGAGGGGGGAATGTAGGGACCCCAGGCAGCATGCAGAGGGTCAAATAGATAGTCAGAACTCAAATTGGAGTATAAGATGGAAGGATGATGGTGTTTGATAGGGCAGGGGGCTGAAGGTGTGATCATAGGTATGAGTATCTGACTGCCTTGAGTAAAAGAATTCTAGAGCACAGTGCCCTGACTGAAGTTTATTTCCTGAATTATGTTCATTTTTGTTTAATAGCATTTCTCTTAATCATAATTCTCCCATATCTTTTATGACTTACGATTTTCCTGAATACCATTTCATTTAGGCTTTCACATTTGTCTGCATCAGGTTTGTAGTTTAGTGTCATGATTTTTTGAAAATATACTCGTTTAAATAGTTATTTTCCTCCGCTCATGTCTTATCTTGCTTCTGGTTTTTTTAATCCTTGATTATTTAGTGGTTCTTCTATTTTGCCAATTTTTTTAAACTGGATTTTGATTGGTTAGTTAGATATATTTCAGTATTTTTTTTTCTTTTTAGTTTTTCCTTCCTTGCAGTTGTGTGACTATGTGTGCATATGTTGTTGATATTTTTCTAGTTTTTATGAACTGGGAATTTATGCCAGTTATTATCAATTTTATTTTGTTTTCTACTGATAAAGGGTTTAGTGCTATGAATTTTCCTCTGGTCACTGCTCTAAATGCACCCTATATATTATGATCTGAAGTAGGCATTCTTTTTCTTAAAATTTGAAATTTCACTTCGTAATTCCTCTTTCACTAAAAAGTTGGTTAATAGAAGAATTTTTAATTTTCCATGTGGGAAGTCCTATTTTAAGTTACATTGTTGCTGCTAATGTCTAGTTTTATTTTATTTCTATCACAGTGTCATTTATATTGATATTTCTACTTTATTTTTTGGTTTATGATCAGTTTTGGGAATGTACTATTGGCACTTGAGAAGAAGCTGTACTTTCTATTTTCAGGGTATAAAATTTTAGATAAATATGTATCTTTAAGATATATTTTATCGATGACACTTTTGATATTCTGTATCTTCACTTTTTGTCTTTAACTTTCGTGCTCTGGAGTGATTATGAAAGCATCTGTATTTATTTTCCATTTATGCCTTCTTGCATCTCTTGTACTTTTTGCCTTATGAAAGTGATCATTGTGCTACATACCTATTCATAAGTATATCTTCATTGTTAACTGTGGCTTTTAGCATTAAAAAGGTCTCCTGTTTCATATATAATAGTTTCAATTCTAGTTTTTCTGATATTAGGAACAGTTTCTTCTCTCTCATTTTCATTTTTGAAGTATATCTCCAAACATCTTTGGTTTTAGTGTCTCTGGGTTTCTTTAGTTTAAATGGCTTTTGTTTATAGAGCATATATATTGGTCTTGTTTTGTGAACTAAGTAGGAAAATTTTATTTTTTATTAGAGGACTTAAGTCTATTCACACTCATCAAAATGATTGATGCTTGATATCAACTCTCATATTTTATCATTGTCCATTTTTTATATTTGCTATATTTGTTCTTTCTATAAAAATGTATATGGTATTTTGGAGGGTTTTTTTTTTTATCATTTTCCAGGGTTAACCTTAGTATTTCTATATTTGTTAAATATTTTTAGCTTCATGTTTACTTATTTAACATTGTATTATCGTCTTTCCAGTTTTTCTAGTACCCTTTAATGTAGAGCTACAGTACACATAAAGAACTCATTCTTTTTTTTGTTTGTTTTGTGCTCTCATCTTTCCCCACTATTAACTGTTATTTCTATTTTGTCATAGCATGAAAAATTTATACATTATGTGTTTTTTCCCATGTAGGTAACATGAGCACATTAGTTTCCCACTATCATCACAATTTGTATTACTTCAGAAGGTAGTAGTAAGAGAAGGTTAACTGGATTACTGTCTATTTTTAGCTTAGAAAGTTCTTGACTCCATAGGCTGAAAACAGCTTATACTTGCCACTTTTGACTGAAGGTCAGTAGAATGTTGCTGTTACTAGTCTTGAGGATCTGATCATTCCTAGCAGTTTCTTTAGAACCCTATCTTGTAAGTAATCCCTTTATTAAATTTACCTCAAACGATCTCCTTGAATACCCTGAATAAGGTAATAGGGTCTATTATTAAGGTGTTACTCCTCATTTTTCCTACTTTATTGTGGTTGTATGCTTAATAATGCTAGTGGTATGCTATTTGGAGTATGGATTATTTGTGTTGGTTGTATTTTGGCTGTAAACTTTACACTTTAGCAGTTAAAATGACTTGAAAATTTTGGGGGGATTTTTGGTCACAATTTAAACTTTATGATCTAATTCTAAGATCATAACTTTCTTTTTCTTTGAAGTTGTCTAAATGATTTTTATCAATTTTTGATTTTTGATGGTTTGAGTTATTTTTATTTATGTGTGTGATGGTAGCTTATCATGGATTTAATGGAGTTAATATTTTGATTTCTGATTAAATGATTACATCTGAAATTATCATATGATTTTTTTAAAGGTAAATGTACAGATTTACTGATAAAACAAACAGATATGGGCTAAATATTCATGTGGTCCTTTTAAATAGTTTCTTGTGTCATTTTTTAATGTGTTTATATTTTATATTAAAAATTCTTGTGTTTTTATTAACATACTATTAATCTCAAAAATTTAAAACTTTCCATTAGATGATCATTATTAGTATCTCTTCTTCCTATCAACAAATTGCTATTATTTAATATTATTTTTTTGATTAATATCTACCTTTAGCTTTAAATAAGAACATACTTTACTTGGATTCTATATTCTAACTATTAACCTTTTCTTTTTATAATATATGCTGTTTGTGCAATTTCTATTTTCTCAGATATATGACTTTTTGTTCTGTCCTATATTTGTCTAAGCCCTAGGTCTATATTTAGACATTGTGCTCTGCCAGTGCCTTTGCTTTAGTTTTCCTAGTCATATCTTAATTAACTCTGTTCTTCAGGTAGATTTCTATAAAAAAAACTCTTTCTAGATTCTTTGCCTGCTGAAAATGTCATAATTGATTGACATTCAATCTACAGATAAAATCATTAGGTCATTTCCCACCTTTGAAAAATTTGTAGGTGTCGCCCCACTGTCTTCTGACTACTAGTATGGAGAGACTATGGCCAGTCTTGTCTTTTTCTCCTCCTTTTCCTTTTATGAGTGAATTGATTATCTCTCATTGATGCCATCAGGATTCATTCTGAATGTTTTTTTAGTTTAAGTTCAGTGCCTTTTCTATGGAATGGTACATTTTGGATTAGTCCCTGGCATAGACCAAATTTTTTCATATGTAAAAATGATAATTTTTAAATTAAATATTTTTCTTGAGTTACATAATATAATATATATCTATACATACACAAATACACACACACACACACACAGAAAGAGAGAGGCTTTTCCTTCAAGAAATCTAATATATAAATTGATCTTCATTTCCTGTCTCTTCTCTTTTAAATTCTTTATTTCTATTTATTTTGCTTATAGTTTTTATATATTTCATGTATGTTTATATTTTGCTTATATTTCTCTATGCTGTGGCCATTGTTTTGTTTGTGTTCCTTTCTATTTCACTTACATTTCTGTGATTATATGATCTTTTATTCAATTTACTTTCTGTGGTACTTCAGCTCATAATAGTTACATACTATATCTATTCTTGCTTCTGTTGGGGGCAAAGGAGAAAATTCCCTCACCACATCAGGGTTCTTCAGAGGCCAGATGGGCAAACAAATTAAAATCAAACAGAATAGTAGGAGGTAAAGTTAAAATTTAATTTTAAAATAATAAGGGATCAGGAAAAAAGTAAAAAAAAATATTAATAGGCAACACTAAATTAGAGATATTCTGCAAGGGAGGGGAGAGATAGGGACTAAAACAGCACAAAGGACTAGGGTTATGGTGCACTGCTAAATTGGTAGTGGGGATTTTAAAGAATAATGGAGTGGATCAGGAATATGTATCATATATTTAGGGATCTGATGTGTCAAAGAGAGAGGGGGATACTTCACATGACAGAAAAGAAGGGGGTGACCTCATCTTCACTGTAAGAGCAAAGAGGAGAGTCTCATAGAAGATATGGTCACTGCCATACCTGGATCTCGATGATACTCTCAAAAATAGACTCTTCTAAATTTTGAAAGTGAGAACAATGTTTGCTTCTTCCATTATGGGAAAAGGCAAAACCAAACAAACAAAATGCTCTTAAAATTTTCTCTGTTCTTCCCTGGTACACTGCTGGTGGGAATGCAAGCTAATCCAACCATTATGGAAGGCCGTATGGAGGTTCCTCAGTCTACTAGAAATGGAACTACCATATGAT